>ML996693.1:127182-216699 GCA_010356995.1 Trichodelitschia bisporula
GGGGGGGGGGGGTGTCGAAAGCGGTTGAGGTAAGGCATATATGTGGGCGAAAGTTCAGCTCGGCGGGAGTTCAGCTGGGGAGTTCAGCTGGGGAGTTCAGCTGGGGAGTTCAGCTAGGCTGGAGCTGAAGCTGGAGCTGAAGCTAGAGCAAGACTTGACAGCACCCTACGTGAACAGTAGACACTCAACCCGAGTTTATCATCGCGCCGCCCTCATTCACCCTGATAGCAGAAAGCCACAATATCTAACCCGCCAGAGCCATACATCCCCCACCTTCACCAATACTTCCCAAATCAAACCTCTGCCAGAGTCCAATGCTGCTCACTACGCTCACCCTTCCCCATAAACGGCACCTTAGTACCCGTATCCACATCTAAACGCACCTCCTCCCCAGTGTCCCCATTACTCAACCTCACCGTACCATCGCCCCAGGTATCTAGTCGCCAATACTGGTCTGAATAATTCCCCTCCCCCGTCTTATAGAAATGCAGCTTCCGCTTAATGGGCTTGATGACGCCTAAGGACCAGTTGTCGCCCAGGGCGCGGGTGTGGATGCGGCAGTAGGAGGGGTTGTCGGTGGTAGGGATAAAGTAGATGTGGTTATGCGGGGAGGGTTCGGTAGAGGGGGTAAGGGGGGCAGCTTTAAAGTACTCGTGGGAGGAGAAGAGGAGGGAGGTGCCGGTGGAGGTATTGGAGAGGATATAGGTTTTGTTTGGGGTAGGGTTGATGATGGTCATTTTGTGGTGGTTGGGGGAATGTGAGGCGGGTGGGTGTTTGAGGGTGGAGATGTAAAGCGGATGGACGGCTGATGCAGACGCTGAGCCGGAAGCAGGATGGCGGTTACATACTTGTGCGGTCGTCGCTGGGTTAAGCGGGGGGGTTCAGCTGGGCTGGAGCTGAAGTTGAAGTTGAAGCTGAACCAGCCTTGGTGATGCGGGGTGAGGGGTTGCAGCGCACGGCACGGGGTATTGAGATGGTATGCTATGGGCTGGCGAATGCATTCTTGCCTCAGCATGCGCGGACAACTGGTCGGAAGTAGTCCCTGTCTATGGAGGAAGGCACGATGGCGGACCCTAGATCAAGTTCTAGTCAACAGTCGCAGGATCGAGCGGTAGCGCCTTCTGGAAAGTATGCGGAGAAGGCAGACGGACGCTGGCCGCTCAAGTCCTTCTGGCGAGTAATCAGAAAATGTTCAGAGCATGAAAGTAATCAAGGACAACCGAGCGAAAGGCGTCAAGGTTATACAAGCAGCAGTCAAGGTCGCCATGAGAATGTGCCCTTCGTTCGAGGCGGAACCACGTCCGCATTCACGTGACCCAGCCTTGCCGAAAGCGGTGATTGCTCGCCAGGATTATGCACCATTACACATCCCGATCCGACGGCATAAACCCTCCGAGACGTCTGTTTGAGAGATCTAGGTACGAGATGGACCGAAATGGGAATGAAACTGACCTAGTCAGCATGAGGCTGCAGCTAGGGCTTGGCTAGATCTACCTTAAACTCCCCGATCCAGCTCGGCGACCCCGAGATACATGCGATCTCTACGAACCGCAACGGACTCTGAACGCCATCTCGAGCTCGAAGCAGCAGTGAGATACGCGAATGTCATCCCGATCCATGGGAACTGCCCCAACGCCCCTGCAACTTCACCCAGCCCTCGGCCTTAGCTTCCGCATCACAGCCACGCACGTCAAAACCGCAACATACAGATCCACCTCGCGGGCATCCACGGCCAGTGTGCCACCCTGTCTAAGCTGGCCGATCTGCTGTCGATAGCGCGCAACGAGGCACAGCCGCCCGGCGAGCATTTTCTCAAGACGGAAAGTGCGGATGGTGAACACGTTCTCGGCCGTCCATGTGTAGGCCGTACTGTCCAGGACGAACTTGCCGCTGAACTTGAGCCAGTTGTCCAGCTTCATGGTGATGGGGTGGCGAAGGGGTGGGGGTGGGATATTGGGGGGGGGTTCGGGGGGGTTGGTTGCGGTGGTGAAGGTGAAGGTGTTTGTGCTGGCGGTGGAGATGCCGGATTGCCATGATGCGATGTCAGTGCCGTCGAATGAAGGATCTTGATCTGCGGGGTTGTGTTCCTTGACCGTAAAGCTGGAGGTGTAAAAGTGTTTGCGGTGGATGGTAAGCCAGGCCTCGGAGTCAGGCAGTGCCTTGCCGACCTTTCGCGCATCCTTGTCGAAGTCCTTGGAGGAGTACGGCGTCGTTACCCGGTCTGTAATATCCCATACATGAATGAGATGCGCTGCGTACGAGTGTAGTTCAATGCATATGATATGCGTTGGGTCCATGGTGTCTTCTGACGCTTGTTCAGTTGGGCTATGATCGTCGTTCATGATGCAACTCGGAAATAGACATGGAGTCGTAAGGAGGCTTGCCCGAGAGCAGATGAACCCGCAGATTTATGATATTCAACGCTTCTCATCTAGGATACTGTTAGAACTGCAAGCAGAGCGACGAGACGATGTCTGCCTCGCTCGTATTTTCCTGCCACGCGGTTGGCCTGCGGATACGAGGGCGGGGTCTAGGGTCGCTGTCTCGCAGCGCAACAGCTGCCATGTAGGCCATACGGTAGAGAAGAATCAAACCCTGCTTCCTTGGATCCAGATGGTTGTCCAGCATATCACAATGATATTTGCCTCAGATCAACGTGATCGTCTACTGTGTCAGCCTTAGAGGGACGTCATAAAGACCATCGCCATGGTCGTCTTGATATCGTATATGGGCTGGCACTCTATGTCCTGAACAGTGACTGGCTGCCCCATCCCTTCATCTAAGTGAAGGGTGCTTTCGATGGTTTTAGGATGCGATGGTCGCACTTCGACTGTCAACGAACGGCTAAGCGGCATGCATGTGTAGGCGATATCGGAGACTCATGTGGGTACGACACGGAAGTCGGAAGGGTCAACAACGTCGGAGAAGAAGTGGAGTACAATATTTTGACAAGCAGTCGGTTGCAAGTCATGTTGTTGTTGGGGTTCGTTGCTGGTCGTCGGTCAAAATGAAGTTGCCATCCAAATCTCCAGAGCTCCATGTCCCTTAACCTTAGCAAATCACCGCGTCTGCCCTCTCGGCCATTTGTCCGGCCGGCCCAGAACGTCAGGCAATTCAAAGGGTTCAACCACTCAACACCAGCGTCGACCGAGCGACGGCACTTCCCACTAACTTTTTACCCATCTCGACCTCGACGGAAGAAGCCGTGGCATCGCCTGAATACGGGGCAGCGAGCAAGGGACGTGGAAGCATTCGGAAACGTTGTTCTAGCCCGTTGCGTCCAGCGTCTTCGCTACACTTTTAGTGGGACTCGGTCGACTGCTACGTAGTACTGCGAGTTAATGCAGACCTTCCTTCGCGTTCCCTCGAGCGTGTTTCTTTTGTGTGAAGCAGATCAAAGCGAAACTGAGCGCGTTGCAGGAGAGAATAATGCGGTCAGGATTGGGCATCGCTTTGGAAACGTCATTTTCGAGTAGCCGAGCTCGCTTACCCCAAATTCCAATATCGAGCCCTAGGTAGATCGCCACTGCCGGGCATGATCCCATCTCCCCGCGTGCGAGATGCGTTACCGCGCTTTGCGAGCCAAGAGGCGGGTGAAAACTCGTGCCCCTCGTCCCGCTGGCCTGGATTCATGGAGGGGTAATGGCCTCTTCGGCTAACCCTTGACGATCGCCTCGACATTCCGTTACTTGCAGATTCTTCAGCATTCGTTGCGGTGTGCTATTGGGCTCTTGTTCTGCGGCAAACGGCAGCCGGCAAATGTTCCGTTCCAACGAGAAGACTTCAATGCATTATGCATGAGGCTAATGAGTCGAGTCCATCTGAAGACGAGCCGTCAGAGGTGGATTACTACCCTGCAGAAGAAGCGTCCTCCGCGGCAAACCGAATCAGAACAAGCACACGACAAGCCTCAAACGGGAAACCTTCTTTGCTTGAACTTTTCTGGCGTTGGCCAGCGATGACACGACTAAACATTGGGTCGAGGGTGAGATGAGTCCCAGACCTCGACCACCAAACCAAACAACCAACCCTCCATCACGAAATGAAGCAATCTCCGCCAACCAAAATGCACCCGTCACTTCCGGCTCTGACCCTCTCGTCAAAACCGTCCAAACACATACCAAACCCTAACATCATCACGTGACGACCCTCTTCACCCCAAGCTGCAAGGGTTCTTCGCCACCCTATATAGCGTCCGAAAAGAGTAAGCTCGAGCCAATCCAATCGCGGCAAATGGAGCAGTCATTCCCGCCCATGTCGAAGCCTCGAAGGCGGTTTTGTGGGACCGATCATATCGAGGGATCCACTTCGCGTGCTTCGTCCCCAGGGAGCCTTGTGGGGACTGCTCCACCCCAGCGACGGAGGTTTGGACGACAACATCTCGAGCTGCAGCTCTCACGTCGGGGACGCGGGTCGTCGTTGCACGGCATGCGGAGCTGCGGTGTAGCTCTCGTGTCGGGCTGGATTCGAAACGGCTCAAATGCGCTCGTCGGGAGCTGCGGCTTTGTCGTGATGCTGTGTCAGGCTGAACACGAGGTCCGGGCTAACATTGGTCGATGTTTCGCGGGTGGTTGTGCAATGCTCATCGTCGATTCCTGGCAGACGTAATGCTGCCGGTGTGCGAGAGCTTATGCGCGCTTGAGCGTGAAGCGGCGCTTCTTGAGCGAGGTGGTGGTGGAGTTGGAGCTGCTGCTCGAGGAGCGCGGGGTGGATACGCTGCCCGTGGGAGAGGTGGAGCGGCGGCCGGTCTCGGCGATGGATTCCATGAGGCTCACGTCGCGGTGGGAGGAGGGGAAGTCGGTGTCGAGGAGTTCGGTGAACTTGGAGGTCGTCATCGTTGCGGTTGTTTTGTGGGTTGCGGTTGCGAGTTGCAGTAAGGCGGGAGAGAGTCGAGGCGATGTGGAGCGGGAAGAGCGGGAGAAGGCTGGCTTTTAGGCTCGAGGCGTGAAGATCAGGTGGGGGATCAGCGATGAAGAGCTAGCAAAGAGTGGAGCGGGGTTCGAGACAACAACGTTAAGAGTTTGATTAATGAAGTCCAGGGCCTCAAATCGCTTTAAGTAGGTGTTAGCGCACGATGAAGGCACCTCGACCGCTGAACCAGATGCCGATTTGCTGGCCACACACACAGGACTGGTATGCAGTTACCGGGGATCCAATATTGTCCCCTCCTGCATCTGAAATAGACTGCTCCCAACACAATGACCGGGGACCGCCGCCGCACAACCACACACTTCCCCTCCCACAGCGTACCCGGTTTAGCACCTCCCCCCTCATTTGTTGCTGCGCGAGAGCCTGCACTCCTCCAGACCCCCTCGCGTGAGCGTGGCCTGTTTCGCGCAAAAACAGACGAGGGGGCAAACCCAACTCAGCAGGCCCAAACGGCCTCCCAGGTTCAACGCAACGAACCAATCCCCAATCCCTCGTCACCGGCAAATCGCAGCATCGGCGCCCTTCCACGCCATGCACACGCTCGCCTACACCACTCCACACCACACCACTCCCTAACGCAAGCAGCGCACCGCACCGCAACTCCAGTGCAGGGCCCCGAGCGATCCCTTCTTCCCGTCCCAGCTCCCGCATCCAAACCCCCGTTGGTGGCGGTGGCAGAGTCCTCCTCTCTCGCCGTGCTCGCAAAGCAGTGCCTCGCCGACCCTTCCAGCCCACCTGATGCATGACGCTGTGGCGTGGGCCTCGATCGCTGAACCTCAAAAGGCTTGCGGGGAGACACGGTGCGCGGGAAGCGTCGGCGGCCCGCGGGCGATGTCACACGGGCAGATCTTTTTTTTTTCTTAACGTGCCGCGCTTTCTTGCGCGGATGCGATGTGATGTGGTGAGGGTCGTGCGGATGCGTGTGGTCTGCTGGTTCTTTGCGGGGGGCCCCGCGGCGCGGACTTTGGCGTTGGGGCGTTCTGCGGGAGGGGGATTCTGGAAAGGGCTCCGTGGGCAGGTGGGATTCGTTCCTGGGGGGGGGCAAAAATAACGATGAGAAGAGGATGGTGAGGCGGGGCTATATTTGCGCGGGTTGGGGTTTGCTTTTGCGCGCCGTGTTTGTGCGCTTTACGAAGGTATGTGTTCGGGATGCGAGCATGGCGAGGGAAGCAGATGGGAGGGCGAGCACGACGGGCGGCGACGATGCGCGTCCCGAGGAGGTGTGGGACAGGTCACGATGCCTGTCTGCGTGCACCCTTTCTGACTCCTGAGACAGCCCCATAGGGCGAGTGAGTGCTGTGGCCGAGGCGGGAAACGCTCGTCGCTATTCATTACCATAACGGCATGCATCCCAATCACGGCTGTGATGCGCGCAGAAATGTTCAACCCGAGGAAGATGGAGAGAAGGGATGTTGTCGGTGGCGAGATCTTTCGACCCCGCCCTGCGCACTGCCTCGTACTGCGGCAACAACTCGCGCAATGCCTTCTCCACGTGTGGTGCGCGCAGAACGCGGATCTTATTCTGGAGTATCCTTCCTGGCGCGCTGACTGGAGATGTCTCGCGGCGTTTTGGACGGGTTCTTTCGCGCTGCGTCATGGTTTTCTGGGGACTGCGATTTGACGCGGATTCAACGCTCCCGCGCGCAGTACACTTCCTGCCTAAAAACTCACGATAGGCCAGCGGTCCAGTGACTCTCCTCGGGTGTTTCTCGGTGCTTCGCTCTCGCATCATCATGAAGCGGGCTGTTTCGCCGCAGGCGACGCATCGTGCACTGCTAAATGCGGTCATCGACGCATTGGGCTTCGGCCCCCGACCTTACTGCGTTTGAGCTGAGAACTGCGCGCGAGATTTCTGTGCTAAATGATGCCTACGTCGCAGCTTTGGCGACGGTTTAGCAGTACGCTTTGTTGCGCATTTACAGTAGTTTGCCTTCCTGGAGGAGCGCTCCGTCTGAATCCCGCTGGCTTCAGCATGCGTCGACAGCCCCCTTGGCCTTTGGATCGAGGAGCAGCCCCCGGATTCACCAGCTGCTCCAGGCTACGTAACTCTGTCCCAATTCTTCTCAGCCCAAGGCTCGCATGTGAGCTTTTCCGGATCGGAGTCCGCATACCAAGTATCCATGTGTCAGGTCCGGCGCCATCGTCAACCGTCCGTCGTTCGGAAGTTTCCGCGCACGTGGACAACGGTTCACCGTTCATCGGCCGACGCCATTCACGTCCACCCCAAATACCGGTATCAAGATCGGCTTGGAACCAGAGAAGCTCCTTGAAAACAAGCACCGGAAGTCCGATATTGCTCACCTACGGCCCCGTGTACTCATCGGAATTCGCTCTTGCGACATCCCGATCAGTTACATAGCGGTGACATGGCCCCATATGGAGCTCAGCGACTGGCCGCCTTGCCCTTCAAATACTTGCAATATCCCTCTTTGTGTACATGCTAGTAACACCAAACAGACGCCTTCAAATCCACTTCCATCGACGTGAACGCCCCAGCCTTGCAATGTGGCCCCTATCCTTCACTATCGTCATCCTTCAGCCTCATCAAGTCCGTCTCCCTCCAGCCGCACCACCAACCCCTCAGCCCCCCAAGGGCTCTCGCAACACTCCACCACCAGCACCGAAATAATACGAACCGGCTGAAGACTCGGGTCTCTGCGAGTGGGTGTGGATTCCGGTGGTCGTGAAGGGCAGAACGCAACAGGCCCAAAGGAACACCATCAACCGAGAAAAGCAACACCGCGCCATGGCAACCATCAGCACCGATGACAGTCCATCACGGGAAGCCGTAAAAGCAGCGCAATCGCCCGACAAGAGCTGACCCACCTGTACGCTTTCAAGGGCACGAGGTGGAACCGTAGCATGGCATTGGCATTACGAACCGGAAAAGGAATCAATCATATACATCCTCCTGCACCCACATTGCATTCCAGCTGAACCCCGCTGGCTCGCCGTAGGGGCTCCTACGGCGTGCCCTCCGGGCCGTTCGCACACCATCTAAACACGTCATGCCGTGTGCTGCACCCCGCATCGCCAAGGTCATTTCAGCTACGACTTCAGCTGAAGCTGAAGCCCAGCTGAAATCCACGCATAACCCAACGGGGAGCGTTAGGATAGGTATATAAACACCACCCGCCATCACCTAGGATCTAGTATCAACCACCCGCACTCACCTCTCTACCCTCAATCACACACCCATCTTACCTATCCCAACAACTCTAAAATGGCCACCACCACCCCCACCCCAAACACCAACTACACCCTCAGCAACACCTACACCGGCACATCGCAGCTCTTCTCCTCCTCCCCCTCCAAAGACCCCACCCTCACCCGCTCCATCTCGCCCTCCCCCCACAACCGAGTCTACTTCACCCCCACCTCCACCCCCAACTACTTCCGGATCCACACCCGCGCCCTCGGCGACAACTACTCTCTGGACGTCACCAACGACGCCGGCGTCGAAAGCACCAAGCTACATTTTGCCGAAACCGGCGACTTTTCCGGCCAGTTCTGGCGCCTGCATGGCTGGGGCGATGGGACGGTGAAGCTGTCGAATATGTTTACGGGGGAGGGGGCGCATTTGGATGTTTATGCGGATAGTCAGGTGCCATTTTTGGGGAGGGATGATCATAGTGGGCAGCATTGGACGGTGGTGAAGGCTAATTAGGGAGGCGTTGGTGAAGGTGGGGGGCATATGGCTTTGGCTTCTACTGTCAAGGTGAAGGAGGGGGTGCGATGATAGCAGAGACTCTCGTAACTAAATACAGAATGCCAAGTATCCTCTGCTCCTTCCTTCTATCATGCGCTGATTACATCATGTCCCTTAGTATGCTCCTTCCCTGACCACATTACACTTGGCGTGCTGTCAACTCTTGCTTCATCATGCAATCATAGACCATCGCCCGCCAGAGACCAAATATCAAAGTTTCCCCTCCCAGCGGCCTAGCATGGTCGGACCGAGAACACAAAAAGCGATATTCTCAGCTAAGCTGTCGCGATTACAGCATACCGCATCGAAGAGAACTCCAAACTAGCATCATCGTCAGTCTTCTTCTATACTCAGCACCTCGTCAAAACGCCCGCCTCAGCCACCAAAAACCAGAATCACGCCGCAGCCTGGAGATGCTTATCAAACCAAGCAATACACTGATCCTCCGCCTCCGCCGCCGCCTTCGCCACGTCCTCAAACTTGACATCCGCGCGAATGCAAAACCCATGCGCACACTTCTCATACACCCTCAGCTCTCCCTTAGCCCCCTCAGGCAACCCCTCCAAAATCCCCATGATCTGCTCCGCCGCCGCAGGGTTAATATGGTTGTCGCCGTCGCCGACGGCCACCGACACCGGCCGCACCAGCTTCTCGAAATCCCCTGGCATATCCAGCATACTGGGGTGGCCTGTGAAAACGGCGTCGACGAGCGGGCGGCCGTTGGCTTCGACGCCGTCGTGGGCGAGGAGGAGGGCGTGCTTGCCGCCCCAGCAGAAGCCGGCGGTGAAGATGGGGAGGGAGGCGCCTTCGCCCGTGGTGCGCAGCTCGGTGAAGAAGTCTTTGACCCGGGAGTGGGTTTTGGGGATGCCGTTTGCGCGACGCCAGGGGAGGATGCCGGTAAGGACGAGCACGATGTGGTACCTGCGTTGTAAGTGAGCCTGGGGGGCGGGTTGGGTGGTAGGAGTGCTTACGGCTTATAGATCAGGTTTCCCGGGCCCATGACGAGTCTGAGGGAGTCCAGGAGTTCTGGCGGAGCTCCGTTCCCTGTGATCGATGAGGATTTATTTGAGCTTCAAGATCACGCGGGGCTCACCGTTCATGAAATTCGGCAAATAGACTTTGTACCCGCCCTTGTCGGCATAGTGGTCGGCAAGAATGCGATTATTCACAAACTCCCAGCCCAGCGCATCGGGTATGACGACGATGATTCCCTTGATAGGGGCTCCGCTCGTGGGCTCGGTGGCGTACGTATCCAGGCCGTGGAGCTTGATGATGGTCCCGCGAGGGTCCCCCTCGTGGACGTGGCCGCTGAAGCATTCGGGACACGACATTAAAAATGAATTGCAAGTTGTTTCTTATGGTGTTCAGCAAACTTTAATCGGGTGGCCGTTTGGATTTATGTACGCGGGCCGATGGGCGGAGATAACGCTACTCCCAAATCGGACCGTTCTCGGTATGCCGGATTCGGTTACCACACCGTTGATACGTCACCGTAACACAAATAGAGCCAACGGAGGGATCTTTCCTCGTACGCAGTTGCATTCTGGGATGTTTAAAATAGTAATTCGGTGCCGAGCGTGGTAGTTGCTCATCCGTGCTGCGAGAATCGTTAAGAAAATAGAGTTTCAGTGGCTGAAGGGCAGGCGAAGTGGGATATGCTTTGCAGCTTCATGTTTCGCTTGACGTCAAGAGGTTCGGATGCAGGTCCGTCCTTGGCCCTCAGCGGGCCGATGAGCTTAATTCGAGTGCATAATGTAGCGAGAGTTTGTTCGTGGCCTTCACATGCTTTGGTGTTCCCGGCTGCGGCAATAGTCAGCGATCTCATTCCTTGCCTGCAAGGCTCGCGGTTACAGGAATATCCCCCACGTGCTCGCATCTTCTTGCTTTGCAGGATACCCCATGGGCTTTTCTCATCACAGCGATCCGTGATAAGCATAAAAACGGTCAAGGTCTAGTGAGGGCAATTCGCCAGATGAGTGACACTTCGATCGATTAGGATACCGAGCACATGCTAGCCTTCAGCCCTGCAGATGCAGCCTCACCTAGGGCGCGACAAGTTCGTCTCGGCGCCAATCTGAGCCAACAAGAGTCCAGTCAATCCCCAAAATAAACTGTGATCGGTTCATGTTCACTCAACAATCCGAGTGACCGCTCAACTCGCAGCTCACCGTCCTCAACCACCCACTTGTACTGGCCAATAAAAGCCGAGGCAGGCAGCAACAGGGCATGCTTCCTGCAGCCAAGAGAACCCCCACCCTCAGCCCCGAACGGGACCCGAGGGTCGTCCCCGACGACCAGCCGGCCGCAGAGCCTCTCTCCTCCTGTCCGCTCCGCATAACGTCATTTAGTGCGGCAACCGCTGCCTATCCGGACGCACGATGCCTCCGGGAGTCCTCAGAGCCGCAGTAACCGGCGCCGCGGCCAGAAGTGGCGGTGTCTCGACCCTGCGATACCTAGTTCTTAACACCCCGCGTTCTGGCCGTCCGCACCTCCGCACCAGACCGTACCTGCATACGCCTCCCGCTGTCTTTGGAAGATCACACCTTCGCTGGCAGAGCACTACAGTCGGTACGGGCCGATTATCTTTCGTACGTGCTTACGCGGTTGCTAACCACCTTGAAGATTCTCAACAGATCCCCGCATCCCCCGCACCTGCTCCGCGCTCCCTCCTCCGCCGCTTCATCGGCTTCGTAGCAATCACCACCGCGTCCTTCGCAATCGGCTTCACAATGAGTGCAGCGCCCGCCCTCGAGACCGCCCGGGAGGCCCTCTCCGCCCCGTCGGACGAGGAGTCGCTCCTCCTCTACCTCCCCGACGCCGACCACCCCGCCGCCGAGATCAACAACTACATCCTCGAGCACCCGCTCACCAAAGGCCTGACCGCGGACCCGAAATTTACGGCCTCGCGCCCGCACCTCAAGATCCCGCCGACCCTGCGGCCGAACAACTTCACGGGCGGCACGTTGATGGGCGGGGATAAGATCACGGTGCCGCCGCTGACATTCGTGACGGCCAACGGCTCCGAATTCGTCTCGGTGCAGTACCTGGGTCATGCGCTGTGCGGGCATCCCGGGATTGTGCACGGCGGTCTGCTGGCTACGTTGCTGGATGAGGGTCTTGCGCGGTGCTGCTTCCCCGCGCTGCCGAACAAGGTTGGCGTCACGGCGAGCTTGAAGATTGATTACCGCAAGCCGTGTATGGCGGGGCAGTATGTTGTGATGAAGGCGGAGACGACGAAGGTGGAGGGGCGCAAGGCGTGGGTTAAGGGCCGGTTAGAGACGTTGCCGTTGGAGGGCGAGGGTGAGGTTTTGGTTGAGGCGGAGGCCTTGTTCATTGAGCCGAGGCAGGCTGCGGTTAGTACACCTCTCGTAGGGTTGAATCATGCTAATGTTACTCTACAGGCTATGTCAAGGCTTTATTCTCCGGCCAAGTAGACGGGCTGCAGTGATATCGGGTCATGATGAGGCGTTTTCAAATCCCAGATCCCAGCGTTATCAGGAGCATTGAGCTGGATAGATAATAGACTTGCGTCTTATTCTTCGTGTATCCAGTTATCTTTTCGGCTTTTCCATGCCAATTGGGGGCTGCTCGATCGTGCCTACCCCTTTCGGGTGAGACATATCCATGATGACATGCGATCTGACAACAACGTATTCCAATCCTACAACCCGCAATCTCACGCTTCATCTGCAGCCATATTATAATGCCATCAAGTAAGCAATCCGCTGGCAGTGGGTCACGGTCTCGATTCAATCCCTTCAGACAATGGCGCAACCGCGACAGAGGTTCAGCAACTCCATCAGCAACTCCCGCTTCGTCCAGTACGACTCCACGACCCAGAAATTCACAGCAGTCAAGGTACACTCCTCGCGGATCCAATGCTCGTCGAACTGCCCAGACGGCTCGAGCTTCTCGGACTCCCGCTGGGTCTACTACTTCTCGGGCATCCCATGTCACTGGGAGCGATGATTCGCGTTCCAGACAGCAGACTGGCACACCCTCGGTTTCCCGGACTCCCCGAGATCTGAGCTCACGCTATGCGCCGCCTCGCACTGGGACGACGATCCCGAGAAGACATCCAGTCTTTGGGGACGAGGAAAACGAGGAGGATGCTGACGAAGAGGCACTGAGCGAAACCGTCATGGCCATAGATCTGCGTGATCGCGGTTCTGTGGGATGCGCGTACTATGTAGCCCAAGAGGAAAAGTTGTACTTCATGGAGGATGTCAAGTTTGGCGGAGTGGATGTGGTGGATTCTTGTCCGTTCGCTGCCCGTCCCGAAGAGCTTAAGCTGACAGCCCAGTGAGAATGCATATCCAGCCGACGGTCGTCATATTGTCCACTCGCGTTGATGATGAAGTCATCCAGCGGTTGGATCCAGACATGAGGTGCCGCAGCGTTTTGGTTTCGGAGACAAGTAAGCCTTGCAATCTGGGATTCGCATCGGCGAGGCTGATGGTGCACAAGGCGATCAGTTCAAGCTCCCATATATCATGGAGGTGCGGCCTTCTGCTGAGTTCAATCCCGAAATAGCGAAGAACAAGCTTGCTAATCTCCGCCTTGAGGCGGACAATGGCCCACGGATTCGGTTCATGATCCCAGGGGACGTCATCTCGGCGGATGATAGCGATCCCAGACAGGATTCCCCGGCAGGTCGTCAGGAGAACTTACTGCGGCTTGGTGGGTGGATCAATGCTGAAAGTCGGGTTACTGTATGCCTCAACAGATGCTAGCTTGCAAGGCTAACCTGTGCAGTTGGGATGCTCGGGTGCGGTGCTCTCGTATCTGCAGAGACGTCGTGCTGCTGGTTATCTTCCCGGCGATGAAGCTGCTCATTCTTTCTTCCGCATCTCCTACCTGGAAATGTTCTCGCTCAAAGATTTCATGTAGGTGTCTGGCTATGTCGAGACCACCCTCATAACATGGTGTAGGTTCATCAATGGCGACGCTCTGCGGTCTCTGAATGTTATTGAGTCAGAATCTCATCCAAACCATCAAAATCAAGGACCAAAAGCGTCTGGATCGAAAGAAAGTTTGTCGGTGTACGGCCTATTTCACCATCTAGCCCGCAGTCCACAGGGCAAGCAGCTCCTTCGGCAGGTCTTCTTCCGTCCCAGTATGAGTCTGGATGTCATCAACAGCCGGTTGTTCACCATAAGCATCATGACAAGGCCCGACAATGAAGTCCAACTAGGCGACCTGATCAAAAACTTGAAGTACGTCAAGAACATGCGTTCCGTTCTAACCAACCTCCAACGTGGAATGAGCGCGCCGTCTATTCCCACGGGTCGCGGAGTTCCCCGCACCATGTGGTCCACCATTCGGCAATTTGTCTTTCACGCTCTGAAGATTCGAGACGTTATTGGGGACTTGAATGGGGCGGAGAGGCTGCCAATCCGAAACAAGGTAAGCGGTGCTTGGTGGGAATATCGCTGGTGCTGAAGCAAGAAGGTGCTGCAAAAGTTTGAGGCCTACCATCTGGCTCAAGTTGGTCGACAAATCAGTGAGGTTATCGATTTCGAGGCCTCCGAACTCAACAACCGAAGTGTGGCGTCGGTCCTACCAAATATCGATCCAGAGCTCGATGAACTGAAGCGGCACTACAACGGCTTGGACTCCCTCCTCCGGGAAGTGAGCAGCGGAATAGCTGGCGCGATACCAATGACTTTGCAATCTCCCATCAACGTAGTCTACTTTCCACAGATCGGATACCTCACCTGCGTAGACTCTGGGACGGATGGCGATATCGAGGTTTCAGACAGTCGCTTTTTCGATGGCTGGGAGCTCAAGTTCACAACCGAGTGGGTGGGACAGCCGCATGATGGTTAGGGCTGACAGGCACAGGAACTGCTCATATTACAAGACGAATGAGATGCGGGAGCTGGACCAGAAATTCGGGGATCTTTGGACGGACATCTGCGGTAAGTAAGGCCGGACGCCTTGAATATGCACGCTAAGGCAACACAGACAGAGAGATCGAGATCACGCATGCATTAGCCGAGAAGATCCTTGAATACCACGAAATGCTGGCTACTGTCTCCGATGTCTGCGGAGAACTCGATTGGTATGCCTTCCCAAGGCTGAGCCTTACCCGTGTTGATCTTTCAGCCTTCTGGCACTGGCGCAAGGTGCCAAGATCTACAAATTGAAACAGCCGACGATGACCAGACAAAATTTCATCGAGGTAAAGGGTGGAAGGTCTGTAGCCGATCGGCTTTGATGCAAAAAGCTAATGGTCAAGGCACATCATTCAAGAACTTACCGTGCCATCATACGTCGCCAATGACACACGCATCATTGGGAGGCAAGGTGAGAGAGGAACGGACGAGGAGCAATCCGAAGCTGGGTCACGCTTTACGACTCCCACATCTTCCCGGTCCGAGTCCAGTGCCGGCCCGAATATGCTCATCTTGACGGGGCCGAACTACTCCGGGAAGAGCGTGTATCTGAAGCAGGTTGCCTTGATTGTGTACATGGCGCACATTGGATGGCAAGTCCTGGCAAATGGCGACACGACGACGCTGACAAGCTAGCTATGTGCCAGCGGAGCGGGCCACGATCGGCCTGACGGACAAGATCTTGACGCGTATCAGCACCCAGGAATCGGTATCCAAGGCCCAAAGCGCGTTCATGATCGATCTTCAACAGATCTCGCTAGCGCTGAATCTAGCGACCCACCGCAGCCTGCTGGTGATTGATGAGTTCGGTAAGGGCACAGAGTCGACGGGTAAGGCCTCCACAGTGGATATGCGCAATCTCTTAATAGTCCAGATGGTGCGGGGCTCCTGTGCGGGGTGCTGGAGCACCTCCTTTCCCTAGAGAATAATTCCCCGAAGGTGCTAGCTGCGACGCATTTCCACGGTGAGGGTCGATGACGGATCCGCGTCGGCGCTGATACCAGTAGAAATATTTGAAAACGGCTTCCTGACCCCGCGTCCAGCGCTCGGCTTTGGCTACATGGAGGTCCGCGTGGATGAAGATGCTGAACTCGAAAATCAGATCGCATACCTCTACAATTTCAAAGTAGGCCGTAGCACGTCAAGTTTCGGAACCTAGTGAGTGTACCCACTTCGTCGGCATGGCGACGCACTGAAAGCGGCAGTTGTGCCGCGATGAACGGCATCGCGCCTGAGATTGTGGAGCGCGCCGAGGAGCTCATTTTGCTGGCCGCCAGGGGTGAGGATCTGGTCGCTGCATGCGCGGTGATGCCCGAGGGCGAGGCTGAAGAACTCGAAGAAGCGGTTCGTTTAGTATTCTGGTCCACTAGCGCCAGTGTGTCGGGTGTGGCTGATGACATGGGCAGGAGCGCATCGCGCGTGAATTTCTTGCTGCTGATTTCGTATCCGGGCCGAGGGAGAAGTTGCAAAGCATTCTGGCGCCCGTATCGACGACATCGGAAACGCAAACCTCCGCTTCCGTGTACGAGGCCACGGAGAGCAGTTGAGGATGAGTGAGCGACCGACGGGCAGCAGGGGAAGTTGTGGCAATTGACGATTGACTTCGGCGCCGAGGCTGTTTCCTATTCGGACCTTGGGATGGGATCAGGGTGGGGCGGCGCCGACAGAGTAGTGGGGTTCAGCTACGTAAGCGGCACGAACGCTCGCCTATTCGGCGTTCACTGCTTTAAAGCCGTACACCCGTCGAATGATGCTTGGAATGCGCAGTACGGTAGATCGCATTTAGATAATTGTCCTTCGTGGGCATGCCGTGTATATGCAAGAATCAGCATCGGCCTTTGACGCAACATGTCGGGGATAGCCACCTCGCCCGCAGAGCGCGAACCCCTCCGCCCCCCACCCTGCGCGAAATACCGTGCGTCATCCACGCACGCTGCGGGATGACGAAGCACAGCTTTGAGTTGCTCCGCTGCAGGCCGCTGCATGCCGCGCCGGCTGCTCGGCCGCATGTTCGCTACCTGCCGTAGGAACTGACCGGCCGGAGTTCAAGCTTTGCCGGGAGGTTCTGACGCGGTGCGATCGGGCTTGCCGACGCGGAGTGGATTCTGGCCGCGCTGCCACGCGTATGACTGGCGAGCATGTGGGTTGATCGTGAGGGGACGGGATGCGGCTAGAAGGGCGAGAAAAGAGTGGGTCGCTGGTTTTTGTTACGCGAGCAGGTTTTTGGGTTAGGGGTCTTGGGGCGGTTTGCCACGCGGATTTGGGGTGAAGGGGGGTGAGGGGGGTTGAGGGTTATGGAGGGGAAAGAGGGGGGTGAATTGGGTGAGTTGGAACTGTTCTTGCGGCCCAATTGTCGGTGGGGATTATGCGAGTTATCGTGGTGCATGTGCAGTGAGCTCACGCGGTGTGACGTTCGGGGTGAAAGCAAAAATTCTTGAGACCGGGATGCTGGGTGTCAACGGTGTCAGTGGCGTTGGGTGGATCGGCACCCATGCGCCAGGCACATGCGCGCGAGGCACACTCAGCCTTGACATGGGGCCTTTTGCTCGAATCCTTAAATATGCTTGCCCGGTTACCCGGAGTGGAGAGAAGACAATTGTTTTGCCATCTGGTAGCGGAATTGATCCCTGGTCTGCTTAACAATAGTTTGGTCGCCACTTTTGAAGCGAAGTTCGACGTTCATCGATCTATATCATCTGTGTTCTCTCACTATCAGCGGAGGCTAGCTCGTCTACTTCCCACCTCCCTTTCTCCCTCCTCTCTCCCATTCACTCCTCGCCCGCGATGGACTACTCAGACAAAGAGAAGAGGAGCCTCGACAAGAGCGTGGGCAACTCCACCCCCGGCCATGACCGCTTCCAGGACACCGACAGCCAGGGCCACCCCATGGAGCGGGCGGAGAGCCACTCCTCGACGTTGTCCCGCGTCAAGACGGTCAAGGACACCCAGTCGGGCCAGCTCGACGTGGTGATGAGCCGGATTCAGACCGAGCGCAGCCAGCACAGCGCCACGGTCGGAGCACGAGGCATTCGCAGCAGGCGGAGCAATAAGCCGCTCCCTCTCTTCGGCGGGAACAAACCCTACCCTCCCAACCTTCCAGAGCGCGAGCAATACGTTGTTGAGTTTGATGGGGCGGACGACCCGTTGCATGCGCAGAACTGGCCCATCAGGAAGAAGATCATCACGGCGGCTATCCTGGGGTACTGGACGTTTGTGGCGGCGTTCTCGAGCAGTCTGTTCTCGCCGGCGACGAGACCTGTGGCAGCCAAATTCGGCGTGTCAGGTGAGGTCGGTATCTTGGGCGTGTCGTTGTATGTGCTTGGGTTTGCGACGGGCCCGATGTTGTGGGCGCCGTTGTCGGAGCTCAAGGGGCGGAGGTTGCCGCTCTTGATTGCGAGCTTTGGGTTTACGTGCTTCGCGTTCATGGTTGCGACGGCCAAGGATCTTCAGACGGTGATTATTTGCCGGTTCTTCGGTGGTTTCTTTGGCGCGGCGCCGTTGACGATTGTCGCGGCTGTGTTTTCGGATATGTTTAACAACCAGAGCAGAGGGATGGCCGTATGTTGCTCTCCTTCCGAGTTAGATGGACTTTGCTAACGGATCCAGATCACCATCTTCGCCATTGCAACCTTCACCGGCCCGCTTTGCGCACCGTTCATCGGCGGCTTCATCATCATGAATCCCAACATGGGCTGGCGCTGGACCGGATACATTGCCGGCATCATGGGTGCCATCGCTTTCATCCTCAATCTCTTCTGCCTTAACGAGACCTACCCGCCGATCCTCCTCATCGAAAAGGCCGAGGAGCTGCGCCGTCGTACCAAGAACTGGGGCATCCACGCCAAGCAGGAGGAAATCGAAATCGACTTCCGCGAGCTGATTGAGAAGAACTTTAGCCGGCCGATGCGCATGCTGTTCACCGAGCCCATTGTCCTACTGCTCAGCATCTACATGGCCTTCATCTATGGCCTGCTGTATCTTTTCTTGACGGCTTATCCGCTGGTCTTCCAGGGCGTGCACGGCATGAGCCCCGGTGTTGGCGGACTGCCCTTCTTCGGCATGATAATCGGTCAGATAATAGCTGGATTAGTGGTCGGTCTGCGCCAGCCATCGTACAACCGTAAACTGGCGGCGAACGGCGGTGTTCCAATTCCCGAATGGCGTCTGCCGGAAGTCATTGCGGGCGGGATTAGCTTCGCCGTTGGCCTCTTCTGGTGAGTTCCCCGCATTCCAAAACATGACAACGCTAACCCCGCTCAGGTTCGGCTGGACTGGTTATCGCCAGGACATCCACTGGATCGCGCCCACCCTCAGCGGCCTTCTCTCTGGCTTCGGGCTGATGTCTATTTTCCTGCAGGCGCTCAACTACCTCGTTGATGCGTACCTCATGTTCGCTGCGTCGGCTATTGCCGCTAATACCTTCCTGCGGTCGCTGGCTGGCGCCGGATTCCCTATGTTCGCGACGTACATGTTTAATGGTATGGGGATTGAGTGGGCGTCGACGCTACTCGGCTGCGTGGCCGCGGCGCTGGTGCCTGTGCCGATCTGGTTCTATCTCCGTGGCGCGAAGATCCGCGCGAAGAGCGCGTATGCGCCGACACACATCATGCCGCCGCCACGGAAGGACGAGGAGGAGTTGTAGGTGTCTGAATTGGTGAAGAGTGAAGTGTGAAAAGTGCATCTGTATATCGTTGGGGGGTTGATACCCGGCGTTCCTGATCTGAGCGGTGTCTTTCGACCCGCTGTCCTGTACCATAGTACTACGGTACGTATAGAATTCCGTAAATTAATTTGTATTGGCTATTCATTGAGGTTGTCTGAAGATCTGGTGTCCTGCATGTGCCTGCGCCGTCCGCCAACTAAGTAGCCTCTGAAGCGGGTTAGCGATGCAGTATGACGTGACGATGAGAGAAGGGATTCAACTGAGGATGGAGCTCCACCACTAACTTCGGCGGAGAACCTGCTACATGACGTTGAAGACATGATCGTTGCTATCGACATTTCATCGAGGTTGAAGCAAGCACATCCAGATGAGCGCCACATGCGGAAATGGCCAGTGTGGCTGAACCGCTCGGACGCGCCACAGACGCGCCACGCACGCGCAATCACCCGCCAAGCAACCGCGAAGCTGGAAAAACTTTGATCCTGCTCACCTTTTCGTAGCGCGCTGCGCCTGGTCACTTTCCCGTACATCACCGTAACGCGACTTTCTACAAGCCCTCCATCCATACCTCCTCCACGTCCCACCCGTCCAACAGCAACGCCCCTCTGCAGCTTCACGTTTGTTTACGCACGTCATAGAATACCAGCGAACTCAACCAGCAGAACTCCGGGCCGCGCAGCGGCTGAAACCGACGATGGCGCCTCGTGCCTCCACGAGGCTCGCGCCGCGGGAGCCATCGCAAGAGACCCATGAGGCTGAACCCGTTCCGCTGCTACAGCAGATTCGTGGCTGCTGGGAGTTTGCCTGTCTGGCGCAATATCTGGTGCTGTTTGGGAAAGCTGTGAAGATTGACAGTGTGGATGTAGAGGTGGGGTTCCCTCGGTGCAGATGCGCGCCTGCGCACTGGCATAGTGACTTCGAGGCCGTAAACGTTGACAGCCCCGCAGGACTTGGAGGTGGAGTGCATGAAGGTTGAGCCATCGCCGAAGCTGGCAGAGATTGGTCTGGCGCTGCTCAAGTGCGTGTCATCGCATCGCGGATTGACGTATGTATCCCCTGTGCTGTCTATCCCCGAGCTCACCGTCGCCAGGCCGGCCATCTTCGATGAGTACGCGCGCCGCCAGTATGTGGCCAAGGCACCCGAGCGCAACCCGTTCGGCGAAGGTGAGGAGCCGTTGAGCTTCCAGAGCCTGGACATCATGACTCGGATCAAGGTGCTTCACCAGCTCTCCGTCTGGAGCTTCCACAACCCGAACACAATCCGCGACCGCATGGATGAGGCTGGGGAATATCCGACGGATTGGGTACGTGGTGCACAGCACTCACCAGGGCGAAGCTTACTGTTGCAGCGCATCGAGCCTGTGGGCGTCGATCATCTGGACCGCAAATACTACGTACTGAGCGATAGTCGGCTGTACCGCGAGACGAAGCCTCACATCCCTGAGATGCCGCCCCCGAAAAGAAAGAAGGCTCCTGCCAAGAGTGCTCGCGGTTCGCGCGCTTCCCGCCGTCGTTCCCAGGTCGACAGTCCGGAAGCGGAGGAAGTGCAACCCGAGAGTGCCGACACAGACGACTACATCACTCCCCAGTGGGAGCTCATCGCAGTCGACAAGGAAGAGTACGACGCGTTTCTGGAGACAATTCGCAAGTCAAAGCGTCCGAAGGACAAGGAGCTCTACCGCGCTGTCCAGGAGAACGTCTTCCCTATCCTTGAAGAACGTCATGAAGCGCACATGCGGAAGCTGGCCAAGCAGAGGAGGGAGCTGGAGGCTCTCGAGAAGCTTGCTACTGCCAAGCGCTCCAGCCGCCTCGCTGGAAAGAAGGAGAAAGAAGAGGAGCAGCGGCGGGTCGAAGAGGCTGAACGCAAACGCCTGGCAGACCTCAAGACGGCTCAACAAGCAATGGCACGTGAGCAAAAGATGCAAGAAGTACGCCTTTCGTATCCATCATTCCAGTCTACTTCCATTTCGTTAACCTCTTCGTTAACCTTTTCTAGGCCCGTGAATCGCGCATGATGACTCGGGAACAGCGCATTCGTGAACGCGAAATGAAGCGCGTCCTTGAAGAGGAAAAGCTCAGGGAAGCGGAGAAGTTGCTTACCGACGAACAGGCCCGCCAACGCCGGGTGTCTGAGCGCGCTCTCAAGACGGCCGTTTCTAAGCGCAAGCGGGCTCTCAGCGAGTTGCAGCAGGACGACTGGGTGTTTGACTGCTCGGTCTGCGGTGTCCATGGCCAGAATATCGTGGGTATTGATGCTCCGCCCTTTTCACTTCTGACTGTCCAGGACGACGGAACTCACTCCATCGCGTGCGATACCTGCGGCATCTGGCAGCATAGCGCCTGCCACGGCATCAAGCAATCCGATGCTGAGAAGGAAGACTTCCAGTTCCTGTGCAAGGACTGCATTCGCAAGAAGGAGAACGCGCTACAGGGATCCGCGGTTCGCGTTGACACTACCCCTACCAAGGTGCAGCCTACCCCGGGCTCGCATGCATCTGGATCCCCGGCGAAGAAGTCGAAGACCATCTCCGCCTCTCCCAATGGCCACATGCAGAGCAACGTCACCGTATCTGGGAAGCCGTCGATGCCTTCTCCTCGGCCGGCCGCTTACCCCGGTGCGCCTCCTCTGCCGCCGCCCGTCTCCAACATGCCGGCTAGCTACCACGCGGCTCTGGTCCCGGCTCCAGCGAGCGATGTCATTTCGATGAAGACGTCGAAGCCTGTTTCCGCGTCGCCTAATGGCCAGATGAAGAGCAACGTCTCCAAGACCGGAAGCCCGGCCAAACCGTCTCCTCGCGGGCTCGTCTACCCCAATGCGCCTCCCCTCCCACCGCCGACCTCCGATGTGCCGCCCAGCTACCTCGCAGCCCAGGTCGCTGCTCAGACTCCCAACGGTGGCTCTCGCTCCGCCTCGGCTTCCTTCGGCGCCAACGGCACTGGCTCGCACGCCCCGTGGATCGTGTACCAGCCTTCCCCCGCACCGGTTCGTTCAGCCAGCTCGTCCTTCTCACTTTCGTACAATCAGCGCATGACGCTGGATCCTTACGTCAAGATCGCGCAGCAGCCCAGCTCCTCACACACCCCCATCACGCCGCGCCAAAACGGACAGCCGCGCTACGCCAGTCCGCTGACGAACGGGCATACTAACGCCTCCCAGTCAACACCGCATATCTTCGCCACGCCTGCTGCGCGCGATGGCACACACCAAGAACTTGTTCCCGAGAGCGTAGTCAAGGATAACCTGCAGAATACCTCGTTCTCGACTCCGCAGGGCACTTACGGCACTCCTGGTGTCACTGGTGAGCTTCTGCCTGGCTCTACGCCGGGGTACTCGCCTTCGAAGCACTCGTCTCCGGTTGCTGCTCACTCTAGTCCCGCGATTGGCCCTCTTTCGACTCCTGTTTTCCCGGCGCCGACGAGCTTTGACTCGGAGCTGCCGGAGGAGGAGATGCATCATGGCTCGCCGGTTAAGAAGGCGGCGCCTAGTCCTCCGGCGATGTCGCTGGACTAGAGCGTGTCTACGG
The DNA here is from genome assembly GCA_010356995.1 of Trichodelitschia bisporula. Classification (NCBI taxonomy): domain Eukaryota; kingdom Fungi; phylum Ascomycota; class Dothideomycetes; order Phaeotrichales; family Phaeotrichaceae; genus Trichodelitschia; species Trichodelitschia bisporula. Next base: position 149,905 of record ML996693.1, read on the forward strand.
CACACTGGTTTCTTTTTTTCTTTTTGCACTTCGGGGTGGTTGTGAAGATGGTGATGCGAAATGTTGAGCGGTGTCCTTCACGATGGAGTAATGGCTGGGTTATGAAATCGGCGTTCAAAAGGTGGTCTCCTACGATCTGTTGCGGATGCCCGTCCTAGATTCTCGTTTTTCATCTAATGATTTCGGATGGTGGGCGTGACGATTTCGGCGACTATGGTTTACAATGGAGGTGGTATTTTTCGGCGTTGGGTCTCGGAGTCCCGGGTCGTCTGTTACGGAGGTGTATCTGCATTGCGTGACGGCGGCCGAGAACATGCTCGCTGCCTTTGGTTCTGGTTGATGCGATCTACTAGAATAGCCGGAAGAGAAATAATCATCTTCACCCCCAGGCCCGGCCCGCATCCGCCTTAGTACGGAAGCTTCCTGTCCATGCAACAACGCCCCGCAGTTCCTTCCCACCGCAAGCGTCGCGTCCAACCCCAAGACCGCCCAAAATAAGCCCTGCCCCGATATACGCGGCGTATACAGCCATTATCTCTCCGCACTATACGCACTCAACCCGCAACACGCCATGGCCGCCCCAAGCACCCGACTCCGCAACTATGGTTCCGCGTTCTGTGTTTTTCCGTCGAGAGGAGCCGACGCCGGCTGTGGGGTAGCTAATTCATCGTGCTATCCATGCGGCGCGGCGCGGTCTGGCGTACCGAGCTTGCTAAATTCGACTTTAATAGATAGATGTCGTGCCCGCGGCCGCGCGGAGCTTGAAGCCGCGACGACTTCTCCATTCATTTGAGGAGCGACCGGTTTACGCTCTTTTGAGGTCACGACGCTCGCTATGAGGTTCTCTACAGTGCTTGCGGCGCTGGGTGTGTGCGGCTCGGTGTTGGGCGGGAATGCCGGCGCGGGGAAGAGCGTCGTTCACGGGCAGGAGCGGTTGCAGGACATTGTATGTGGTTCTATTCGCGATGATGGGGAGGCTAATTGTGCCTATAGGTAACATGGGACGAACACTCCCTCTTCGTCCACGGCCGGCGCATAATGTTCTATAGCGGCGAAGTCCACCCCTTCCGGTACCCGCATCCCACCCCTAGCCCCTCACCCCCTCTAACCCCGGCCCTCAAGTCTCCCCGTCCCCTCCCTCTGGCTCGACATCTTCCAAAAGATCCGGTCCATGGGCTACACCGGCGTATCCTTTTACATCGACTGGGCGCTGCTAGAAGGCACCCCCGGCACTATCCGCGCCTCCGGCGTCTTCGCCCTCGAGCCCTTCTTCGACGCCGCCCAAAAGGCGGGGATCTACCTCCTCGCCCGTCCGGGGCCGTATATCAACGCCGAAGCCTCCGGCGGCGGGTTCCCGGGATGGTTGGCAAGGCTACCCGGGAGATTGCGCACGGCGGATGCTGCGTATCTGAATGCCAGTGATTTGTACACCTCCGTCATCGGGGCGAAGATCGCAGCGGCGCAGATCACGCACGGCGGGCCGGTTATTCTGTTTCAGCCGGAAAATGAATATACGTCTGCGACGCGCGGCGTGCCTTTCCCGGACCCGATTTATATGCGCGCGGTGCAGGCGCAGTATCGGCGGGCAGGGATCACGGTGCCGATGGTTAGTAACGATGCGGGGATAAAGGGGAACAATGCACCTGGCACGGAGGGGGGGCTGGATATATATGGACATGATGGGTATCCGCTTGGTTTTAATTGTGCGCATCCGGATAATTGGCCGAAGGGGAATTTGCCGACGAATTGGAGGGATATGCATTATCAGATTAGTCCGGCGACGCCGTATGCTATTCCTGAGGTGAGTTTATTTTATGGGTATGGGGGGGGGGGGCGACGAGGCTGATGATTATAGTTTCAAGGGGGGGCGTTTGATCCGTGGGGCGGGCCTGGGTATGAGAAGTGCGCGCAGCTGGTGAATCATGAGTATGAGCGCGTGTTCTACAAGAATGATATCAGCTTCGGGGTTACCATTTTCAATCTCTACATGGTAGGCTCCCTCCCCCCCCCCCTCCTCTCCCCACCTTCTTATTCCCCAGACCTACGGCGGCACGAACTGGGGTAACCTCGGCCACCCAGGCGGCTACACGTCCTACGACTACGGCGCAGCGATAACAGAAGAGCGCGGCATCAACCGCACGAAATACAGCGAGGCGAAACTGATCGCGAACTCCATCCTCGCGAGTCCGGCGTATCTGAGCGCGTTCGCGGAGTTCGGGACCAATGGGACTTTTGTTAATAACTCGGCGCTGTCGATTACGCGCCTACAGGGCAGTGATGTCCAGACGCAGTTCTTCGTCATACGGTGAGTAGCTTGCTTGGTGAAGGTTGGAGGGAGCTGATGTGGACAGGCACACGGCGTACAACTCCAAGAAATCGGAGCCTTACCGCCTCACCATCCCCACGTCGGCGGGCACGATGCGCATCCCCCAAGCCGCAGGCGCCCTCACCCTGCACGGGCGGGACAGCAAGATCATGGTGACAGACTTCGACCTCGGCGGAATCAACATCCTCTACTCCACCGCCGAAATCCTAACCTGGTACGCCCCCGCCCCCCACCCCCCTCTTACCACACCCCTAAATTAACACCCCCTCAGGCAGAAATACACCGACCGCACCATCCTCGTCATCTACACCGGCTCAAACGAGCAACACGAACTCGCCATAACCGAATCCACCCTCGGCAACGCCAGCACCGTCGACGTCGACCCGCGCTTCATCGAAGGCGCGGGCGAGAGCGTGTCCGCCGCCTCCACGGAAAATGGGCACGTGGTCCTGAGCTTCAAGTCCGCTGCGCAGGACCGCATCGTACGCGTTGCGAATCTGTACATCCATATCTTGGACCGTGACTCGGCGCACAAGACCTGGGTCCTGCCCTTCACGCCCGATGCCCCCACCTCCGCCTCCGTGCCGTACTACATCCAGCCCGGTGTGTCGAACGCCATCATCCACGGCGGCTATCTGATGCGCACCGCCGCGGTAATCGGCCGCGAAATGGCGCTAACAGGCGACATCGACCGCACGACGACGATTCGGATCCTCGGCGGCGCACCACGTCCCCTCACCGCGCTGTACTTTAACGACATGCGCACCCCCATCCCCTTTGAACAAGACGAAGCCACGGGAATCGTAACCGCAGAACTCGAGTTCCGCGAACCCGTCATAAAACTCCCCAAACTGAGCAAACTGCAGTGGTACACAGTCGACAGCCTCCCCGAAGTGAGCGGGAATTATTCCGACGCGGGATGGACGCCCGCGACGATGACCAACTCACTGAATCCCCGCCGTCCAACCACGCCGACCAGTTTATACGCGAGCGATTACGGCTACCACGCCGGCTCGATCCTGTACCGCGGCCACTTCCGCGGCAACGGCCGCGAGTCCAGCATAAGCCTAACCACGCAAGGCGGCTCCGCATTCGGCATGTCCGCGTGGCTAGACTCCACGTACCTGGGCAGTTGGCGCGGGCACCCCGACGCCGAGGCGCACAACAGCACATTCAGCATCGGTCCGCAGACCGCCGGCTCGCCGCACGTGCTCACCGTGGGCATCGACCACATGGGCCTAGACGAGAACTGGAATGTCGGGGCTGACCAGATGAAAAAGCCGCGCGGTATCCTGGATTACAAGTTGGCGGGGCACGCGGCTACCGATGTGAGCTGGAAAGTAACCGGCAACCTCGGCGGCGAGTCATATCACGACCACGCCCGGGGCCCGCTGAACGAAGGCGGGCTGTACGCCGAGCGCGCCGGGTTCCACCTTCCCTCTCCCCCCGTGAACGGGGCCGGATGGCGCGCCAGTGCGGGTCCGACAGAGGGGATTGCGCGGGCGGGCATCGCACTGTTCACCACGAGCTTCAACCTCGACATTCCAGCCGGGTACGACGTGCCCCTGTCCCTACAATTCAAGAACGGAACGGGCGGGGAGGTGCCGGCGGGCAGCACGTGGGCGGCGTATCGCGCGCAGGTGTGGGTCAACGGGTGGCAGTTTGGGAAGTACGTCCATACTCTGGGACCGCAGACGAGATTCCCGGTTCCAGAGGGGATTTGGAATTATAGGGGGCGGAATTGGGTCGCGGTTAGTTTGTGGGCGATGGAGGAGGGGGGGGCGCATGTGGAGGGTCTTGAGCTGGTTGCGGGACAGGCGGTGCAGACGGGGCTGGGGGAGGTTAAGGTTGTGGAGAGTCCGGGGTGGAAGGGGAGGGAGGGGGTGTATTAGCGGGAAGCGTAGCCGTAATATCAACTTGCGGGAAGGGTGCTTGAGCCTCCGTCAAGTATGCGTACTATTTACTGGATCGGAATGGCCAAATCTCGCTGTTTTCGTGTGCCAGAGGGTCAGATCCCAAGATTGCTGATTCCAAGTGGCCCAGATTCGATTATCCTTATCCCGTAAAACAGGAGTCACCACAGACGGAACGGAGTTCAAGCAAGAACAGATGCGGGCCGACACGGGCGTGATAGGGCTGGATCATCCACTTCCCGATATGGCTAGCACCGGTGAACAACCGGAGTTCGATGCGAGATGCGGGTGTCGGTGCGCATATGGAACACGATCTTGTGTGTGGGGTCATGACGCGGGGAGGGTTCCAGATGAGGCAAGTGTCAGCTGCAGCTTATAGCCCTAGCTGATATCGTGGGGGCTCTCGGAGATGTAATTTAGAAAGCTTGAGTGAGCGAAGGAATGAAAGGTTGAAGCTGAAAGGACTAGCAGAGGAACGAGTCCGACCGAGTCTAGGACAGAATATGGAGATTTGGAGTATCTCGCCGCCACCTCGAGTTGCAACAGTCAATGTCAGCAGCTCCGGAGGATGTCGTCCATCGATTTCCCAGCATGCTGTTCTCAGAGGCGTTAGCAATGCCCCGCTGGATGCCATGTTCGGGAAGCACACTACATAGAGGAATGTACGCGAATAGGGCATACCATTCTTTCCGCCCCTTTCGCTCGCCGCATCGGAGTCCGCTCCCGATTGCGCCGTGCACCAACCCGCTCACTCCGATCCGCAGATCGTCCGAAGCCACAAATCGCATCAAGCTAATGCGATGCTGAGATCCAAGCGATGAGCTTGGGCTTGACCTCAGCCTGGCGTTGCTAACGACCCGTCAAGCATGTGATATCTTAATCAATCCCATCATGCGCGCGTGCGATGTATGGATGCAGTAAAGACAGCGATATAAGCCTTGGGCCTGCGCACACAAAACGGACGGGATGGCTCAGCGACTTCTCAACTGCCAACGTCGTGATGAAGCTCCATATCCTCCTCCTCGCCAGCGCGCTCGCTGCCAGCGCTACGCCGCATCTCGCGGTGAGGCAGAGCAAAGGCAAAGGCTCCGCAAAGGGAAAAGGCTCCAGTCCCGCCTCAAGCGGAGACACACCCGCCGCCGGCGGTAACACCAACACCGCGATGCCGAACGGGTGGGAGCCAGTGACCAAATCTCCGTCTGGGGGAGGCGAGCCGTGTCTCCAGCCCGTGGACTGCGATTACTCGCATTTGACGATGAATGACCTGGTCAACGGACAGTGCAAGATGGTAACGTTCATCTTCGCACGGGCTACGACGGAGGCGGGGAATATGGTGCGTCTGCCCTTTGGTGCTGTGGGTGACTGCTAATGGACAGGGCGCGGCGGCGGGCTCGGGGGTCGCGAGATACCTCGCTGGACACTACGGGCTGCCGAATGTTGCGATCCAGGGGGTCAAGTATCCGGCTGATATTGCGGGCAACTTGATGCCGGGCGGGTGCAGCTCGGCGGGGATCAGCGAGTCGGTGAGGCTGTTCAACCTCGCCAACACCAAGTGTCCAGAGACCATCATCGTGGCGGGAGGATACAGGTAAGCCGCCAATGCCGGAGTCACAAGCAGAGCTGACACCCCACAGCCAAGGCACAGCCTGCATGCACCGCTCGATCCCGAAGCTAACAGCAGCCGTGCAATCCAAGATTGTCGGCGTCGTGCTCTTCGGCGATACGCAGGCCGCGCAGACAGGCCGCAAGATCCAGGGCCTCGGACCGGAGAAGGTCAAGATCTACTGCAATACGGGTGACGGGGTGTGCGGCGGGACGTTGGCGATTACGACGGCTCATTTCCAGTATACGCCGTTTGTGGCTCCGGCGACACAGTTCTTGATTGAGCGGATTGATGCGAAGCGTGGGTCAAAGGCAATTCCACCTGGAGCACCGGCGGCTGCAGCGGCAGGTCAAGAAGGAGCGGCTCCGGCAGCAGGGACGACTCCGGCAGAAGGGGCAGCTCCGGTCACGGAAGCGCCAGCTGGGCCCGCGGCGGAAGAGGGATGATTGAGGCAGTGGTTCCGTAGATGCGGTTGTGTATAAGGACATTCTTGGTTTAGAATTCATGTTCCCCATGATCGGCTCAAAGAAGTAACTGATTAGGTCGGCGAGAATTGGATAGTGATGAAGTGTGTGGAAGGAGCTGATGGCCGGAAGCACCTTCCACAGGTGGGACACTGGAGCATTCCCTGTGATATCAGCGTTGACGGGCCCTCCATATTCTGAGCGCCCCCAGGTCTTGCATTTCATTTCTGGCATTCAAGACCTCAAGCCCATGCCATCTGGACTATGGCAAGAGCTTCAACCGAGGGCATTTGGACGGGTCAAGCACCCCATTCGACAAACCAGACCCAAGAAAGGCTCTCGGCTGCCGGCACCATGTGAATAGGAAAGACAGCACCTGCGAATCTCTCGCCGCAGAGAGGCAGGCTGCGCGGCCAGATGATTGATTCTCTCCAGCAAGATGCTGCTGCATAGACCGTTGGCAGACTCACGGCGGTAGAAGGCTGAACCTGCTCTCAGCATTAGCCAAGGTCAAGCTGGAGAGGGTTGATCGCTGGAGAGGGTTGATCGCCGAAGGCGATCTGATGAACTGGGATCATGTGACGATGGAAGACATGGACGACAACATCGAAGCGTTGACGTGTGTGCTGCAGGTTATATCTCTCCCCATGCGTACTCGGTAGAATCATCCCAACTCTCATGGAGTACAGGTGGCAGTTCATCGCTGGACGTTTCTTGCAGCTCACCCAAGCATTCAAACCCTCCCAACTCCATAAGGACGAAAAGGACACATCAACTTGCCCGACTGCTCTTCATCATCAAGCCAGGCACACCCGCACCACCCGTTTCCCCAGATCAGCCAAGCCCCCGCACAACCCAAGGGCTGTTTCGAAACGCTTGGCCCCCACGAGGCTGAGGCTGTGAGTCACAGGCGCAGCAGCAATGCAGTAGCACAAGCGTCGCAGCGTCGGCAGCGTTGCGTTGCAGCACGGGGGTACCGTACCGTAAAGCCGCTGGGGACAGGGATGCAGACAGGTGTCCGTTTGTGTCCGGGGCCGATGCATTGGTAAGCCGCATCAGGGCTGCGGGGTGAGTGTGGGGGCTTGGACTTTTTTTTTTGCAGGTGGAAGAGAAAGAGGATATACCGTAGGCGCAGCAGTTAACGATACACCTATGGGACGGCACAAGGGAGGCGCAAAGATGGATGGATATTGACACCGTTACTGTATTGCGAGGTGATATCTGTGTGGGCTCATTGGGCCCGGTGGCTTGAGATGGAATACAATATTCCGCTGGGATTTCGGGGCGGAATCCTCCTCTTCTTTTTGTGCTGCGGACGTGGAGGGCGGCAGGGATGGAGGGGCCTCCGAGGGTTGGTGATTGATGGCACTGCCCAAGAAGTAAGGGTTACAGTGCCTCACTGCTCCGAAAGTGCTTCAGGGAAGACACGAAGCTGAGCTGAGCTGAGCTATGCTTGAGCTTTGCGAGAGAAGAAGAGGAAGCGGACGAAATGGAAGGTTCGTTTCTTCCTTGGCCTATTATTTCCCCGTATTTTCGGCATTTCGATCCCTCTCTCATCTCCGTGTCCAAGTAAACTACCACAAGCATCTTCGGCACACGCGAGATTGATCACGGACCCGCGGCGACCGGTAGGGCGCAAGATCATTAGCCGTGCGCTCGCCGGTCAGACGAGAGGGGGCTAGGCGCACGCCCTAGGACTTACCGCACATGCTTGGAATAGGCGTCAGCGTTGGGAGAGTTTTGAGTGGGGAAATGGTGTGGGAAGAAAGCGGTGTCTCGGTGCTGCTGCACGCCGAGTGAGGCCAGATGCGGACGTCTGCAGTGCAATTGTTTGGTTACCACGATGAAGCTTTCCGGCCACTGCTTCTTGACTTTGGTTCGCCCGTTGCATTGCTTGATGAGAAATGCTGCGAAAAGTGAGGGGTGTCGGTTTCAAGCTTGCCAAGCTCAGCAACGCATCCTCGACCAATCAGCATACAGAAGACATGCATGGTGGGGGCTGAGGTTCCCGTACTTGACCGGTTTAGGCTTAGAGGGAATGACAGGTGTGAGTCACCGAAGAGGACAGCGGAGGCCGGCGGGACGAGGATAAGTAAGCTCCTGTGTCCGCCCTAAGGCGAACTTCCTTTCCTCTTTTTTTTTTTCTTCATCCCATTCCTCACCACCACAAACACACCACACCACAACTACAAGGCATCCAAGTAGAAATGGCTGCCTTTTAGTTCCCTCCAACCTTCACGTTCCTGTCTCCAACGGTCACCATTTTCCCCCAAGTCCTCAACAACTCTCTCCCCTCCACCACCTCCTCAGAGTCTCCTCTTGCAGGATCTCTGAACCAAAGCACCGCCCCCGAGCGTCCCAGCTTTAGTTCCCTCAACATTTCCGACCTAACGGTCACCACGGCTCCCCTAAACCAACCAACATGGCCCTCCCACGCAGCACACCAGCAGGCGCATCGCCCATCGAATCCAGAGCAATTTGCACAAGAAGACTTCGTGCTGTTCCCCACAGCCCAGCAGCAGCAGCAACAACAGCCCGTCGACTTGAACCTTCAAGTCTTGGTGCCTTTGACTAGTGTCAACGAGAATACTGGTGGCCACTTCTACGCGAATTCGGCTCCATCATCTATCACCAACTTGCATCAACAGCAGCCGCTTACACCTGCACGTCCACCCGTTCCCCTCTTTCACCACAGCACGGGTCAGGTCAATCTCGCCGCATCCAGCGTGCCTGCTGCATCAATGGGTATGCCTTATTCGCCCTCTGCCGTTGGTGCGCGTCTAATGCAAACGCCAGATTTTAACTCGTTTGACGACCCGGCCTTCGTCCCGTACGGGACTGGCCTAGATACACCGGACTTCCGGTACTCCTTCACCGGCAGCACGGCACAGACCGTGTCACCCAAAGACCTATTCAACGAACTCGTCGGGAGTGCACCGCCGTCGACGGCCTTCACGAACCTTACGTCGCCGGATATGAACTCTCCGTACATGGGCGACAGCTACGAGACGTCGCCCTTGTTCCAACCTGATACCGAGGTGTCGGAGAGTTGGTATCCGCTCTTCGCCGATGTCACTCCCGACACCAAGCCTGTCGCTCCCGACATGCAGCGCACCATCTCGGGCGTGTCCACTGGCCAGGGCAGCACTTCGTCCAACTCGCCGCCGGCGCTCGGCCACACCCGCAAGGTGTCGAGCACGACGTCGCCGCTTGGCGGTGTTGCGCGGCACGGCTCGAATGCGGGCCTCAAGTCCCGGCGCCGCAAGGTGCCGCTCCCGCCCATTGAGATTGACCCGAACGACCGGCTGGCGGCGAAACGTGCGCGCAATACGCTTGCCGCACGTGAGTCGCGCCAGCGCAAGCTCGATCATGTGGCTCTGCTTGAGCAACGGCTTGCCGAGGTGGAGAGCGCCAGGGACAGCATGAGGGCGGAGCTCATTCGGTTGGGATACCAGGGACCGCTGCTTGACAAGTAGACGGGACAATGATGTGTGTGTTTGTGTGTTTGTTCTCTCTCTGTTTGCTGTGGGGGGGGGGGGCCTTTGCTGCTAGGGCTTCTTCTTGATTCGTGGGATCTGTGTGTTTGTGCGTTTGTGGGAGGGCACTGTCCGGTTGATGTTGTTCCCTTGTTGAGAGCATGTCCCGAGTGTCTTCTGCGCGTTTATTCTTCCTCTGCTCTCCTGAGTGCCGACGGTCTCTGTGCCTGGTGTCCAAGGGAGTTTGTTTTGCTTTTCTGGAGGATTTGCGTTTGCGGGTCTGCGTTTAGTTAGCAAGGGAATATTACCGTCTTGCTGCACATTATTCCGTCTGATGCTTGAGTGAAGTGAATGTTCTGTTCATGAGCTGCCGAGATGGGCGGTCTGTTCCGGCATCACAATGCCTCGCCAACCTGACTCTGAAATCGAAGTTTGCATATTATGGCTTGAGGTGGCCGAGGACGAAGGATGTTTATTGCATGAAGTGGTGACTGCCAGAGGAGGTTCATCGCACAAAGTGAAGCAAAAGTACATTCCCCACGGCAACCACACAAGCTATATACCCTTCCCATGAGTCCCCTTTCGCCCGATGACTCCTTCCTGTCTTCGGAGCCTACCGTACGCCTTTGTTCTCATCCGAAAACTTGAGCTTGACTCCCGAAGGTGGCGAGAGCGGGGTGGAGTGACGATGGTGGGGTGACGGTGGATGAGTCATGCACGTGATGGGAGATGGGATTGGGGATGGACAAGGAGCTTGGGTTTGGGAGCTTGGGGGCTTCAGAGCTTGGGAACTGATACTGACGCTGATAGCTCGGGATTTGGCAGCTTGATACGGTAGCTTGATAGCTAGCGATCAGTGGAAAGGGACGAGTGATGTAGACATGGAAGGAAGCATTTTGTGGCATTGTTTTGTCAGGAGAGTCTCTTCCTCTCTTCCTCTCTTCCTCTCTTCCTCTCTTTGTCTTTACCTCAACCTCCAGTTTTACAGTCGCCTTTGCAGGTACAGCACCTAGCCCTTACTCCCATCAACAAGGCCCGACGTCTTCGGCAGGGACCAGGTGCAGGTCGACTCGACTCCCGGCATCACAAAAGCGTTGGCCCGAACGTGTGCAGCACAGATTGGACAACACCCTACGCCCCATTCATACGACAAGACAACATCTTTGTACAGTACAACCATCACCCAGCCCCTCCAAACCCACCATTCACCCCTCCACACAACAACCCCCCACACCCCAAAACCCCCACCTGCTACGCCGCCTTCCTCCTCACAAACAAAATCTCAATCCCCATGACCTCCTCCAGACTCCCGTCCTCGTGCGCCATGCCCCTATACTTGTCCAGGTCGTAGTATGCCTTGAGTGTCCACACTTGGCCTTTGCGCATGCTCGTCCCGCCGACGAGGGACGGCCCGTGGCAGACGTTCATGTCGCTGATGTGCGGCATGTCGCCGCCGTGCGTGTGCCCGCCTGCGGTCGGGGGGGCCACGTTGAGGGAGGCGGGCTGGATGAATTCGGGTTTTGTGCCGTATTTGGCGACGTTGGTGCAGGTGAGTTTGTTGTCTATGGCGAGGGTTGTGCGTTCGCCGCCTGCGGGGTCAGGGAGTTAGCCTTGCAACTGAGGAGTGGCTTTGGGGAGGGGGTGCGCATACCATCGTGCAGATGCCCAATCGCGCCAATGAGCTCCCCGTCAAACGACGCAGTCCACTGATAATCCAACACAAACCTCGTCTGGTTCTTCGGCGGATTGACCTCGCTCGTCCCACACTGCCTAACATCAAACCACAGCACCTTGACATCGTCCTTGTACGGGTGCCCGGCGATGATATCGTACGTCATGGTCAGGTACACGGTTTGGTCCTGGGGCGTCTGGTTCATGAGCTCGACGAGCGCGGCGAATTTGTCCGCGGGTTGTAGCTTGTAACCGGTGTCCTTGATCCCCCAGTTCGGGATTATGCCCTCGCTGCGCTCGTTGCCGGACGCGAAGATGCGTTCTGAGTTCCGGCTGGTGGCCCCGATGCTGACGTGCGGGAGCGAGACGTCGCGCTGCGCGCACGGGGGGTCTTCGCGGCCGGGGCCGACGTTGAAGAGGACCATGCTGCCCCCATTAACACCCCATCCCGATGCCAAGCTCAAGACCACTCACTGATGCAACCACATCCCACTGTCAATATTCGCATTCCTTCCATCAGCATACTCCAGCCCCGCACTCATCCCCAGTATCGTACACTCGCCCTCACACGGCTTCGCCATCCCGGAGTGCGGGAAATTGCTCAGCATGCCCGCCTGTCCAAGGCCGTTCACATGTTTCGTGCTTGGGACCTTGTACGGCCCGTAGCGCACCTTGATAGTCTGCGCGCCTGGGGTCGAGACGCGGGTTTTGAGGACCACGCGTTTGGCAGAGGCGCCGGCGGGGTCTGCGACGATCCCGTAGCCTTTGTTGAGTTGGCCGATGCTGTAGGCTTGCAGCCCGCCGGGGGAGGTCTTGGTGGCGCCGAAGAATTTGGCCAGGCTGGTGAAGGCTTCGGCTGTTATCGTGTCAGACGGAGTTAACTGGGCGCTAAAAGGGCGACCTACTCGCTTCCGGCTCCCCCATGTACTGCCCCAGCTTTCCGCTGCCCGCCATCTGCAGCAAACTTCCTATCCCACCCAAACTCATCCCGCCCTGCCGGCGGGCGAACATGTGTTCGCTGTCATCGCGGGCCGGTAGCGCCGCGGCGAGGGTTGCGAAAGAGAGGAGCGTCGATAGGGACGGCATCGTGAGATTTCAAAGGAGTGACGGACGCGGTGGTGGCGGCGGCGTTCCGCGGGCGGATGGGGAGTATACATGGCTTTTTGGGTACGGGCGTAGGGTCGGGCCTGGGGGGGGGGGGGGGGGGGGCGCATTGGGCCTGGGCTCGAATGATTGTGCTGTGCTGGGCTCGGCGGTGTTGCGGGTATATAGGCGTGATAGATTGGGGGTAGATTGCGGGTAAGCGTGGTGGGGAGATGTGGGCGAGGGCGAGGGCGAGGGCGGGGGTTGCGAGCGGGCTAATGGCGAGGCTCGGGGACGGGGAATCTCCCGTTTCGTGAGTGTAGATGGAGATATTGCCCGTTCCGGTGGTTTGGATGGGGGATGGCCGCGCGTGGTGATGTGGTTTTACGGGAGGGACAAGGCTGGGGTGCGTGGGATCTGGCAATTGGCTTTGGGAATCTAGATGCGTGGGGCGGCGTGATTACATAGTTCGTCCGGCGTGCGAGGAAGAAGATATGGGGGCTACGGTACTGAGGGTGTCCGCGGTTGTTGGGAGGTTGGGATAGGACAAGCACGTATGAGGTACCATCGCTTCGTGGCGATCATCGCGTCTGGCATATCAGCACTTTCTTCGCTCGGTCTGCGGCTCACGTCGGTGGCGGCTGTATGTCTTTCGACATGTGAGGCTTCTGGAGATGGCACCGCGTCAGGTGCTCAACTGCCAATTGGAGGCATGCGTGCGGAAGGGCGGAATCACGGGCCATTGGGGTTTGTTCTGGAAGGGTGGTTGCGGGAGATTTGAGGTTTGGGGGGGCGAGGTGGATGGTGGGTGCTTTAAGTGAGGAGGGGGTGCTGTTGGAGGTTGAGGCGTTGAGGCAGGGGGTCGAGCCGATATGACTTCCGGAGAGGCTATGCGGATGGGAGGACAAGCAGTGTGTAGGGTCTGGGGACACTTGATCGTGGGGTATTACTAGGAGAGATTGGAAAGCTTGACTCCGTCTTCTGAGCTTGCTGAGGCTGGGAGTTGGTGGAAGGCTGAATGAGTTGACGTTGGAGTTGAGTCGGCCAGGCAATGACTATTTCCGCTTTGCCCGCAAGATGAGGTAATCCGGGGAAGTCATAGCCACAAAAGTCATGACCACGCTTTCCCCACTGTGCCGTAACATAGCCCAGTTATGACTTTTTGCACGGCTACCAGCAACTTTTATCGATAACCATAAAGACGCCCCAAGACCGGAGCATTTCGACGTCCCCTACGGTCGTATCCACTCAACAACCCCCATTCGAGCTCTTCACGCGCTTCTCCACTCGCAGCCAAGGTGCTCGAACGGCATCCGGAAACGGTGGGCCGAGCAGAGGAAGCATTCATGCTATGCAAGTAACCCTTCGAACGAGTTCCTTGCCCTGTCGAAGATATCTGAGATCCTGAAGTATTCTGATACGTACGATACGGTAGGAATCCGGTTGGTCCGATCTATGGGCTTCAACCCATTGCTCCTGTTACGGCCTTATGGCGAGAATTTAGATTCCTTGCTAGATAACTCTCCCCTAGAACCACAAGGCTCCCTTTGGACAACCCAGGATTTGGGAAGACTTTGTTCCTACTCGTCAGTTCATATGACGCCAGAGCTTGATTCGCGGCGTCTTTGATGCCCTGGCCTCATAGGCATGGCTTCATCCAATGGTACAAAACTGATATACAAGCATATGGTACAGGGCCACCTATCCCGGCGCCTTTCCAACCTCCTTCTGGCCCTCGTTCTCGCATAACCGCTCCCCTCCTCACAACTTGTAGTTCGCCGACGGATTCCCCTTCGGCGGGTAACTAGACTGTACCACCGCCCCCGGCGGCGCAAACCCAAGCCCACTTGTCATCCCCGCAAACGCATCCTTCCAAAACTCACAATCCCCCTCCTTCGTCACCGGATCCTCAATCAGCGCAAACCCCTTATCCCCCGCATCAAGCACGTTCTTCAGCGTCGGGCCCCAGGTGACAGCCGGCCAGGCAATCGTCCCATTGCCCCGGAACTTATTCGGGTCGCCGGATCGGGCATGGCTGATTAGGTAGCTCTGGTAGTTGGTGGCGAAGTCGCCGAATGTGCGGTCGGTGGTGAACAGCGCCGCGAGCCCCGTCTTCGGAACGTAGAAATCGGCCGCGATGTCCGAACCGTGCATGCCCCCGCCGCGCGAGTACTGCACGTTGTACGTCTTGCCCTTGAACCCCTCGCTCACGAACCGGCTGCTGCACGTGAAGGTGCTGAACTGGAACATGTCGTGGATGCGCGCGACCTGGTCGCCGCCAAACCGGCCCACGTCGTATTTCTTCGCGATCGCCGCCTTGACCGGCGGGTAGGTCCCGAAGTAGTGCTCCGTGACGGCGGTGAACGTGCTGTCCGTCGCTTTGGCCGGCGTGAACATCTTCGCCTCGTCGCTCGTGTGCGAATTGATTATCGACTCCACCCCCTTCGCCACATTCCCGCTCGCCAGCTCCAGCGGAGGCATCTGCCGCACCAAGTCCCCGTCCACCGCCGGTCCGAAGCCCGGCTTCCCGCCCGGCAGCGTGTTGATGTACTTGTCCTGCGCCGCCTTGAGCGCCGCCGTGCTCACGCCCCGCAGGCACTCGATCCCCCCCGTCGCACACCCGGCCAGCTTCGCGATCTCCTGGAATTGCTTCTCCAACTGCCCCTTCCGGTCGATCTGTGCGTCATACGCCATGCTCTGCGCCACCGCGCGCTTGAACAGCGCGGGCTTTGTGCCGCCGAAGGCGGTTAGGTGATGCAGGATGGACCCCGCGCCCGCGCTCTCGCCCCACACGCTCACAGCCCCAGGATCACCGTTAAACAACCCGATATTAGCCTGGATCCACTCGAGCACCGCGCGCTGATCCCAGAGACCTGCATTCGGGGCACCGGACTTCTCCATAGTCTCGCCCGCGAGGAAGCCGAAGGCACCGAGCTACACATGTCAGTCCCCCCTCAATATGCAAAACAAGCTTGACTTACGCGGTAGTTCCCGGCGACGTATATCAGGTTCCCCCCACTCGCGCGCACGACCGGCGTCCCGTCATACTGCCCCTCCTTATTGCCGAGCAAATACGCCCCGCCATATATCCAATTTACGACTGGGAGTGGGCCGACCTCGCGCGACCACGCTTTAGCCGGCACGTACACGTCTAGGAAGAGACAGTCTTCGCTCACGCCCGCTGCGCCGGCGAGGAAGGACCCGACGTCGATGGAGCTGGTGAGGCCGCCGGGCAGCAAGCCGCCGGGCACGGATTGCGGACAACTAGGTCCGTAGGCACCGAGCTGCAGGGTTGTGTTGGGTGCGGGGGGCGCGGGTTTGGCGAAGCGCAGGCGGCCGACGGGGGGCGCGGCGAAGCGTATGTTTTTGAAGACGTAGAGCTGAGGGGGCGGGGTGGGGTTAGATAGGCTTGTTTCCTCGGGAGTGGGGTAGAGACGCCGCGGGGGCTGCTTACGTCGTTCGCGGTGTCGTATTTGGCGGCTTGCCACTCCCCGTTGGGCAGCTTGACGGTGGGGAGCCCGGCGTACCATTTGGGTGGTTGTTGTTGCTGCTGCGGGGCCGCGAGGGCGAGGGCCGCGAGGGCGAGGAGGGGGAGGAGGGACTTCATTACTGGTGAGGGGGGGGGCAGGCGGCGACGTGGTGCTGGTGTGGTTTCTGAGGTGGTGGTTTTTGGCGTCCTCGGCACGGGTCGCGATGGGTACGGGTGCGGGTGTAAAGGGTTTGGCGGATATCCCGAGGGGGGAGTTTAGATGGGTAGGATTTTTCGAGGTTGACTTGAATTGGGTGTATAGATTGGTGTTAAGATGAAACGGGAATGGTGGTTGGTGGGAGTGGGCGGGAGTGGGCATCGGTAGGTGGGTCGGCTGTTGGAGCATATCCGGGGAGCTGTTGTGAAGTTAGTGAAGATATTCAGGAAATGAAGGGTTGCCCTTAGGAAGACTTGCGAGCTCGTGAATGTGATGTAGCTAGGTGGGCGGGTTTAGCGGATATGTTTCAATCAACAGGGCGTAGCCCTATAAACCACTTCATGCGCCGGGGTGTAATATGAGGCTTCATGGGCACGTCCGTGAAACGTTGGCCTTGACGAAGTAGAGGAATTAGAATCAGCGAGAAAGATAAATGTAAGAACCAGTACACAAGCCTTTGGATGCCCCCGCCCTGGGGATTGATAGTGTTTCCACCGCCGCTCGCAAGGCTAGGCAGCGTTCGGTCCCTCGATGTAGACAATGCTGCATTTACGATCCACGGACGGTGTCCGACTTGATCCCCGGCCCGGGTATAAATCCGTACAAGGCACGGACTGCATATGACAGCCGCAACGTCACTAAAATGGAGTTAAAGGATCTTCATGAGAAGCATTTACACGAGTGGCTCAGATTCCGAGCCCTCGCCCTTGGGAAACGTGGCGTTGCCTCATCAGGTACTGGGCATATTTGTTTTAAGAACTCTTCAATGCGCAAAACAAGTTGTAAGAAGGGCGTACCATAGGGAAGGATGTCTGCCGTATGGCAATGTCGTTCTCCCCATCATGGCCATGTGGCTGGTTCTAACCCTCACATCAATACTTTGGCAACCAGGAATCTTCGAAAGCTTCAGTTCTGACGTCTTCTCACATGCATTTGCGCCCCACCACAGCGGCTCTCCATCCGTTGCCGACTGCATCTCCCGGATTTCACCTCTACCGCACATCCACATCCTGCTAGTTAGGGGGATATGGGACTGTGATGGACCAGTTCGGGGGTACCCGCGGTAGAGCTGTGCCTGGAGCTGTGCCTAAAACTGCATGTTTAGGGATACTACAAAGATTCACGACTTCCTACTTTCCCGCTCCGCGCAGCCGTTGATCGCCGGTATGTCTTCTGGCGGGCACTCGCAGCAATCTACTGGAGGGGTTGTAGGCTCCTGGGACCTTTTTTTTTCACGCCGGCATTAGGTCTTCGAGCTCCAGACGTCGAAGGGAGGCGAGCTTAGCAATCCGGTCCGGAATCCTCGGCGTCCAGCGGCGTTTAGTACGAGGGTATGAGAATCAAGGAGGGTTTTCCTTCCGACTCCTCGTAGCCTACACCAGGTGTTAGCTGGATATCTCGAGCTGAGCTGCGAAATGATACTCAACAAAAGACGAAATCCCCCAGTCAACTGTGGCATCTCAGTAAGGTGGATACATAATCCGAACATCGGTATTCTCTGGAGCGCCGCTTGCTGCGTGTTGCGACGGCCGACGGGGGTTGACGTTCCCGCTGGCAACGACTCCCCTCCAGCTGGCCGGCATCGGAACCATTTGCGCGACGATGTCTCTTGCAGCTGCGTCATCGGTGCCATGCTCCATCAAGCCCACGTGATTATTCATCAAACCGCCCCATTGAAACATCTGCAAGTCTTCAGTCCCAGCTCACTCAAACAGTCTCCAGCTTTCTTTCAGAGAGGGTGTCGTTGTAGAGTAGAGTCTTGGTGGAACATATCAGCCCATGCACAAAGGACAATGACATGAACGGCTACAGTACATGCGACGGTTCCGACGTTATCGCCATGTGCCTAACCGCTGCATGTTCCGAATGACGGGTGTTGCGTGAAAATAGCAACGGGTGGTCGCATCTGCCTCGAGGCCAGCCTGAGGCCTGGCCTGGCCTGGCCTTGTCTCGCGTCTTGCGGCAGCGACCTGTCCTGACTCCAAAGGGACTGGCACCAACGGCTGGTGATATGGCCGCGACGGATGCCCGCGCGCCTACAACGCGCAACCCATTTCATGAACAGATCTGTTAGCTGCTCCACAGGGCCACCAGTTCACAGACTAGCTCGTATATAAACAAAGAGCCCGTTGGAATAATCGAGATCTCAGCTTTCTGGAATTGTCGTCTTGTTTATTGGTGCAATTTCAGCCCGAGCTCGTGCATCCTAGGCGCTGTATGGTAATTTCTCGGACGCCACGGTCTATTTTGCTCCGTCCAACGCGTGTCCAAGCTCCACCCCGGACGTAGCTGCAGCCAAGCTCATGTACCAGCACTGAAGGAGTTTAGTGCCAGGAACAAAGCAGCAGGTAGCCGTGGCTGTCTCCCGTCGCTGTCCAGTCAACGCGGCGCGTTCGTCCCAACCCCGGTCTCTGTCGTCTCGCAGGCCCAAGCTCTCCCCTAAACCTCCCAGACTCTCCCATCTCCCCCCCCCCCCCAAAGGTCTCCCCAGCTTCCTCGCCCAAGATTCAAGATCTGCTGCACCTTCCTTCGTCGTCGTTGTCGTCGCGGATCAGTCAGGTCGCTCGTTCAGTCTTTTCTGTCTCTCCCCGACCTCTGTCGCTCATTCAACCACCCCAGCATGATGTCTTTGTCTTTCAGCACAACACGCTAATCCTCTAATAATTCTCCTTTCTTACTGGAAGTCTCTTTTCCTGTACCCCCTTCGGGATAATACGCATGCGCGACGGCGGATACCTACGTACACTTGAACACACATTCTGGACCATCTCCCGATTCTCAGCATTGTACCCCGCCCAAAGCCAGACGACAGGCTGTTGTGCGACCGTCAAACCACTTCAAAGACCGACACACTTGCCCTCAGCAGCATCCCACACTCAATAATACGCGTCCAAAAACTCCCGTCCTATCCGGTGCGACCGTCTGTCAAGAGCTGGGAGATCACAGGGCAGCCAAGGGGGTGCTTGCCAGGCCCCAGCGAACACCGTCTGCTTCTCGTCCCGAAATGAAGTCGAAACGTGCACCCCCGCGCAGGGCTAGCGCGTCGTCGTCGTCGTCGCTTTTATGGCTGTCGCTCGCTGCGGGGCTTCTCCCAACAACAACCATGGCCCAGCAGTGCATCCCGTTGAAGAATTCGGCGTCATGTCCGGCCTTCAATCAGTCGTCGATTTCGACCAACGCTGACTTGAGCGGGCGATTGTGCGTGTTTTCAACCCCGTGTCTCTTGAGCGGGGATGGTGCTGACCGTAGCAGTCCCTTTCTACAATATGTCTCCGACGTCGAATCGTTCGACAGGCAGTTCAAGCAGTACATTGCGACGAGTTACTCACAACAAAAGTGAGTATCCTGCCAGTCTCAGGGCAGGCGAGATGATATTAACCTATCCAGATACAAAAACTTGCTCAGTTGCACTAATGTCAATCTCACTAACACGACCAACCTCTACGCGCGGTACACCACCACGGTGCTGTGTAATGCCATGGTCCAGCTCTCCATAAATGTTTGCCAACAATCTGCCCGTCCACTGTGTGCCGAAACATGCGTAAGTCTGGCCGTGATTTCCCTACGTCTCTTAACACTTTCAGGCCGAGTTCGCGACAAGCGAAGAGCAAATCGCCTCCTCAGAACTCTGCAAATCCAGCGGCAACGACGCTGTCGCTAATATCCGCTCTGATTTCGTCACCTGCTCGCTCCCAGAAAACTCGCTCTCTGGCAACTGCATCCATGGCGTCGCCAACGAGCCCGGCAACTGCGGCTTCGCAGACAACCTCCCGAGCTTGTGCTCCTACTGCGCCGCCTCGTCGCCCAACTCCACGGACTCGTGTTGTGTCAACAGCCGCACGGAGTCGCGCTGCACGGGCGTTAAGCTCCCCATCACCACCAGCATGGGCAACATCTTCCCCTCCGGCACGCCTACCAGCACAGGAACCCCTCTACCCGCAGCGGCTCACAAATCCGGCCTCCACGCCGGTGCCATCGCAGGCATCGTAATCGGCTCATTGCTAGGCGCCGCCCTCGTGCTCGGCGCCATCATCTTCTTCTGCATGAGAGCGCGCAAGAACCAACAGCAACACTCCTCCGCCGGCAGCCTCAACTCCGCCACCCCGCCGCGCCACGGCCAGCCCGCCATGTCCCACGCCGGGAGCACGCGCCAAACCGTGCCGCCCGATACGCTGCTCCCCGGCGCCCGTGTGCACCAGATGGTCGCGCTTGAGTCGAGCGACGGCTCGGCTGAGGGGCTCTCGTCGCCCATTGGCGGTGCTTACGGGCATTCGAGCAGTTTCTCGGGAACGCCGGATTCGCAGCGTAGCGGGCTGGGTGTTACGCTGCCGCCGAAGCGGGCGGGATCGTTGTCGAACCACTCGCATGATGATGGGAGCAGTCCCCGCACGGGAGAAGAATACTCGAGCCCTGAGGGGATGGCGTCGGGGCACAGCGAGGAGATGAGTCACTTTAAGGACTACTACTCGAGCGATGAGATTCGTCCTGGCGATGTGGTTGCTGTGCTCTGGGCGTATCAGCCGCGGGCTGGAGATGAGTGGGAGCTGGAGCGCGGGGATATGCTCAAGGTGGTTGGCATTTGGGACGATGGATGGGCGACGGGTATCAAGGTGCGGGAGAAGGCGGAGGAGTGGGAGGCAAGGAGACGTGATAATCGGGATTCGGGGGTGTCGAATGGGGGGGATGGGGAGGGGAGGCTGGGTGGGCCGACTGGTGAGGCGGGGGATATCAAGGCTTTCCCGGTGAGTTTTCCGTTGGTGTGGACGGTTTTCTGGATGAAGTGCTAACGTGGTGCAGCTTGTGTGCGTGTGTCTACCGCAACACTGGCGCAAGACGATCGATGGCGATACCCTGGAGCCGGCGGCGAGTCCGTGACTGAGGAGCGTTTGATTTACACACCGTAAACGGGATTTATACTGTATACCACTAATGCCGGCATGAGAACATGGCGTTTTTCGGGGAAAGGGGGACGTATGCGAGGCGCGGGGTGCTTTCCGTCTTTATCATTGTCGTTGCTCCTTGGGGTGGTGAGGGAACGATATGTCGAGAAACGACGACCCGCGCCGTGGAAATTGTGTTTTTGGGGATTGTTGCCTTTGTATGGATTCTGATTCTTGGTGGACTTGGATACCCCGTGATGCGGTTGTAAGAGTAGGATGAGGAGAGGGGAAGGGGCTTATCTTATTCTTGTTGTTGGACTGTTTGGGGGGTACATAGCTTATTGAGGTTGATGGCTTTTGTGGCTTTGTGTGCCTGTGCTGCGTGACGATGGTGCCGATATACGGGAGCATCGAGGTTCGACGTCTACTCCAGCTGCGCCTCACTGGTACGTCATGCTTCGCGACCGATGCGGGTGGAATCGGATCGAGGAGGCGATATGTAGTGGATGCGGTAGTGCTGATGCACATGACATCGCGCTGCGTTGTGACAATTCCCCTCCCGCGATCTCCAGCCCTTAGCCCCAAAACCTCACATCCGGATGTACGGTACTATGGCCGAAGACCTCACACCCCGAAGTCAAGCAACAAAAAACAGCAGCCTTAAGGGCCGCGTAACGTCTGCAGCCAGGCAAGCGTCACAGTGTGTCAGAACTAATTGCGGCAATTAATGCAGGCTTTGCAAGCAAGGCTGAGGCAGACGTTTAAGAGGGGTGGGGATTGGTTGAAGTGGAGGTGGGCGCGTTCCCCCCGCTTTTGATTATCGCATCGCGATCGTGATGCGGATCAGATTAGACAGTGGCCGGTACGTCCGGCCGCAGACTAGCCGAAAAATGGGTGACATCGCCCTATCAGAGCGTCTTTGCGAATAGGAGCGGCTGCGACTTTTCCGAACAGTTTCTGGGCCGTGGGGCTGGGAAACGGCGAACCGGGGGAGGCGGAAGGGGGAAAGACGACGTTCGCGGGCTTTGAACGGGCCAGCTGTGCCAGTGTACCGCAGGGCGAAGAGGATACGGATGTACGGTAGTTCGCTGAGAAACTTCATCGTAGCAGATGACCGCTAAGCTTTCGCAGGGAAAACAGGATAGATTGCTGGTTTCTGATGCTGTGTGAGTCACCGATCCGTGATTGCTGGTCCGGGGATTTGCATGTGGCTGGAGGGCGGGATGGGAAGCGAGGCGGGTGGATTTTGGCCCGATGGCTGCGACGGGAATTATTCGGGTGCAAGCCGAGGATGCGGGCGGGACCCGGTTGGTGCTGGTTAGAGGGTTCCGGTTGGCTTGGAGGGGCGAGGGCGGTGGGTGATCCTGGTTTGTGCGATGGGTTTGGTTAGAGTGCTGTGGCTCGTGGAGGTGAAGCTCGGTATGGAGCTGGGGCAAGGTGTGGGAAACTGCTTGAGAGAAGCGGCTGTGCGTGTGTGCGCGTATTATTCTCCCGTATCGCCGGCTGCCTGGCCTCCGTTCCCATCTCCAACTTTTTCTTATCCTCCCCTCCTCACAATCCCATCACCACTTTCATTGCCCCGTGGCAGCTTTTTCATTCTCCATCTTAATACCCTTTTAGAAGCGCGTTCTTTTGGCGGCAGAGGTCGTCAAATGAACCTGCAATCGCTGTACAGTTCCCGGATCCGAGTACGTTGGCAAAGAGCTTTTTTTTCGCCCCTTGACCGCTTTCGAACCCTATCTGACCTCACAACCGCAGTCTCACCCTTCCAACCTGAAGGGCTCGTCAATCTCCTAAATGGTCTTTCAGAAGACCCTCCATATCGCGCGCGCCACTCTCCCCAAGCTCTTCACCCACGCCTACGCCCAACCCGTTGTCGCGGCTACCCAGTCGTCGCTCAACACCAACAATGGCGGCTTCGGCGGTTTAACGGGGCGCATTACCAAGGCCCAAAGTCTCCAGCTTCATAATGCGTTCGCGGCGCAGCGTGAAGGCAAGGATGCTGATGCCGGACTTGCGGCGTACTATGCGGCGTGGCAGAAGACGCAGCAGATTGGGCGCGACTGGCAGCAGTTTCAGTTTGCGAAGCGTATAGAGTGGAAGCCGCAGACGTTGCTTGCGGAGAGCAGGGAGCAGAAAGAGAAGGCTGTTGAGGGGGAGGTGCTGGAGGATGGTGAGGCTGAATATGCGGTTGCGGAGGCGGAGGCGGCTGCTGATGCCGCCGCGGAGGCTAAGATCGAGGACATCACGGCTATTCTAGAGACCTCGCACGAATCCCAGGTTGCGCATGCGGAACCGGCGAACTCACAGCTCGATGCAGCGTACGAAGACGTCACCTCCTCGACACGCTCGCCGCAGACGTCAGCCACCGGTATCGCCACCGAGGAAACCTCCATCACTCCCTTCTCCGAGGCCGACTCTTTCACCCACCAGCTCACACAGCTCGAATCTGATAGGCAATATGCCGACATCCCGGCGACGTTCGAGGCCATGCTCAACGCCGGCGTGCAGCCGAGCGCCACGGCATACAACGCCCTCCTCGCTGCCGCCATCCACCTGCCGCGCTCGCACCACCATGTCGTCCCCAAGGCGCTTGATGTCTACTCCGATATGCTGCGGCGCCGCGTGGCGCCCGATGCGAAGACGTATGCTACGCTGATCGAACTGCTGTCGGCGCGCGCCATCGACATCGTGGGTATGCGTGCCGCTCTGGAAGAGAAGCGGACGCGCTACGGCGGTGTCGATGTCGAGGGCCGCTTCATGCTCAAGTCGGAAGAGGCTGAGTTCGGACTGCTGGCGGATGAGAATACGCGCGGTCTTGCAGTCCGTCTCTTTGATGCGGCTGTTGCTGCCGAGCATCCCATTGAGGAGCGGACTTACCGTCTACTCGTGTCGGCATGCGCTGAAGAGGGCAAGATTGCAGACATGGTGCGCATCTACGCCCACATGGAATCCGGTCACGTGGTTCCTCGCCCGGAGATGTTCGTGCAGATGATTCACGCCTTTGCTACCGCCGACGACCTGGCTTCGGCGATTGAGTGCTACGACGAGTACAAGGCGCTGGCGATTGCGCACGACAACGGCGAAGTGCAGATTGTGCGCAAGGACGTGGATGTGTATGCTGCTGTCATCAAGGCTTATTACATCGCCCATGACGCTTCCGGTGCGACGAAGTTCTTCAGCAAGCTCGAGGCTGCGACTTCCGAGGATATGCTTGCCCAGCTTCGCGACACGGCGACGCTGAGGGCTATTCTCCCAGAACTCCTAGAACAGGGACAGTTTGTTGCCGCGTTCGAGCACGCTTGTGTGCAACTTAACACCCGTGTTCGCGACGCCGCTCTCGCTGCTGTGTGCATCCGTGCTGCCGACAAGAACAGCGCTGACGTCGCCACGCAGGCCTACCAGGAGCTGACCTTGTCTCCCGGTGTCGACACTTCGATGCCCGCTGTCGCCCTCTGCGCTATGTACATCCGCAAAGGCAACGTCGAAGCCGCCGAGCCGTTCTGGGCGCTGGTCGAAGTGGCCCCTCCCCGCGTTGGGTTCGTCCAGCTCGCGGCTATGCAGGCTATGGCTCTGACTGCTAGCGGCCGTTCGGATATCGGACTGCGGCGGGCAAGGACGCTCTTTGCGCGTGTACGCGAGGTGGATGCGTCGTCGGCTACTGTTGCGAAAATCGACGAGGCGATCGAGGCTATGGGCGCGTTCATGTCGAAGCAAGGCATCCTTCTCTCTCCCGCTGCGGCTATGGACCTGCTTGGTGCGATGGTCGACAACCATGGTCTAGTGCCTACCGTCGCTGCTCATGTGCTTGCCGGCTTCGGGCCTGAGGCTATCGCCACGTTGAGCTGGGAGGACCTCGCGCTGTTAACGCGTGTGCAAGCGACTATGATCATCAACGGCTCGACCTTGGACATCGCCCAAGTCCCCCGCCTGACACACATGATCGGCATGCTAGTTCTGTCCGGGCACCCTCTAGACGTGCCAACAACCAACGCCATCGACACCGCGCTAACCAAAGTCGAAAACCCAGCTCTATCCGAGCGCTGGCTAGCCTTCAAATTCGGCCCTCCAGCCACCAGCCCCGTATCCTTCTCCCCCGTCCCCACCGTCGAAGACTCCTTCGACCCCTACGCCGCCACAACCGACAACAAAGGCTCCGTCGCCATCACCGAGCTCCTCGAAAAGCCCCACGGTCGTCCCGGGAGCCACCTTAACGACGCGCTGCAGCGGTATAACGCCATGCGCCGCGCCGGCCGGCACCCGCGCTTCTTCACCTACGCGCGGCTTATTACGGCTGCGGCGAAGGATAACCGCCTGCAGCTCATCGACGAGATCATGCAGCATGCGCGCAATGACGTGCCCCTCCAGCCGCAGTTCCGCATCGTGCGCTTCGGCTGGGTCCAGCTCCTCGACGCCATGGTCGCAGCCTGTCTCACCACCGGGCAGCGCGACATGGCCGCGCGGTACCACGCCGAGCTCCGCACCCTCGGCGCCGCGCCCAGCGCGAATACCTTCGGGCTGTACATCACAACGCTCGGGTCTGCGGGGGCCGTGCACGACGAGGCGCGCGAAGCGGCCGCCATCTTCGCGCAGGCGCAGGCCGAGGGCGTCGAGCCCAGCAGTTTTTTGTACAACGCGCTAATCGGGAAACTGGGCAAGGCGCGGCGGATCGACGAGTGCCTGATGCACTTTACGGCGATGCGCCAGCGTGGGATTAGGCCGACGAGTGTGACGTATGGGACGGTGGTTAATGCGTTGTGTCGGGTGAGTGATGAGGCGCTGGCCGAAGAGCTGTTTGCGGAGATGGAGGCGATGCCGAATTATAAGCCGCGGCCAGCGCCCTATCATTCTTTGATGCAGTTTTTCCTCGCTCAGCATGATCGCGGGAAGGTCCTGGGGTATTACGAGAAGATGAGGAAGAGGGGGATTGCGCCGACACCGCATACGTACAAGCTGCTCATCGATACGCATGCCTCCCTCGATCCGCCGGACTTTGTGGCGGCGGAAAAGGTCCTGTCGGATATGAAGGCCGAGGGCGCGGTTCCGGAGGCCGTGCACTACGCCGCGCTGGTGCACGCACGTGGCTGCGTCGCCCGCGATTTACCCGGCGCCCGCGTGCTCTTCGACAGCGTACTAGCCGACCCCACCGTCCGACCCGCGGCCTGCCTCTTCCAAGCGATAATCGAGTCCTGCGTAGCCAACGCCAGCGTATCCTCAACACCACCCATCCTCGCAACGATGCATGCCCGGGGCGTGCAGCTCACGGCGTACATCGCCAACGCGCTGATCCACGGGTGGGCGCTTGCGGGGAAATTGGAAGAAGCGGAGCGGGTGTGGGGGATGTTGGAGGGGAGGCGCGAGCCGAGTACGTATGAGGCTATGGTGAGGGCGTATACGGGGGCGGGAAGGAGGGGGGAGGCGTGGGGGGTTGTGAGGGAGGCGATGGGGAGGGGGTATCCGGCGGCTGTGGTGGGGAGGATTGTGGAGGTTGTTGGTGGGACGGGGGGGCAGGTTTAGAGGGGGGGGGAAGGATAGGTGCGGATGGGTATGAATGGCGTTTTTTTGCTTGCAGCACGGCGTTGGGTGGGATGTGTATATACCCTGGGCGAGATTTGCTATGGGTATGGTATGGTAATGGGTGGGTTTGGACGGCGGATGGGATGGGAAGGGATATCTCCACTCTAGATTTTGGGCTTGCATAGCTGGGATACAGCGGCCTGAGACCAATCCATGCGGTTGGAATTACTGCGATTACTGCGATTTGGCTTCTGTGACTGACGGGTTGATGGGAGCAAAGCTCGTACGCAGGCAACGGCAACCGGGTAAACTGAAGATTGAAGATTGAAGACAGAGAGGAAGAGAGGAAGAGACTCTCGAGACTTAAATACACGATGCCAAGTACCCTCCTTTACGCCTTCCTTCTATAATGTTCACATTACATCATACGCTCCTTGCTGACATAACAATGCTCCTTCCCTACCCACATCACTGCCAAGCTCAATGCTCAATACCACTATCCATATCACATGATCATCATGTGAGCACGCACTCGAAGCGCGTCGCGCACCACGACTCCCACTCAACCCTCCGCACCTCTCCATCCCCACCCCCACTCGAACCGCAACGCAAATCACCACATACCCTCACCATCTGCGCAAGCCCACAAAGCACTCACGACGCGCTCTGTTACGGCCCACACACAATGCCCCCCTCAATCCCTGACTCCGAAGACGAAGCCCTCGACTTCGCGTCTTCGCAACT
Source organism: Trichodelitschia bisporula (assembly GCA_010356995.1). Taxonomy (NCBI): domain Eukaryota; kingdom Fungi; phylum Ascomycota; class Dothideomycetes; order Phaeotrichales; family Phaeotrichaceae; genus Trichodelitschia; species Trichodelitschia bisporula. Next base: position 177,268 of record ML996693.1, read on the forward strand.
CGAACAAATCACACTTGTGGGGCCCGCGCCCGTGGAAACTGCAGCGGTCGTTCGCACCGCGAGCGCAAACCCCCAATCCTCAACCTCACCCGCGATGAAGAAACGCACCCCGCCCAAGCGCGCGCGTACATACGCCGGCAGCCGCACGCGGTTAGCGGACGAGGAGCACACGCTCGAGACCCACCTTGCCGTCGAAGGCAGCTCGGGCGATACAATTCCCAACACAGCGCCGCGCTCAGGCTCGCACCCCGAATCTGCCTCCGCACAACCCTGGGCCTTGCCCCCCTCCCTCCTCGCCGAATTCGAAACGCACGAGCCGGCCATGTGGCCGGAGCCGGAGCCCGAGCTGGAGAGTACAGTGCCGAACGGGTCTGGCGAGGAGCGCGCTATGCTCGGGGCGGCGCTGCAGGCGGACCTCCTTGCTGCGGCCGCGGTTGTGGGTTCGGTCCCACAGCCAGAGGAGAAGAGTTCTGCGTCCGATGTTCCGTTTAGCCAGTTTGTGCAGAGTCAATATGTGCAGACGCCGCTTGTAAGTCTTTCGTATCCCACTTATCCCGCTCGCGACGCCGCTGACCAATAGCGCCCCGGCCAAGCGCCCATCGTGCCAATTGACCTCCTCATGCCGACAGGGAGTGTGAGCGCGCTGCATACGAGCTCGGGCTCGGAGAAGCGCTCGGACGGCAAGCCTAGCTCTCCAATCAAGGTCTCTGGCTCTGGCAACGTTGCCTGGCCGACGAGTGAGCTGCGTGCGCCTGTTGCGGATTTGTCAGAGGATGAACTTTTGCGCGAGGGGCTGAGTGGGGATGGGGGTTACGGGCCTGCGAACCGGGATGGAGATGCGGCTAAGGCGCCGACGCCGGTGTTCGCTACCACTGCGGAACCTGAACTGGCGAAGAAGAAGCGTCGCAAGCGCACTGCCGAGCCGACCAGTGATGATCTTGCGCTGGGGATTACGCCGGATTTGCCGCGGGAGGTTTATAAGCCGAGGCCGTCGCGCAGCCGCTCCGAGCGGGTTGAGTGGGTGGATACGAATTATGCGAAGGTGCCTGAGAAGGTGATAAGGGCGCAGAGGAGGGCGAAGACGGAGGTGCCGAAACCAGCCAAAGCAGAGACTTCAAAGCAGGAGGGGGATGAGGATGCACTTGCTGCGATTGTGGCGATGGGTTTCCCTGATGCTGAGGCGCGTACTGCGTTGAAGCGGAATGGGGGCGATATGCAGCGTGCTGTGGAGTGGCTTGTGGGCCGGCCGCAGGGGAGGAAGAGAGGGAAGGGCGTGGATGAGGGTGTGGAGACGGGGAGTGAGCGCGACACTATTGCGGTCAGGAACGATACTAAGCGGAGAAAGACCGCGGACAAGGCTATTGCGAAGGCAGCGGAGGTTCAGCCGGCCAACCCGCCCTCGACGGATTCGCCCCCAACCGTCATCACCATCACCGTCAAAAAGGGCGGCAGGCGCAAGTCAACCACTGACAAGCCCGCCCCAAAAGAACCGGAACCAGAACCAGCCCCGCCCTCAACCGCCTCACCCTCACCGACCTCCCCGCCCGCTCCCGCTCCCTCGCCAGAACCCATGCCCCCCCCCCAACAGTGCAAACGCAACGCCGCCGCGCTCGTCAGCGTCGAAATACCAACCAAGCCAGGCAGCGAATCTGGGACCGCGGTTGACTCGCCGGAGAAGACGCGCGAGGGAAAGAGGCGCAAGACGGATGAGTTTGTCGAGAAGGACTTGAGCCCCGTGTCGCCGATCAATGTGGAGACGGGGGGGCAGGCTGACTTGCCCTCTGCTCCTGCGCCTGTGGAGAAGAAGCGCCGTGGGAGGCCGAGGAAGGTCACTGCGCCTGCTGTCCCCGCTGAGGAGCCGGAGGATATGATGGATGGTGTGCTCGGGGCGCGGGATGGGAATGTGAACGCCGGTACGAGTACAGGGGCTAGGGAAGAGGAGCCGCCGAAGCATGCGCCTAGGAGGGGGAAACCGCTTTCGAAGCTTACGTTGGCGGATACGGAGGATGATGAGGAGCCTGAGCCGCCTGCTGCACCGGCCGAGAACAAGGCTGAAGAGAAGGGGGTTAGTGTCCTGGCTAGCACGCCTTCGAAGGGCGCAGCTCGTCCCTCGAAGCTGCCGCATTCACCTCTGCCGAAGGGGAAGCCGCAGTATCGGGTGGGCTTGAGTCGGACGGCGAAGGTTGCGCCGTTGTTGAAGAAGATTGGGCGCTAGGGGGGGCAGTTTGCGGGTTATGGGGCATGGGGCGTGGGCGTTTGAGGCTAGGGGTGGGGATTTGTTGTGTTATGATATGGTTGAGATGGATGGTGGGATGGGATTCACGATGAGAGTAATGAATGAGTTTTACTCTGCCGAACGTATCTTGCTTGTAGGAGCTGGGTGAATGCTTTGTGGCTGCGGGCCGCTGATGGGGTATAGGCTTGACGCGTAAAATGGCCACGGTGGAAAGTGAAGAGGTCGATAAAAAACGAAAAGATCAAAAGAAAGAGACCCTCGAGTCCAATCACACAATGCAAGGTACTATCCCACGCTCCTTCACTCCATCATACACACATCCCATCCCATCCCTTCCCAAAAGTGGCATGCTCCTTCCATCATCAATTCTCTCACCTCATATACACCCCATTTGCCCTTGCCTCCCATCAACCAGTCTTGATGGTGTAGTCGGTTATCACGTCGGTCTCATACGAATGTATGATCAGTCCCCAGGACTGAGCGATCCGAAGGCCGCGAGTTCGATTCTCGCTCGAGACAGGCTTTTTTGGCTGTTTTGACGGTGGTGAAGCTGAGAGGCTGTGCCTTTGGTCCGGTTGCCGGGTTTGTGCGGAAGGCTCGGGGCTAAGGTGCGTTAGTTATGTTCCCGGCTGCTTGCCGAGCGGCTGGTGCTTACCGAAGGGCATAAGACGGTCCGATGGGCGGGCGTGCTGATCGGAAAGGTCATGTCGTCCCCCCCGAGCAGAAGATTGTTCATGCTCGTAGCTAAGGCTCCGGGGGAGGGTGAAAGACACTAAGTGGAGGGAGACACTGGCATTTCACCTCAATAGATTGAAAGAGACTACGTAAGCTTATGGTACGTCACGCTGAACGCGTCCTACTCCAGGAACGCACATGATCAACGTTGGTGTATGGCCGTAGTATGAGCCCAGAATTCCTTGCCGAATGCCACGGTTAGAGTGAGGTGCTCAATCTTCCAATCATAGGGAGCAGGATTGGTGGCCTCCTTTTGTTGATGTTCGAGCTCGGTTAAAATGTCGGACAGCAATGTGACGACTTCCTCGACTTCCAGCTTGAAGTCGGATAGGCGGTGGCCTAGGAGGAGGAGCTTGTGGCAGAGGAGCGATCCTAGGGTGTCGAAACATGAGTTAAAGACGGTGTAGAAATCATTTGAAGGAGCTTTGATGACATGGAGATTGTGGTGGGGGGATCGTTGTGGCGAAGATCTGATAGATTGGAAGTGTGGTGAGGCAACGGAGGTCTTGAGGGTCAGCTGCGGGGTTTCGGTCGGGGCTTTGTTTCTAAGAACTCAGGTTGGCAAGGGCCTGCAGATGATTGTTAGTTCCTTACTAAGCTTCGGGGGCGGGTGATGGACTTTATCGACTAAGCGGATCTCCGAAGTTGAGAAGAAACCCCCGAAACTTCAAATGCGCCAGTTCGAAAGCGTCCCACTCCTGGGACGTATAGGAACGGCGTTTGAGCATCCCTATAGTAAGAGTGTAGAGTTCCTTGCCGAGTCCTATGGTTGAAGTGAGCCGCTCAATCTGCTCAGTATACATCTCGTACGACGCCTGATCGGCGGCCTCTTGTCCATCTTTGAGCTCAGTCAAGAAGTCAGACATCAGCGTAAGATGTTCCTTGACCACCAGCTTCAAGTCGGATAGTCTTCCTTGGAGTAGTAGCTTGCGACAGGGTAGCAGTGATAGATCGCTTAGACACGAGTTAAAGACAGCGTAAAACTGAAATGTAGGGTTATCGAATATACTGAACATTTCGATGAGTGGATCGTTACGGTGAATTTCTGATGGAAGTGCGGGGTTGTGTTGGCGGTCTTGAGGCTCAGCTGCGGGGTTTCCGGCCGACGCCTTGCTTCTGGGATCTCAGGTTGGCAAGGGTCTGCAGATGATCGTCAGTGCCTTACTAAGGCTTCGGGGAAGGGCGATGGACTTCATCAAGGAAATGCTGGTTCCGCAATGCTGAAGAGACCACCAGAGCTCATCATACGCCAGGGCTAACGCTTCCCACTCCTGGGTGGTACAGAAACGGCGTTCGAGTATACCCGTAGTATGAGTATACAGTTCCTTGCCGATCCTATGGCTCGAATGAGCCGCTCAATCTCCACAGTACGCGACACCTGATCGGCGGTCTCTTGTTGTCGATCTTTGAGCTCAGTTAAGAAGTCGGATAGCAATGCAAGTATCTCCTCGACCTCCAGCTTAAAGTCAAAAAGTTGATGTTGTCCTTGGAGTAATTCCTTGTAACAGGGTACGTCTCCTATGACCCCTAGAGCTGCTGTGTAGAGGCCGAGAAACTCGTTCGAAGCCTTTACGGTTGGCATGGAGATGGCAATGAGGGAAGCGTAACGGCGAAGATGTAACGTGGAAGGGCGGGGTTGCGTCGGGGTTCGTGAGGCTCAGTTGCGGGGTAGAACTATTGCTTCGAGTCTTGCTTCTGGGGACGTCAGGTTGTCAAGCGCCCCATGGCTGGCCCAAAAGGTCCTGTCGTCCCCTCACCTGCTTTTGGCAGAGAGTTCTATCGGCGGGATAGGACATAACTTTTGCGATAAGCCGTTGGGTTCCAATCCCGTGAATAAAAGAAGACGGAAAGGCTTCCGTTTGGCGGTATGTGAAGGATGGTGTGTGAATAGGTGCTAGTTCCACAGATTACTCATAGAGGGGAGTCGCTGATGTCAGTTCAGTAAGTGAAACATTCTATAGACAGCACGCATCACATATCCCAATTCACACACCACCAAACGGAACCTCAACCACCATCAGCCTCTTTTCTTCCCTTCCTTATCCTCTTCGGGAATGGAGAACTCCGGCTCGCCCTCCCGCTCGACGGGCGGGCCGACGTAAATTGCCCCCCCCTGTCGCGCGTATATTGTCCACTTTGCACACATTCGCAGCGCATCCTTCGCCCTGGCCGCATAGTGCGCGCATATGGCTACTCGTACACCGATATGGCCACGAGTGCGGACTGGACCTGCGAAGGGGCGCGGCGAATATTGCAGATTACAGCTACCGCGTCTGCGGCCCCCATCCTATTGTAACCACAGCTACTCTAGCTCCCAGGCCCGCCGTACCGTGATCGCTGCGGGGAGGGCAGTGTGAGTGGTACTATTCACCGGCTGGAGGTCGGGCGGGATATATACGCTGACGTGCCCTTTCTCCCTTCCGAGCGCGCTGGAGCTGAGTCCGTCGTTTCTGCCCAGCCTTCCTTTTTCTCTAGCGAAAACACACATTCTTTACCCATAGCTAATCACAATGCGTCTCCCCATCGCCCTCGCCGCCCTCACCGGCCTCGTCGCCGCACACTCCGAATCCGGAACCCCAGGCGCACCGCGGCTTGTTGGATCTCGCGCCCTGGCCGACCTGCACGCGCGCGGCCTGCTCCGCCCCCCGGTCACACATGACTTCGAACCCGTGTACGGGCCTGAGCCCGGGCGTCGCGTGGAGAGGAGGCAGGAGAGGAGGTGTGGGCCTGGGATGGGGGCGTGTGCGGCTGGGCAGTGTTGCAGTGCGGAGGTGAGTTAGGTTACGCCCGAGGTGCGGAGGGAGGGCTGATGAGAGAAGGGATATTGCGGAACCAGCAAGGACGCATGCGCCGGCCCGGATTGTCAATTGGCCTACGGGCCCGCGTGTGATGGGAACGGGACGCCCCCCGGCGCGAAAACATATTCCGGGCCGCGGCCGGCGCTCGGAAGCGTGCCGGTCGGCGGGGAGGGGATATATGATTGCTCGGTGACCGGGACCGTGGCGCTGACGTTCGATGACGGGCCGTATGTGTACACGGAGCGGCTCCTCGATCTACTGGACAAATACAACGCGCGGGCCACGTTCTTTATCACCGGGAACAATCTCGGCAAAGGCGAGATCGACAACACATTCTACCCGTGGGCCGGGACGATACGCCGTATGCACGCTTCCGGACACCAAGTCGCGAGCCACACGTGGAGCCATCAGGACCTCAGTGTGGTGGGGAGGGAAGAGCGAAGGGCGCAAATGGAGAAGAATGAGATGGCGCTGCGGAATGTGCTCGGTTTTTATCCGACGTACATGCGCCCGCCGTATAGCAGCTGTACGGCGCAGAGTGGGTGCCAGGCGGACATGGCGGAGCTCGGGTATCATGTTAGTTATTTTGGGTTGGATACGGAGGATTACCTCAATACGACGCCGGACAAGGCCGCGGTGCCGAGGAATAACTTCGTTGGGAATATTTCAACAAAGAGTTCGAGGACGGGACAGTTTTTGGTCATTGCGCATGATATTCATGAGCAGACGGTTCTGGACCTGGCCGAGTATATGCTGAAGGTTATACAGTTTGCCGGGTATCGCGCTGTTACGATGGGCGAGTGCCTCGGTGATCCGGTCGAGAATTGGTATCGGAAGAGTGGCGGGAGTGTGTTTTCGCAGGCGCCGCGCGGGGCGGGATCGGCTCCGGCGGCGCCGTCGCAGCCGCTTCAGAATGTGACGGCGGGATTACCGGTTCCGGCGGCGCCGGGCAATCCGGGCACGCCGAAGAGTCAGCCTAAGCCACCGAAGCAGGCGGTTCCTCCGAAGCAGGCGGCTCCTCCGCCGGGGGCGGGCCCGAAGCCGCCGGTCAAGGTGTCGGATGATGGGGCGTGTGCGGGGCAGACGGGGAGTACGTGTATGGGGTCGACGTTTGGGAATTGTTGCAGTGTTAATGGGTGGTGGTGAGTGTACTTCTTCTCGTTGAGTTCGGTTCGGCCCGGCTTCCATCGGAGGTCGGGCCGGGTGTCTTCGAACATCGGCTGACGCGCGCAGCGGCGCAACTCCAGCATACTGCGGTACCGGTTGCCAGGCGGGCTTTGGGAACTGCGGAGAAAATGGAGTGGCAGTTGCACCGCCGCCGCGGCCGCCGCCTGGTACAGCCTTGCCGGTGAGCGAGGACTCGAGTTGCGGGGAGAGGGCGGGAACGACGTGCATGGGGAGTACGTTTGGGAATTGCTGTAGCGTGTACGGGTGGTGGTGAGTTATTCCTTTTTCGAGTGCCTTTTGTTGAGGAGCTAATGTGGGTCAGCGGTGCGACGGTTAATCATTGCACGAACGGGTGCCAGTTTGCGTATGGGCTTTGTGGCGCTCCGTAAGTACGGCGGTTGTGAGGGTTTCGTGGAGCGTCGTGATGTGGTCGCGTGAGGGGTTGCCGGGTTGGGATTGGGGGTGGCTTGTGGATCGCGGGTAATGGATTGTGTCGATTGTGAAGAGCAAAAATGGTAAGGAGAGCTCAATCTAATTGGCTACGGTCAGTGTAACATCTACACGTAAACACTCATATGGAGAAGCTTTCGATGAATATGTAGCATGTGATGGAGGGGTCGTTTTCGGCTTGGTGCTCGCCTCTTCGCTGTTGGTAGACTGGCCATTCCCCGGCTACTGTCATCTTCTCCGCCCATCCATCGCTTCAGCGGGCTATCTGTTGCATGCTCCATATACGGAGGTATCTCTGCTGCGCTCTCGAGTCTTCCAGTCCTCGTCTTCCTCCTGCATCTTCACCGCCAGCGTCGCGCCTTCTAGCGGCTTGGCGGAAGTGCGTCACTCCGTGGTACGGGGAAATATCTCGAACTCCACACCAAAAGCAAGAACTCCAACCCGCTTCTCCGCTCTTTTCTCTCCACCTTTCCTCCCCAACCCCCACAGAATCAAACGCATCAAGCCTCCCCCCGCTGACCATACGAAAAGAATAAGACGCCGGCCGTCACTCACCACATGATCCCGCTGTGCTCCTCGCGGCGCAATCCCTCGTAGTTTATCTTGCCCGATCGACCAACCGCAAATGAAACGCATGCATTCGCCCACGCCTGCTGTCCCCAGCACCACCACAGTGCGACCTGCCTGAAGAGCTGCTTTCCGACGGATTACCGCTGAGCTCCTGCATATCACCAAATGGCGGGCGTCTGAACACTCCTCCATTGCTCCGCATCGCTTGCCACCCGCTTCTGTCCGCATCTGCCCTGCGCCTCTCTGCACAGCATCTGTTCCGCATCGGACAATCCCCCGACCGTAGCAGCGATGAAGTTTGGCCACAATCTCTCCCGAAACCAGGTCCCCGAGTGGGCCGCAGCATATATCGACTATAAGGGTCTGAAGAAGCTGATTAAGGCCGCGCAGCGTGAAGAGCGCGATGGTGGCCAAGGAGACGCCGATCTCGCTGGTATAACGTCCTCACTTTGATAGCCCCGGGACAAGCTGCTAACCCAGGCCAGAGTTCTTCTACACCCTCGACCGCAACCTTGAGACCGTAGATGGCTTCTACAACAAGAAATATGCCGAATTTGCCCGCCGCCTGCGTCTGCTGCAGGAGCGCTTCGGCCGCTCCATTCACGCCGCAGGAGCAGCACACAAGAACCCCCTCGAAGGTATTGACGAAGACGAAGTGGAAGACCTGATGGGCGCGCTGCTAGAGCTACGCGCCCAGCTGCGCAAGCTACAATGGTACGGCGAGGTCAATCGCCGCGGCTTCATCAAGATCACCAAGAAGCTAGACAAGAAGGTTGCGCGCCGAGCGGCGACGCAGCAGCGCTACCTAGCCTCGCGAGTGGACCCAAAACCCTTTGCCACCAATTTCCGCCTCTCGCAGGATATGCGCGCCGTCAATGACTGGCTGTCGGCGCTGGGTGAGGCAAAGCTCCGCGACGATGCGAGCTCGACGCACTCGTCTGCCTCGCTTAGGCACGCCACGTCCCGCACTATGCTTAAGCTGCCCGAGGAGCTGCTCGACAAGCTGGAGGCGGCGGTGCGAAAGGATGAATCCGCTGTGCTTACCGAGCAGCTGCTCGAGTCCGCTCGCTTCGACGATCACAGCGCGCCTGGCTTCCAGAAACTCCTCCTAAACCTCCTCCAGCGCGCCATCACCCACCGTGCGCGCGCCTGTCTTACAACTCTCCTGCCCCACATACACTCCCTCGACGAGGCGGATGACTTTCACAAGCGCAACTGCATCCACCGCCTCGTCATCTCCGTTGGCCGCGCAAAGGCCGCCGAGCCGCAAATCGAAGCACAGAGCCAGCCCAAGTTCCTCGAACCGCAGTTTCTCGTCCCCGCTGCGCACCCGGTGCGCGGCCCGCCGCCTTGTCGCAAGACCGAGGCCGAGGCTGTCGAGCTGCTTTCCGAGAACGACGAATCGGTGCAGTTTCTGGTATTCGTGCTCGATGCGCTGCCAGAAGGCTTGCGCTCTGCATTGTCGAGCCGCGACAACTACGGCCGCTTGCCGCTGCATTATGCTGCGCAATACGGCTTTGTCGCTGTTTGTGAGATACTGATCCAGCGCATGCAGGCATGGGGCATGTTCGATGTGAGCAACGGAATCGATTCGCCCGAGTGGCAGGACGCAGAGGGGTTGGCGCCGCTGCATCTCAGCGTTATCAACGAGCACCCCCTAACCACGAAGGTGCTACTCGAAGCAGAAAAGGGGCGCGGGAGCGCGGACTCGCGCGCGCAAGTCCGCAAGAGCGTATCCAAGTCCGGCGCCGTGCTCGCACTGGCGACGCAGAAGAACTCAGTGGCCATTGTGCGGCTGCTCGTAGACGCGGGCGTGGACGTCAATTACCAGAACGAGCAGGGCGAGACGGCGCTGCATGTAGCCGCGCGCTTCGGACTCGTCGAGTGTGCGCGAGCGATTCTTGAGGTTGAGGGGCAAAGGGTTGAGATTGACTGCCCGGAGCGCACGTTTGCGTGGACGCCGCTGTTCATCGCGTGTGTGGACGGCCATTTGCCCTTCGTCGAGCTGCTCATCGGTGCGGGCGCGGATCTCGTGCGCCTGGACTCGTCGGGCTGGACGGCGAAGGAGCACGCCGCGTTGCGCGGGCATATGGCCATCGTCGAGCGCCTCGCGCAACTCACGCCTGCCACCGTCACGCAGCCCCCTGAGGTCGCGCCGCTGGTTGCTCCTGGGCCGAATGTGGCGTCGCTTGAAGACCGGCGGTCGAATACGCTGGCCAAGGAGGGCGCTATGCGCGTCCCTGAGCCGGTGAAGACGTTCGGGCATCGGTATCTGACGAAGGATACGATGGTGCTGGTCAGCTTGGGCAGCATGGATGTGCGCAAGGGGATTGAGCCCGTGCGCCTGGATGCGATTCCCCTGGCCGATGCGCATGCCACGCAGCTTGATACCGCGCTGTCGATTGTGGTATCCGCGCAAGGGGCGACGGGCGAGCCGACGGTGGTGGATTTACCGGTGCAGGAGAATATTAGCACGGATCCGATTACGTTTATGACGCTGGATCCGGAGAGGGTTAAGCTGTTGTTTGATATTGTCCCGACGTATGCTGGGAGCAAGGATCGGATTGTTGGGCGCGGGGTTGCATTGCTTAGCAGCGTGAAGCCGAGTATTGGGAGCAAGCGGATTTGCCTGCAGGGCGATGTTAGCGTCCCGATTGTCGCGGCCACGACGCTGGACGTAATTGGGTCGGTACACTTCAACTTCCTGATCATCACGCCGTTTTCCCACCCCAACATGGCAATTACAGAGCAGCACACGTACTGGAAGAGCATGGCGTCGACCATGGTCATCGGGCACCGCGGACTCGGCAAGAACAGCGTAGGCCGGCGCTCGCTGCAGCTCGGCGAGAACACGATCCAGAGCTTCATTGCCGCCGCCAATCTCGGTGCCAGCTACGTCGAGTTTGATGTCCAGCTCACGAAGGACCACGTCCCGGTTATATATCACGACTTCCTGGTCTCGGAGACGGGCATCGATGCCCCCGTGCACACTCTTACGCTCGAACAGTTCCTGCACGTCAGCGACAGCCAGACGCCGCGCCCGGGCGTGTCGCGTGTCAATTCCTCGTCCAACACGAACGGGAACGGGGCCGCGAGCACCCCCCCACCCCCCCTGCACACGCCGCGCTCCCGCCCCCGCGCCTACTCCGCTGGCGGCACAAAAGAAGGCCGCGCCTCCGTCGAGCAAATGTCCGACCGGATGAAGCACACACGCGACTTTAAAGAAAAAGGGTACAAAGCCAACGTGCGCGGTCCCTTCATCCAAGCCCCCTTCGCAACCCTCGAAGACATGTTCCGCCAACTCCCGCCGAGCATCGGCTTCAACATCGAGATGAAGTACCCGATGTTGCACGAGAGTGTCGCGCATGACATGGATGCGTACGCTGTGGAGTTGAATTCTTTTGTGGATACGGTGTTGGGGACGGTGTATGATTTAGGTGGGGGGAGGAATGTGATTTTCAGCAGTTTTAATCCGGATGTTTGTTTGCTGTTGAGTTTTAAACAGCCGTCTATCCCGGTCTTGTTCCTTACCGATGCGGGCACGGAGGCGGTGGGCGATATTCGCGCTAGCTCGCTCCAAGAAGCCATACGCTTCGCGGGCCGCTGGAACCTTTTGGGGGTTGTCAGCGCTGCGGAACCGCTGGTAAGGTGTCCACGCCTCGTCCGCGTGGTCAAGGAGTCCGGCCTCGTGTGTGTCAGCTACGGGACGTTGAATAACGACCCCGCGCATGTGCAGACGCAGGTGAGGGAGGGGATTGATGCGGTTATTGTGGACTCGGTGTTGGCGATTAGGAAGGGCCTTACGGGGGGTGTGAATGGGCAGAATGCGAAGGGGCCGGTTGCCGGGTTGGTTGGGCCGGTTGCTGCGGCGCTGGCGGGGAATGGGACGAACGGCACGAATGGTACGAACGGCACGAATGGTACGAACGGCACGAATGGCACGGGCAAGAAGGAGGGAAGTGGGAGCGAGGCTGACGGCGCGCATGAGGCCGGCCCGGTCCAACCTCCTGCGGAGGCGGGGATGGGGAGTATTCCCGAGGGGGAGGGGTGGACGAGGGGGGCGAGGGTTGTGGGGTTGGTTAATGGGGTGCCGCTTTTTGAGGGGGGGGAGGGGGTTCATGGGGCTATTTTTGAGTGAGCGCGGATGGGAGTCGCTTCAACAGGCGATGGAAGTTCTCAGTCCGGGGAAGAAAGGAGTTTGGCGGCAATATGGGTGGTGTATCCTGGGGTTTTCCCGGAAGGCATAGACGGTGGCGTTGTCCTTTCTGGTGCTCTCAACGAGCTGATGCGGGTAATACATGATGGGCACGGCTACGAGCTATGCACCGCGATGCCATGGCAAATCTTCCTGCGCTGAAAACACTGCGGGCAGTCGGACGTTCTGGCAAACGGGGTATGGCGATGCCGTTCACCATACGCCTTGACCAGCAACCAACGTACAAGTTGACATCAAGCTACAATCCACAAGTCCCGGGCTTGCACGCGCAAACACCACGCCTGTCGCCATATCACGCCCAACGGACGGGATCATATGCAGTTCATAAAATTCTATACAAATACGCTATACACAACCCCACCGCAACATCCAACCCCTCCTCCCCTCCCTCCCGAGCCTACAACACCGCCCTCTCCCCCCCACCCACCGTAAACGCACCAAAATACCCATTCAACGCCTCCCCCGTCCCCGTCCCCTCCACCAAGCGCACCACACACCCAACATACCCATCCGGCCTCACAACAACCACCCCGCCCTCCTGCCCCCCAAACCCCATCTTCGCATGCGCCGCCGCCGCCGCCCCGGGCACACGCGGATCAGACACATCATCCGCATACACGGTATCGCGATACGCGGCCAGTAAACCCGGCACCCTTTCCCGAATCTCGATCTTACTCCGCGGGGCCGCGAACACAAGCGCAAACGAGAAAAAGGGTGAATGCGGGGTGAACTTCTCGTGATGCCCATCGCGGGCCGGTTTCCTAAACCGTGCCAGGAAGCTCCGAGGTCGCGCGAGGGAGGCGGCGAGATCGGACAGGGCCTTTTGAGTGGGTGGTGAGAGGGCGCCGGCGAAGATGAAGATGCGGAAGGAGCCGGTGAGCGGGATTTCGTGCTCCAGATGCACGGCGTTGGCGTCTACGACGCGGGTTACCGTTGCTGGAGGGAGGATCCGCCCCGGGACTAAGGGGGTGCCGGTGCCGGTTAGGAAGAGCAGATGTTGTGCGCCGTGCGCGGGGGAGTGGTTGTACACATTCGGCATGTACGCCACGCCGTACCCGCTCGTAAACGCACAACTCTCCTTAAAGGTCTTCACGAAGGCGTTCTCTTCTGCTGCTGAAGAGGAGGATTGTGCGGCGCTGACTTCGGAGACGGAGGGCAGACGAGCGGAGAAGAGAGCTGCGTATTTGGCGTCGAAGGCGAGGAGTTCGGTGGCGATGTGCCGCCGCTCGGATTCGTAGGTGCTGAGGACGGAGCGCGGGGAGAGGCCGCTTTCTACGTGGTGGAGTTTCCAGGCGAGGTTGGCGGCGTCGAGGAAGGCGGTGTTCATGCCTTGGCCAGCTTTGGGCTGCGGGGGGTTAGTGAAGGAGGGAATGAGGGTGGGGTTCCCCTTACGCTATGCGTGTGGCACGCATCGCCGCCGATGAACACGCGCTCATCGAGCGTGTACCGGTCCGCAATGCCCTGCCCGATCGGGTAGACGGAGAACCATTCGACGCGGTCCCAGGAGATGGTGTACGGGGCTAGGATCTTCTTCGCTGCGGCCATGACTTCGCCTTCCGTGGCTGTCTTGCGTGGGTTGAAGTCGGGGTCGCTGCTGGAGGCGATTTGGATGTAGAGCCGTACCATGTTGTCTTCGCGGGGGATGACCATGATGGACCCGGCGTCGGAGTGGATTGTGCATTTCATCTGGGTTGGGTGAGTGGGTTGCGGGAGGGGAGAAGGCTGAAGCCTTACCTTGATGTCCGGGAAGTCGGTCCGCACCACACCATCCATCACGCCCCATACATATGCAATTGGATCCTTGTGCCGCACGGCAATGCCCAACTGATCGCGAATGAAGCTCTTCGCTCCCTCCCCGCCAAAGAGGTACTTCGCGCGAACCGTCTCCCGGGCCCCACCATCCACATGCTGAATCTCCACACGCACAGGATACGTCCCCTTCCCCTCATTCTCAAACCCGGTAATCGTCCACGGGCGCTGCACTTCCACGCCGTTCTTCTTCATATCCTCCAAAAACACCCGCTCGATATGTCCCTGGTGCAACAGGGTAGTAAACGGATACCTGGCATCAATGAATGCCGGACAGCTCGCCCACGTCCCTGTGCGCATAATCCCGTTCGCGCCGGGATCCCAGAAGGCGACTTCGTACACACGCGCGGGGTCGTGCGCCATGACGGCGCGCTTGAGGCCCATGTTGCGCAGGAGGTCGAGCGAGCGCGGCTGGATGCCATCGGCGCGGCCTGTGGCCGTCGGCTGCGCCCTATTATCGATGTGTTTGATCTTGTAGCCCCAGCGTGCGAGGCTGGTGCTCAGCATGAGGCCGACGGGGCCGGCGCCGACGATCACAATGTCATAGCAGTCGGGGGGGTATGAGGAGGGCATGATGGCTCGGGCTGTGAGGACGGAGCCGAGGGAAAGTAGAATTCGGAGGGGGTAAGAAAGGGAGGGGAGTAAGTGCTCTCAGTCGAGCAGTCGCAATTGACGATATACCCGTGTCCTAGATCCAAAGTTCTTCGGTCGATGGAGTATCCTTCCTGTTCTCGCGCCGACGATGGAATCACACAAAAATTGTCAACCCCACCACAACCGGGACCCCATTACAATATATACTCGGCCTCGCTCGCGCACGCAACCCAGCACATAGTGACCGCCCTGCCCGCACGATCGCCGGGAAGCGGGGGGTAGGAAGCGGTGGGGGTTCGCAAGAGCAGCCGCTGGCTCGAAAGCGCGCGATCCCATGCGGAGCCCGCGCCGGGATTGGCTGCCCGCGGGCCCGTGATGGCAGGCTAGGCGCATGCGGACAACGGATGCTAAAGTCGGGTTGTGCGGAGGGGCAGGGGAGAGTGGAGGGTGAGGGCGCGGGGGTGGGAAAGCGGGAATTCGAGAGCGAACGCGAACGAGGTGCGCATGGGAAAGTCATTGCCCCGTCTGTATGCGGCTCGGGATTGGGATGCGGGTAATGACTTAGGTTTGGCTTTGAAGCCCGGACCCCGCAATCGTCATGGCGTCGGTCCGGAAGGCCAAATCGGCAGCTTGCGGGGCACGCCTGAGGCTGACCTTTCTGCACCGAGATATTTCCGCTTTGAATAGCGTAAGGCGCTGCGGCGTGCGTTTGATCTAGCTTATAGATGTCGGCAGTGAAATGCGGGGTGTGTGTCAATTGCGTTGGCCTGGTGATAACGGGCGGAGTGGACGTTTAGCTGAGCGCCGTGTAGACGTTAACGGAGCAGTGCTTGTGTAGAAAGAATGAACATCGACAGTCTCATGCCGTGGATAGCTCCCGCTCCCCGGATTGGCGTCGCACCTACGGTAGCTCCAATCTTGCCCTCCCGCCTTTCTTACCCGTTATTCCACTCCCCCGTCGCCAGACACTTCTTCCCCGCGCTTCATCAGCATCTTGCATCGGCTAGTATCGCTACTTCGCTGACGCCTGGCCATCATGAGGCGTGCTCCTCTTTCGAATACGGGAGGCTACTGCGGCAGAGGAAGAAGGTGAGGGGAGCAAAGCTCTAACACAGGCAACGGTAATTGTGTCAACTGAAGATTGAAGCAGAAGACCAAGAGAGGAAGAGAGGAAGAGACTCTCAAAACTTAAGTATACGATGCCACGTATCCCTTTGCTCCTTCCTTCCATCGTAGGCCCATTACATCATGTCTCTTAGTTCTAGTTTGCTCCTTCCTGACATAACAACGCTCCCTCCATGCCCACATCAGAAGGCCCGGAGATGGCGCATTTGAAGCGGGTTACTGATCATCTCTGGTTGACATCTCGTGGTCCATGACGCGGGAAATCGATGCTGCGAGACTTCAAGACATATCACAACCAGGGCCAGCTTACCCAGGGTCAGTAGTAGCTCACGCCATCAACACGATAGCAAGCTCAACATCACCTCATGCACGAAGGCTAACTGCAGGTGAGAACGGCAAACGCCGAACCAAGAGGTCCGGTATGTATTCGAGGACTTCTATAGCAGCCAGCTATAGCTGCACCAGACGTCCCGCCCGACAAGTGGTTGAATTGCCTGGCCCGTCATGCTCAACCCCCTCCACACCCATCAGACACCCCACCAGACCCGAATATACTCGGAACCTGTTGTTGAAAACTTTTATTTGCAGAAACGCCTCTCTCAAAATGCCGTTGAAGACACATTCGCCTTGGTATCATGCCATCATAACCCGTGTTGAAAGACGTAAAACACCGAATGCCCAAAAAGCAAAGCACATCTAGTAGCGGTAGATCTCGGGCTTGTACGGGCCCTCGGTCGCAATGCCGAGGTACTCCGCCTGCACGTCCGTGAGCTTCGTCAGCTCGACGTTGACGTGCTCGAGATGCAGCAGCGCGACCTGCTCATCGAGGATCTTGGGCAGCGTGTAGACGCCCACCTCGAGCTTGCCAGTCTTGCCGAACTCGGGGTACTTCTTGCCGAACTCAGGGTTCTCGGCGTTGAAGAGAAGGATCTGGGCCAGCACTTGATTGGTGAAGGAGCACGACATGACGAACGACGAGTGGCCCGTCGCGCACCCGAGGTTGACTAGGCGGCCATCGGCGAGCAGGATGATGTTGTTGCCGTTCTTCAGCGTGTACCGGTCAACCTGAGCCTTGATGTTGGTGACCTTGGCAGCGTTGGCCTTGATCCAGGCAACATCAATCTCGACGTCGAAGTGACCAATGTCTGTACTGTCAGCGGGTTCTTAAATGCCGGCTCAAGAAAACTTACTGCAGACAATGGCATCGTTGCGCATGGCCTCGAAGTGCTTGCCGACGATGATGTCACGGCAGCCGGTCGTCGTCACGAAGATCTGGCCAATGGAAGCCGCCTTCTCCATCGTCGTAACCTGGTAGCCGGAGACAGCAGCCTGGAGCGCGTTGATGGGGTCAACCTCCGTCACGAGGACGCGGGCACCCATGGAGTGCAGCGCCTGGGCGCAACCCTTGCCGACATCACCGAAACCAGCAACCACGGCGATCTTGCCAGCAATCATAACATCGGTGGCACGCTTGATGCCGTCAACGAGCGACTCGCGGCAGCCGTACAGGTTGTCGAACTTGGACTTGGTGACGGAGTCGTTGACGTTGATAGCGGGGCACAGAAGGTTCTTCTCCTTGAGCATGCGGTACAGGTGGTGGACACCAGTGGTGGTCTCCTCCGACACGCCGAAGCTGTTCTTCATCACCTCGGGGTGCTTCTTATGTACCAGCGAGGTCAGGTCACCGCCATCGTCCAGGATAATGTTCAGGCTCTTGCCGTCCTTGAAGGCGGTGAGCTGTTGCTCCAGGCACCACTGGTACTCCTCCTCAGTCTCGCCCTTCCAAGCAAAGCTGTAGGCGTTAGAAACGAAAATTGTCGTGAAAAACAACTTACACAGGGACGCCAGCAGCAGCGATGGCCGCCGCAGCGTGGTCCTGAGTCGAGTAGATGTTGCAGCTGGACCAGGTAACCTCCGCACCGAGGGCGGTGAGCGTCTCGATGAGGACGGCAGTCTGAATGGCTGTGGACGGTCAACATACGATCTCTCAATTCCTAACAAAGACGCACTCATGTGAAGGCAGCCTGCAATACGGGCACCCTTCAGTGGCTGGTCCGCAGCGTACTTGGTGCGGGTGGCCATGAGACCGGGCATCTCATTCTCAGCGAGCTCGATCTCGCGGCGGCCAAAGGCAGCCAGGCTAATATCAGCGACCTTGAAAACGTGGGCGGGAGCAGCCATTGTGGAGTTGTAGGAGGAGATTATTTGGGTGTATGTGTTGAGAGTGGAGAGGATGTTGAGGAGGAGATGAAAAGAATGAGGGGGCCCCGCCTCGCAGCCTTTTCATATCGAAGGGGACCATCGGAGGCCGGGGTTCCGTTGGCGAGGGGTCCAGGTTCCCCTCCGCCATCGGACGAAACGGATTTTAGCACAGGCTGTGGGGTGTGCATTGGAGGCCTGGACGCATGGAACGCCAAGTCAAGGCGCATGTAGAATATTGAGTGCCACAGCATGGCAACGAAAGGAGCTCGGTTCTATGTACTCATATCTCGGCTGGCGCTGTCTTCTTACCCCTTCTCGAGCCCGGTTGCTTTGTAGAGCTTTCTTTCTTCGCCTCTGTTCGCTCGGCATCCTTTTCAGCCTCCTCGCGCTGCTTCTTCTCTACCGTCCTGCGTATGGCACTGGCCTTCTCCGTTGTCTGAATCGACTGGTCACTCTCCTCCCAAAGGGCCTTTTGAAGCCTTTCGTCGTTGACCTCGCTCCTCATGACGACCCTCTCTTTGCACTCCTTGATGAACTTCCCTCCCTCATCCCGCCCCAACTCCGCGTCCATCGCCGCGAACAAGAAGCTCTGGGCGCCCTGGGTCTCGTCTTTGAGGACAAACCACCAGAACGGGTACATGACAAGATACACAAGCAAGCCCCACAGACTGCCCACGGTGAGAAAGCGTCGCATTCCAGGCGACCTAGTCCAACCGGGATCGACCACCACCACGCGAGAATTCATCGGGAAGCCATCCGGACGCTTGTACGCTGACAAATGCTTCTGAAAGGCTGATGCAAAGGCAAACAGAGCAAGCTTTGATGTGGCATACGCAGTAGATGGCCGGAACTGAACATTGTTCGGAGGAGCGGCCTTCTTAGCTGGTTTCTTCGACTTGTCGTCTGACACGGGAGGGACCACGTGCAATAAAGACCCGCCCATGTACGAGCTGCACATCCCAAAGATAACGCGAACGTCTCTGTCAGGAGGCTGAGCACGCAGTGCCGGACTTAGTATGCTGAGAAGGTGGAAGTTCGCGAGATAGTTGATGGCCCAATTGGACTCCAGACCATCTACCGTTTTGGTCGCCTCTCCACCGAGCGGAGTCATAGTGTTAGCGCAGAGAATGATCATGTCCAGCCGGCGAGGGGGGGCATTGTCGACCCATTTCGTGGCAAAGACGCGGATGCTGTGAAGTGATGATAGGTCCACATGCTCGGCGGTTATGAGCTCGTTTCCAGTGGATTTGCGCATGTCCATGATATAGTCGACTAGAAAGGGATCCGAGAGCTCATGATGCGTCAATAACACCAACTGAGCTCCACGCGACGCCAATTCACGAGCAACTGCTCCTCCGATTCCCGATGTCCCACCCTACACGTGATCAGCTTGGTATCAGATGCATCTAGAGAAGCCCTACGGTCATCATGATGACTTTCGAATGCATTTTGCGCTCGGAAGTATTTGGGGCACCCCCGAAATACCGTTTGACGAAGAAGGCGAGTAGAAGACATGGTAAGACTTTCAGGGCTGTGTAGGAATATGGGATTTTCGAGAGCCCGCCAAAGGCAGCCTCGAGAATGATGGGAATCGGCATGGCGACAGAGTGGAAGCGCTCAAAGACCCATTAACGCCACATTCAAGCAGACAAAGAAAGATTAGAGCAGAGAATTGACGAAGATGGAGATGGAGATGCAACATCGTCAAGCCTGATCTGGCATATCGGCAAGGGGAAGCTGCGGAACAAGTCTCGGGCCGGGAGTGCACGGACTCAATGTTGGACTCGGGATGACGCTGCGGCGACTCGCCGCTCATCGTCACTGTCAACAAATATCGAAGAGGAAACGCGAGAACCGACGCATTTCCTACCGTCTTCTGTGCTCCAGATGGCCGCATTTCGGCCGTTTTGCTTCATCTTCAGCTAACGATGGACGAGGAAGAAGACACATACACCATTCCATACGCGGAACCAAGCTATCTCGGCGATGGTGTTCAGAGAAAGCGCATCAAATTCGTGCCGGCATCATCGGAAGCGACTGCAAGCCCGGCTTCAGAGCCAAATGCCGCTCATAGCGCCTCCATTTCTGAATGGTACCTCTCCAAGGTGCTAAAGAAGCCGCCGCAAGAAACGGAAACATCAGAGCAACTGGCAGTATGCAAACAATGCGGCACTCCAATCCACAATGATGACGTTGACGAACATGAACGGAGCATTGTCCACCAGGCCTCCTTCGAACACATATATCCTCCGTCTGCCATCGATCGTACACGGAAGGGATTCTCGTACCTCCAGGCGAAAGGATGGGATCCTGATACTCGAACTGGTCTCGGTGCACAAGGCGAAGGCAGGCGGGAGCCCATCAAGGTGAAGGAGAAGAAGGACAAGGCTGGCATCGGGATCACATCCCACTCCACTACATCCACTGAGGCGCCCAAAAAGGTGGTGAAGAGTCTCTCCACAAAGCAGGTTCGTGCACAACAGGAGGAAGAGAGACGAAAGCAAAAGCTGTTGCAAACACTCTTTTATTCAAAGGAGTCTGATGAGCGCATCATGGAGTACTTTGGACCTGGGTCATGATTTGGGTGTGATTCGGAAGCGGGATCGGCATGCGGCATGCTAGAAACTTAGGCGAAATGATACCCTGTACATCCGCGATGCTTCTTCGCTTTCGTAATTCCTCCTACTACACATACTTGAGGTCGTAGAATATCTCGAGTTCCTCTCGGGATGCCAAGGTACCTAGAAAACTGGAGCCTGGGCACCCCAGTCCCCGGAGCGAAGCATGTCACTGCCAACACCACCCTTAAGATCGAGAATGTTGTCGGCGAGGTCAAAATCCTCCAGCGACTTCCCAACTTGAAGAAAATCATCCCCTATCCAGGATGAAGATCTACATATCCCTCCCGGTCACCCTGGCGTTGGTGCTACGGGCCTACTCCCGCAAGTCCCTCACCCCCTTCGGCATCTTCGCCGCTGTCCTCACAGCCGCCGCCCACGCCGTACATCCTTGGAGTGTCTTCTTCGCGCTGCTCGTTGTCTTCTTCCTCGCGGGCACGGCTGTCACCAAGGTACGCGCTCCCAGCTTAAGAACCAAGCTCTAGAACTAACCCCGCCAGGTCAAGCACAACGTCAAGAGCAAGCTGACCCTCTCCTCCGCCGGCGGCTCCACCGCCATCCCCAAGCCCCGCAACCACGTCCAAGTCTTCGCCAACTCCATCGTCGCAAGCATCCTCGTGCCGCTGCACGCATACTTCCTGTACAAAGAGGGCCGGGCTGAGGAACAGTGCTGGCAGAATGGGGCCCGGCCGCGCATCAGCGACATTCTAGTCTTCGGGATCGTCGGGTATGCCACCCTGTGCACAAAACTACAGACACACAACTAATAAAGACAGAAACTACGCTGCCGTAGCAGCCGACACCTTCTCCTCCGAACTCGGCATCCTCTCCCCCAAAAAACCCCGCCTCATAACCGCGCCCTGGAAATTCGTACCCCCAGGCACAAACGGCGCCATAACCTCCAGCGGCATCAACGCAGGCCTAATCGGCGGCTTCGTCATCAGCACCACCGCCGCCCTCCTCCTCCCCTTCTGCACCACCGGCCCTAACGCCTGGTCCTTCCGCCAACGCGCCGACTTCTCCATCCTCATGACCTTCGTCGGGCTCTTCGGGTCCCTTTTAGATTCCCTCCTGGGCGCCCTCCTCCAAGCCAGCGTCCTCGACGTGCGGAGCGGCAAAATCATCGAGGCGGAGGGCGGCGGCAAAGTCCCCGTCCAGGTCTCCGGCTCGCTGCATATGAACCCCGAGGCCAGGCTCAGGGCCCGCATGGGCGATGGTGATGGTGACAAGGCGGTCGAGCACACGGTTAAGGCGGCGGGGAAGCACAAAGGCGAGAGCCGCCGCGTCGAGGTCGGCCGCGATGTCCTCAGCAATAATGGCGTCAACCTGCTCATGGCGCTTACGACCAGCGGGGTTGCTATCGCGGGCGCGGCGTGGGCGTGGGACGTGCCACTTTCTGAGCTGTGGGCGCAGGTGAGGGGTATATATCAGTCGTAGGCGAGGGGGGGTGGAAGGGCCAATAGGGCCGGGGTAATGGGTTGAGGTAGTTACAATGGGAGATTTATCCGTTTATATTCCGCCTGGCATATCGATCTGGCGAAATCACATGCGTGCGGGGTACATCATCACTCCACCCGAGAATATAAAAGCTGATGATATACGCTACATGCTCGGCGCGGCTTCATGCACAGGCCCGCTAGACGCACACCGGAAGCGCCCACCGTTTTGAACAGCAAGCTGTGTTCTGTTTCGTTTCAAGCAGCGTATGCCCGCCGGCGCGTGCTCCGGCGCCCGGCTGAAAGAGCACCTACGTGCGTTGCATTCGGGATACCCGCACCTTCCCCGCGCCGAAGCTCACGCCCCGCCCCCGGCACACAACGCACAACGTACAACGTGCCCTTCTTCCGTGGGCCAACGCCGTCCCGGGCTACCCGCCGATCTCATTTCCCGAGAATCGAACCACGAGCGATCGCCCCTAGCAGCTTGCTTCGCGAGGCTTGAACTGCCCCCACCCGTCCGCCCCACGTGCATCGTAGGGCTACAGTCATAAGCCGCCGCGCCGCAGCTTAGTTCTACTTGTCAGTGTCAGTGCCAGTGCCAGTGCCAGTGTCAGGCGCGACATCTTGCGGGCGTAGCGCGCGCGGGGAGATATATAGCTGATACGCCTGTGTGCCTGCGACGTGAAGCCGGGATAGTGCACGCGACTTCTGGAACGCAACCCAGAAGGATGAGGGGTCCACCACCCGGGCGGGGGGCGCCATATCGGGCCCTCGTGGTTCGCATACACGCTTCTCACCAATTGCACGCACCAGTCCGCGCATGCCGGGTCCCAAGTCCCAACAACCCACCACGACGTTGCAGGTAAAGTACCCACGCTCGCTTGCGCCGCCCCCGCCGGCTAATCCGCCGAAAGTAGGCCCATGGCGCCGGGCGTGGGCAAACCATGCTATCTGCGGTGTTTGGCGATCTCATCTTAGATCGGTGGCATCGGGGTGTCGCGCATGGGGGGAGGGGGGGTGTCGTCTGACGGGAACTGGGCGCCGATATGGGGGCGGGGGTCGCGGCGGAAATAGGCGTACTATCGCACTATATTTCGCGTGCCTGCAGGCGAGCAGCGTTTCGGGTCATCCGTGAAGGGACCTGAAATATGGTGTCATATATGTCAACGCGCAATAGGCCGCGCGCCTCCCGCACATACGAACGCTGCCGAAGCTTTTTTTCTGTCCTTACCACACGAAGACGCCGAAACTAGGCGACGGAACGCATTATGAGGTTCGGAGCTGCGGGTTGTGCTGCGCTTTGTGCGGCGGGTGTTGCGGGCGAGGCGCTGATTGGGGGGGCGGTGACGGAGGCGGAGTTGGTGAGGATACTGGTGGAAGCGCCGAATATTTTGCTGCCGAAGAGTGAGGGCCCTATGACAGTACGCCCGAGGGGTAGAGCTGATGTGAGCCAGGTCGTGCGATTCTCGCTGAGGCCGTGGCCCGCGGCGGGCTGAACAAGCTCGCAAAGCGCGCACCACAGACGACGGGCGATCTGCTCAACGTCGCGCTCAACAGCATCGTCGGCAGCCTGGCCAACACGGCGACGAACTGGAACAAGAAGGCGCCGGCGAGCAAAGTGCCGGACATGGCGGAGATCGCGTCGCCGGATTTTCCGGGGGCGCGGAGGCGGAAGATTCGGTATGGGCCGTATCGGGTGCCGCCAACGACGGAGAAGAGTCTTGAAAGCCAGTGGCTCGGC
Source organism: Trichodelitschia bisporula (assembly GCA_010356995.1). Classification (NCBI taxonomy): domain Eukaryota; kingdom Fungi; phylum Ascomycota; class Dothideomycetes; order Phaeotrichales; family Phaeotrichaceae; genus Trichodelitschia; species Trichodelitschia bisporula. The sequence continues at coordinate 200,968 of ML996693.1, forward strand.
GATCAGGGCATGATGACGAGTATCCAACTCGGGGCGAAGAAGCCGTGTACGACGAATTGTGTCATTATGAAGATTTCGGGCTCGATTGAGTACGCCGACGGGACCAGCGCGGATACGGGCACCGGGGTGGGTAGGCCGATACGGGACGAGGAGAATGCTAACGGGGTGTAGGCTTGGTTCCACCACGCGGCGCTGATCAACATCGGGACGACGGTGCGCGACCCGGTGTGCGGGCAGAAGTACGTCGAAGATCTGTTCATGTCGGGCAACGAGCGCAGCGAAGCGATCTACAGCTTTCCCCGCTCGAGCGTCAAGGCGGGGTATCACCTCCTGATGCAGGATATGTTCATGCTGAATGCGGAGCTGCTGAATATGGATGCGAATGAGAAGTGGGTGTGGATGACGCTGACGTATGATATCCTTGATGGTGAGCATCCGGAGTATAAGGACGGGAAGGTGGTTTGGATGAACATCGGGCCGGCGCTGTGCGGGACGACGGCGAATCCGTTCGGTGCGTCTAATGTGACGAAGACTTACCAGCCAACGGCGCGCAAGTTCGAGGAGAAGTCCATTCCGTGGGTCATTCCGGTCGACGGCCAGATCCTGGGGAGTACGGGACACATGCACGACGGCGCGCTCGGGATGGACTTCTTCCACGACGGCAAGAAGATCTGCACCTCGACGTCGCTTTATTCCAAGACGGCCAAGGGAGTGATGATGGGCGGTCCCGGCGCCAGCTCGAATTCCAGTGCCGGTGCCATGCCCGGAGGCCACAGCCACGGCCGGCGCCAGATCATGGGCGGCAACTACAACAACAAGGACATCGAACACATCGCGCAGCAGATTCCGTGTCTGTACGAGCCGCCGGTGAAGATCCGCAAGGGGGAGAAGTTGTGGATTGCGGCTAATTATGACTACGACACGCATCCGGGGTAAGTTCGCCTCTGTCCCCGCTTTCGACATATATCCGCTAACCAGGACCAGGATGAAGAATGACAAAGGCGAGATTGATCAGGCTATGGGAATTGCGGGGACCATCATCGCGTTGCCGTACCCACGGCAGGTGTAAATAGGGTGTGCGGATGTAAATATATTGGCATTTGACGTTCTCTGTGGTCTGTCGTCCTTTCTGCAAGGTGATGCCGTCAGCCCCGCCGTCCTATGAGGTGGTCAGATTATTGCCGCTGAGCACGAGATATTGTGGAGATTGTGGGATGTACAAAACATCGGCACACAGACCTAGCGCCACGGCATCACGGTGTTCCCCGCCTGCTTTGCATACAAGATACCCAGTTCATGAATCGCAAGCGATGAAGGTGCGGCTAAACAGCGGGTAGAGGTGCGCGAGCGCGAGGCATTTGCCGTGGTCCACGAGCACGGCAGCCTTGCGCTCAAGGACTTCAAGCCGGGATTTCGGTTTCACCTGCTCACATATGGCAACTGGACGAGAGTAGTCGCCACTGTCCGATTGCTAGAACTAGACCGGGGTTGAGGCTGGGGTGTTGACATCGTTCATGTCGAGTAACGTGTTTTGCAGTTCACTGCATATGAGCACAGACAAAGACTGAGTAGACAGCAGCCTGGAGTTAGCGAATCAATAGACTGCTCCAGTTATTTCCAAGTCTTCCAATGCGAGAGACGAAGATACGTAGACCCCCTACTTCGGACACTGCGAGAACGGTAATTCGAATCATGCTGGATTGTCGGCCGCATGGCTAGTGCGGCGCCTTAGGACTGGGAACGGGGGTTGGATTCAAATGCGCAGAACACGATGATCCGGACTCCGAAGCTGCTCTGGTACTGCTCCCACGGCTCGCCAACATGCAGAACTGGTGGGGGCCGTGCCAAACGGCGTACGTATGAACGGTATGAAAGGTCCAGCAGCAGGAGGAAGTCCTCCATGCGGTCATGCGCAAGAAACACTTGCAGTCGTTTGACGGACCCGCTCACTGCCGTCCCCGTACCCCCATTGGCGCCGCGCCACGCGTCACGGGCCGAACAAGGACCAGCCCGGTCATGGCGACCACCGCCTTGCGAGGAGCACCACACCATTCCTCACAATAACCTCGTCGTCCTCGTATCCCCCTTGCCTTTCCCTCCAGCGCCATGTCCGCCAACCTCGGCCTGCAGAATCATCAACAACGCTTGTAAGGCCCGTACAGCTGCTGCATGCGCGCTAGACCAACCCCACATTCTGGCGGGGGGCCGAAATGTGGGCCGCACCACGACTCGCGGAGGTAGCATGGCTTCAACCCAGGCGCTGAACCCGCCTCCCGCTGCGAAGGATGTGCAGCCCGAGGCCGCTACATCCCCGGAAACGACTCGTCGCTCGACGTCGCATGTCCAAGTGGGAGTCCAAAAGCTGCAGCAACGCGCTAGGCGCCCGCTTGACGGGCGGCTTTAGCAATGCGAGTCAAGTATGCGTCGGCCGGCCTGTCTAGCACTGCACCATCCCGTAACGTATCTTTTGCTGCTCGGGGTTGTAAACGTTTCGTGACCTGTGAAGGCGAGATATGGCTGCCGGCTGGGCCATAAGTCGCCTGCACGCCCGTTCTGAGGGCGGAGGCTCGATCTTAACACCCGTCTGCTAATTTTTGCGATCGGACTGTATCCTAATATCAAAATGGTTGTCGCTCTGCATCCACCGCTGGACGTGATTGCGACATGGCAACCCAATTATGTGAACCCCGTCACGGGTGGTTCGGACGTTATCATCGTCACTGCGATCCTGATGGCAATCACCTATGTGGTTGTAGGCTTTCGGTTATATGCGCGAATGGTGCTGGCGAAGAATGCGGGGATTGATGATGCCCTCATTATCTTCAACTTGGTAGGATGAGGTTTTCGCGGTTGCTGGTGTGCCCTCGCTGACGATCAAGATACCTATGACAGGCGTTGGAGTAGGCGTCATTCTCGGTATGTCTCTCCCTCCAGCTTCGAAGTTGATGATTCTAACGTCTCCCAGCTATGTTAAAGTACGGCTTCAACAGGCACGTATGGGACTCACCAACATCCGTCCTCATCCAAGCGCGCAAAGTACTTCCCCTCTCCACGCCTCCGCCCCCATCTAACAAGCGCAGATAACCATCGCCATCGAAGCCATGTACGTAATCAGCACCACAACCACCAAAATCTCCATCCTCCTCTTCTACCGGCGCCTCGTCGCCGGCACCATCAGCACCGCCTTCCTCTACGCAACCTACATAACCATGGCCTCGGTCCTCCTCTCCTCCCTCTTCTTCTTCTTCACCCTCTTCGCCATCTGCCGCCCCATGTCTACCTACTGGATGCAAGCGGACTGGTTCTGGTACGCCGCCCACGAGAAGGAATTTCAATGCATGGCCGAGGACAAGCTCCTCGTCGCCTCCGCTGTCATCTCCGCCCTACAAGACTTCGTCACCTGCGGCCTGCCCACCGTGCTCTTCTGGAAGCTGCGCGTGCCCATGCGCCAGAAAATCGCGCTCGCCGGCATCTTCGCCGTCGGGTTCTTGTAAACCCCCCCTCTCCCACCCTTTCCCACCCAAGCTAATCCAAGCCCCTTAGCCTCTGCATCTGCTCCATCCTGCGCATAGTCTACATCTATCACGCCTACTACTCGTCCTACGACATGACGTGGACGTCGCGCCCAGCCTGGTTATGGCTCACCATCGAATGCATCGTCGCCGTGATCTGCGCGTCCGCCCCCGCCCTTAAAATATTCTTCAAGCACGCGCTCGACGCCTCAACCCGCGGTTACGGCCGCCAACCCGACAGCTTCGTCCTGGGGAAGATATACGACTCTACGGACACGGGTGCTTCTTCCAGCTCGGCGCCTGCTATCGAGGAGGGCAAGGGCGGCAAGAACGGCGTCATACTGCGCGAAGTCACGATTAATAGTCCGCGGTCTGATGATGGAGAGAGCGGGAGGGCGAAGACTGTGAGTGCGGAGTGTTGGCATTGATAGGCGAGATTTTTGGGATGGGATTTGGGCGGGCTTGGGGCATTGGCGGCTTTCCGCGGATGCGAATATCGCGACGGTATCGAGTCTTCGTATACAGTAATGAGTTACGATTCGGGCCTCACCTTCGTGCCGCTGAGTGATCGCGTGCTGTATGCCGTCGCTGCTGGGGACGCCACGACATGCATGTCATCGCCGGGAAAAGGATCCTTCAGGAGCGATGCGGCGATCGCTGTCCCGACGGAGGGGCAAGGCTGAAACCCGCCCGCGACCCGCGAAACGTATCCTTCCCCCACCATCTCTCCCGGGTATGCCCAACTTCCGCCAGTCGGTATCTGACCCGGCTTAAACGATGCCGAGTCTGCGTTTGGGTTCGCAGCGCACTGATGCGCGATCTGTTTTGTGGCTCAGGGTGGGCCGTGGTTCGCAGCACTGATGCGCAACGCGTTAGACATCTTGGTCGCACTGAGGCGGTCCGGGTTTGGGCCGGTCAATGCGTGTTTCCTGGCACCATTCCGGGGTGGTTTCATGTGGTAGGCTCATGTGCGGTGCGATGTTTCGTGTGTCTTCCGCCTTCCGCCTTCTGCGCGGCAGTAGGGGTAGAAGTGGGGTCGGGAGGGGCGTTGCGATCGGGCGTGGCGGTGGTGTACCGGCCGTGCGGACGACCAGATCGGATTGTCGCGCTCCGGGCCGGAAAGGGCACAGAAAACAACCACGCTGCATGCCGATGTAGCCACCACGCCACCGCAGATGACGTTGTGCAGTTTCTTGAAATGAGAGATGTGCGTCAAAAGCGGACGAGCGCGTTTACCGGGTTGCCGGTTTACCATTCGTTTTTCGAACGTGAGACGGGCTCGACGCCCGTGGTGTCGGGCATCAAATACATCACCGCGTACCCGAGAAGCCGTAGTGAACAGTGCCTACTACGCCTACATAAGCACACCGGCACATGATAACCCGACGGAGGCCTCCCCGAAGCCATTTTCAAGCGCAGTCGCCGTCCCAAGCACACAAGCCTTTAGCAAAGGATCGATTTGCCACAGCGGCACTCGGCACCAAATGCAATACCCGGTATCCGCGAGTCGTACCGAACAGCTCTTCCTACGGCTAGATGAACAAGGGCAGTATGGACATCCTCATCGGTCGTCAAGCGCGGCCTTTCCCTCGCGGTTGTCGAGCTTTTCGCCGTTTTAAGCACACAAGGCAGTGGTCGCCCGACCACGGCATGCCCGCCCACCACCAACCGGTCCACAGCCGAAGAGCCGTGTACCATGCCGCTAAACCCTCATAGCCCAAAAAACGCCGTCCAAAAGCACTTAAGTCTCGGCCTCGACCACACTCCCCTCAATCGCGCTGCTGCCCGGCCCCGGCCCCGTCCCCGCACCCATCGCATTCTCCAACGGGCCACCAGCGAGGGCAGCAAGCCGTTCCTCCTCCTTCCGCAAGCGCGCATTCTCCGTCTCCCTACGTAGAGTTTCAAGATTCCAAGCGCCATCGTCCTCATCTTCGTCCTCGTCGTCCTCGTCGCGGCGCCAGTCGCCCTTCTCGAAGAGCGCGCGGCCGGTCGCTTCCTTCATGCGGCGAGCCTCGTCCTCGGCAGCGCGCTTGTCCATGCGCGACTGCTTCCATTTTGCGAAAGTTTCGGGCGTGACGGGGGTGAGTGTGCCGGTTAGCTTGTGCCGCTCGGACTCTAGGAAGTCTTCCAGGGTGAGGGTCGCGAGGGGGGATTTGTCCATAAGGGCCTTTTCGGCGGCGCGTTGCTCTTTGGTTTTGATGACGAAGCTTGAGGGGAGGTTAGTTTTAGAGACAAGAATATACGGGAAAGGGGGCTTACCCAGGCGGTAGCGAGTGCCGGTACATGCACTTATCGCCGCCATTCGGACACGTCCAGAACCAGCCATACTTGCCGTCTTCGATGGCAGCGATGAAGAACTTGCACACCTTGTCCGTGGTGACCTTAGGGTTGCCGTGCTTGGACAGCACGACGCTGCGGAGCTTCTCCTCGTCCCAGTTGGTCATGTCATCGGCCTTCTTCTCCGCATCCACCGCCTCGGCATCCTCCTCGCGCGTGTCCGTGTACAGTGAGCGCTTGTTCGTCTTGCGCTCGATGGCGAGGTCGTGCGAGAACTTGCATTTCTTGCCTGTCGACTTGTTAGTTCCGGGTTCGATGCTGCTCGCACACAAAGACGTCAGTCTCTCGGTCACAGACGCGAGCGACCCCCTCCTGTTCCCCCTACCCCATAACCCGCCCTCCGCATATCAAACCAAAAGAAGCACCCCGAATAAACGTACCTTTCTCACAATGCCCCTTCTTAAAAAACTGGCACAGCACCGTCTTCGGATCCACCCCAAACGGCACCTTCTGAACCTGCACCGGCTTAAACAAATCCGCCATCTCGCGCTGCGCCTGCTCCGCTGCCAGTTTCTCCTTCTCGCGCTGCGCCTTCTCCGCGTCCTTGCGCTTCTGGTCCGCCGACTTGCTCGCCGCGGCCGCCTGCTGCATCTGCTTAATCTGCTTCTGCGCCGCGCCGCCCTTCTTGTTCTTCATGCCGAACGACTTGTCGACAGTCTCCTTCTTGGCCTTAGGCATATCTCCCTTCTTCGGCGGCATGGTTGCGGTGGCGGTAGCGGGGTTACTCTGCGTGGGGTGTAGGAAATTCGATGTTGCGTCACTCGAGTCCACGAAGCCGCAATTCGAGGGTTCGGGGCGTCGGTAATGAGTGTTGTACGATCTCGTAAATAGCAGAAAATATGTAGATTCGTCAGAGCGCGGGTGCTGGTATGTGAGAAGTCAAATCACACCGTCATAGGCGCTTCGCAGGTTAAATCGGCGGGCGGGCCGTGGGGTGGAGTTTCCGTTTCGTGCGCAGCGAGGCGGAGCGCCGTGTGGCGGGCCAAGCCCGCGTCTCCACCCGCGCCGCGCCATCCCTGTCCTCCGGGCGGGCAACAGCTGGCCTCTCTGGCGATCGACGGTGACCGGAAAGGGCAGCGCGACAACGACATTGACATTCACTGAACGCCGCGCATTGAGACGTATAGTCCGGACATTCAGACCACTTAGCCGTTCGCCCCTTAGGTGTGCTATCTTCTCCGTGCTGTGTCGCGTTGGTTCGCCTGAGCTAATCATCAGCTAGACACCTTCACCATGATAGAAGACCACGACCTCTACTCCCTCGCCCTGTTCCTCGGCTCCCTCGCCATGGTCCTTATCGTCGTTTACCACTTCGTCGAAACGAATGCGCGCCGCGGCGAGGTTTTGAAGGAACTGTCCAACAAGCCGGCTGTGAAGAGCAAGGGGAAGGCTTGAGCGGTGCTGAACAGCGTGTGGGAAAATGGGGGGTGCGGAAGGACAAGAGCTTGTACGATACGAGAGGGAAAGCTTGTTTGAGTGAAGCCGGAGTCAAAATTCTACAGAAGGCCTAAAACAGAGGGGCGGAGTTACATGGGCGTTTTGCGAAAAGTCAATGGATCACGGAGAGCTGCATCAGTGCTGACGTTGCTTGAATTGCGGACCACTATGAACACTAAAAGCGCAGGGCATCTTCGAACACACCCATCAAATCACACCTATATGCTGTCTGACCCCCACACCTTGATACCATAGTAGCACAACTAAAGCAAAGTCTCCGGATCGCCCGGAACGTAGTCCTTAACCCTGTTGTCGTGGACAAACGCAACACGCGCCTTAGTCCCGAACCGGGCGCTCTGCTTAGCGGGTGTCGTGAAGAAGTGCGTGCCAGTCGGCGTGAGGGCCAAGCCAATTTCCTTCTTGCGCCTCTCACACTCTTCGAAGTTGACATCCGAGGGGGTGTTCGGGTCGCCGTACAAGCCCTGAAGCTTCGGAGGTTTATCGCCATCGTCTTCGGCAGCATCAGTGTCGACCATCTCCACATCTTGCTGCTGCTGCTTCGGGGGGTCCCGAGGGTGGGGTTCGGTTTTGACATGAATACGTGCAACGTGGTTGAGCCAGTCGCGGTAATAGAGAAAGGGCTTGAACCCCTCTAGTTTTGATATGTCCCCGTTGTCCGCGACTGCTATGACATCGTCTGCGCATCCGGTCCAGTAACAAATGTATTTTCTGTCTTCGACGCGGGCATGCACCAGTTCAACATGCTTCAGGAGCTCTTCGCGGGTAGGGAATTCTTTGACACAGGTAAAGCTGTTCACCTTCCAACTGCAGATGTGGCCGGACTCCATAAACGGTGAAGCGGGCCTGTTGATCGGCGTAAAGAACGACATGTTGGTTTCTACTGTTTACCGGATCTAGTCCGCGGTGCCGATGAGGGTGTTGATGCGCCGTCTGTGCCGCCAGCGAGAATGCCAACGCCCTTTTGGTGTAAACTCTTTCGCCAACCCGGGGGCCGTCCTCTGGCTTTGGGAAGTAGCTCTCCGTCGGGGCCGTACCTTCGAAAGGCTGAATAGCCGGCCGGGGAAGACTGCGAAACTTCCACGTATGCAGCTTGTGGAGTGGATCTGGAAGAGGATTGGGGGGTGTTTGTAGAGGGGCCTACTTGTCGAGTAGCTTTGAGAGAAGATTGAGGGGTGCCCGTAGAGGGAAATGGTTTGACGTGTGGTTTGCTCGGGGTTTGCACTTTGGAGGCAACCCCCTTGTAAATCGCGGAATCACGACGCGGAGCATCTCCCGGGCCGTTTCTGGAACCTTTTGCGGGCGTGGCTTGGCCGTCACCGTAAGTTTTTGCGGGCATGATTTGGCCGTCACGGGACGGTTGACTGACGCGAACACTCTCATCCCGAGTCGGACGGCGGGAGATGACAGGGATGACAGGGACGAGGGGGCCGGTACTGCGACGACGTTCCTTCAACGGTACAATCCGTGGACGTCCTGAGTCCAAGGTACCTGACTGAGAAGGCATCACCGCATCGACCTTCATCGCATGAGGAAGAACTGAACGCGGATTTTTAGAACGCGGCGGTCCAGGGCGTTCAGCCACGTCCAACTCATCACGGGCACCATCATAGCCACCCATGACGGAATCCGGATTCCCATGCCCCTTCATTTGCGGTTTCGGCTCAGGACCAACCGGGTCCATGATGTCCCACCTCAACGTGGCCAAGTCGCTTGTGTCGGTGATTTGCTTAGGAAAAAGGTCTTGGAGCTCCCTCAAGTGCTGATTTAATGGATCACGATCTGGATGCTTCCCCGTCGCGCGCAAGACATTGCTGGCAATATTGTTGAGATCGTAATCCGTCGACCATCGAGCATTTCTCTTATCAAGCGGCTTCGCCAGCTCAACATTTCTCACGGCCTCCTTGTAAGCCCTGGATCCAGTCAACCGGCGTCTCTTCGCGGCGAGCGGCTCAAACTCCTCCTTCCACACGGCCTGCGAATTCGGCACGACCAGCGAATGCGGCGCGATCTGCGAATGCGGCGCTACCTGCGAATTCGGCATGACCTGCACATTCGGTAATACCAGCGATTTCGGCGCGGCTTGCGATTTCGTCACGACCTGCGAAGTCGGTGCGGCTTGTGAATACGGCGTGAGAGGCGAAGCCTGGCCGATGAAAGCCTGCGGCCGAGTACTTCTACTAGGGGGAGGCATTATCACAGGCTCATCGTCCGAGAGGGAGGTCAGGTCCACAAGGTCGGTGAATTTGCGCTTCCTAGCAACATTCCCCATGGACATATGGCGGGACTCAAGAGAACTGTTCCTCAGCGCCGCCAGGCTCTGCTTGTGCCCGTCGTTGACCTGCTCGATTGGAGGCGCAGTCGCCGGCGCGGACTTTTTCGCGGAACCCCCGTTGGCGTTGGAAGGAGCGGGTACGGTTGCACGAGGAGGTTTTGGCGCAATTGACACACTGCTGTTCTGGAGAAGTGCAGAACCTTTCTTTAAAAGATTCGCCGCTGCTTGAATAGGATGGCCGGGGGCCTTGTGGCTGTGATACTGAAACCAGCCAACAACAGTTTCCGGCTGGGAAATTGGTACGCGTTCCTCCGTTGCTTGGCGAGGTTGGCCGGGAATCATATGGCTGTGAATCTCAGACCACCGGACAGTATCCGGCTGGGAACTCGGTACGCGAAACCGGGGCGCCAGAGGGTGAGATTGGTGGGGCTCGGATTGAGGAGGCTGCGATACAGGTGTCGGTGGTACCTGTGCAAATGTAGGCTGCGTAGGTCGCTCCAGCGCCGAGCGTAGCATGGGGGCAGTCGGTGCGTGGTACTGAACGGGTGCCATAGGAGCCGGCGGAGCACTTTGCTGCTCCACCGCTCGTGCCTGCCGCACAGGAGCAGCCGGCATCTGCAATGGCGGAGCTGCTACCACTGGCGCGGAAGGAGCAACCTGTGCGGACTCTGGGCCAGACGACACCGTAGGCACAGTCGAAGAAGTAGGTCTCCGCTCGGGCTCCGAAGATTTAGGGCTCTGCCTCATCGTAGTGAGCAGCTCCCGTGCAAAGGGCGCTCGAACGAGTATGAGGTCCAGCGCTTCGATAGCCTGACATAGCTCATCGAAGCTTGGGTTTAGTTCGAGTATGCGGGCAATCGTTTCCTTCCGAACAGACTTTTTGTTAGCCACATTGGGCTTAAAACTGTTGAGCCACTTCGCTGCTGTCGTCGCAATCGCTTCCCTCTGTTCCGGGGTGTAATGGGTCGTGATCTGAGCCGATGGCAGTTTCGTAGAAGCCGGCGACTGAGAAGGGCGAGTTTGCGAACTCGGCACGGTGACCGTGACTGAATCCAAAGGTGGCCGGGACGGAATCGGTGCCTGTGTAGGAGCACGAGGGAGAGGCTTGGGTGCTGGAGGACCCGTGACATAAGAGGGGCCAACCCCGCTGGAGGAAGGATGTCGGACGTCAATGGATGGTGGACGTGCAGAGGGGCCTGATGATACAGGGGTTTGTCGAGTCTCCATTTCCTGAAGACGCGGGTCCAGGTTCGGGTTCAGGTTCTGTCCCAGATTCTGAGGAATAACGTTCGCTACCACATCCGGATGCTGTTGCTTGAGTTGCTCCAGCCTCGCCATCAAAGCTCGCAGCTCAGCTTCAGCTGTTGCCTTTGCGAGTGGAGACGACATGTCCGCGGTTTGGCCCCTAGTGGCCAGCGGTGCTCCAGGAATGCGAGGGCCATTCTTTCGTTTCTCTTCAACCAGCCAAGCAGCCTCCTCTTCCTTCGCCTTAGCCGCGGCAAGATCCTGTTCGTACCGTTGTCGTTTAGCAGTTTCCTCAACTTCGTGCTGTCTGCGCTGTTCTACCCGGCATGGATCCAGCACCCTCGCCTCCCACTGTCTCCGCTGTTCCGCCTCGCGTTGTTCTTGCTCTTCTGCCGCATGCTGTTTCTGCCGCTCAAGCTTACGTCGTATCGGTTCTAACAGTTCCTGTGATCTGCGTTCCGCAGCCAGGTATCGCTCCTCAAACTGGTTTAGCTCCGGCTCTTTTGCCTCACGTTCTCTCCGTTGATTCGCCCGGAGTTGTGCCTGCTCTTCCGCGGCCCACTGTCTGCGCCCCTCCGCACGCAATCTGTTCTCTTCCGCCTGACACCGTTCCTGCTCTTCCGCGGCGCGTTGTCCCCACTCCGCCTCGCGTTTTGCCTGCTCTTCCGCGGCCTGCTTTCTGTGCCACTCCTGCTCGCTTTGTATCTGTTCTTCCGCCTCGCGTTGTCTGGCTTCTGCTGCCCTTCTGGCGGCTTTCTCAGCTTCGACTCGACGCAAGTGTTCACGTTCGAGTCGCGGGTCGTACACCTGGCTTGGGTTCACGGCGTTTGACTGCTCGTACGGCTGGCTATTGAGTATGGGCGCAAGGGATGATTGAGCGTACTGCTGGATGGAATTACCTCCAGTCTGGTACGGCGGAACGGCAGGTAGCGCAAATCGGGAGGAGTTTCCTTGCCAAAGCTGTTGCAATTGGCGTGCTGAAGGGCTGTTCGACCGAGTGGGCGAGATTGCGGGAAGCTGGATCCTCTGGTGCGGAAAGGTGCCTAGGCCGTGAGGAGCAGATCCGCGAGGTGTGTTGATAGCAGTTGGCACGCGGTTTGGAACTGGGCCGGTCCGAGAAACACCGACGTTGGCGAGCCGCTGCTGTGAGACCTGGTGTTGGTACTCAGTTGGCTGTGGGGACGGCGAAGGCTGCTGTTGAACCTGGCGCTGCTCAGGGCGAATGCTATCAATGCCGGGTAGACCGCCGTAGCTCAACCGGTCGTAGAGAGCACTTGACTGGATGGGCGTCGACTCGAAGTGCGTAGGAGTGGCCTCGCTCACAGGGTAGTAGGGAAGATTCGACTCGTACGCGACAGCGCGATTCCCTACCCCCGTCGTGTTCTGGTCGTACCAGTTCGAATAGTATGGTTGCTGGTATGGATTGCTCGCTGGGTCGTTCTGCGAGTTCTGGACTGTGTTATTTGCGTTCTCCGTAATACGATTCGGCCCAGTAAAGTATCGTTCATTGGGGTCGGCCATTGCGCGTAGATGTGGCGATGGGTGCGCGTGGTGGGGGTCATGATATGGCTAGAAGCTTTGTTGAGTAAAAGACGCGACCGGAGGTGAAATACACACATAAACATGATGATAGCATGCCCATAAGATCACCGTGCACGCGTGCCGCCTAGTTGCTCGTTCTGGAAGGACCGGAGGAGGAGAATTTGGAAGGAACGATGCCGTAGAACAAGAGCACGGTTGCGCCCATTCCGTCTCGTGTACAGCTTTAGGAAAAGTCACTGCTAAAATTTAGGTGTCCAGCGGTATCTTGATGTGCAGCGACTTTATCTTCGGTCTGACGATCGCTGTAAATCGCTCGGCTCAGCAGGTTTCTCCGCTTCCGTGCCAAGGTTTTCCACATCGCGAACTGGCGCAGTCGAAATTGGCGTGTACCTCCATTTCAAAACCCGCAACGCCAACCCCACGACCAACTCTCCACCCCGGAATCCGACACCATGACGAGAGTTAACAGCGGTATGCCGATCGGTTGTATTTTGACAGAGCAAATGCTCATGCGAAAATAGGGACCGCCTCCTCGCGGAGAAAGAGCCGCAAGGCTCACTTCGATGCTCCGTCCAGCGTGCGCCGGGTGATCATGAGCGCGCCCCTGAGCAAGGTGCGTTGCAACGACAATTTGAGGACTGCAACAGCTAACAGATGCAGGAACTTCGCGAGAAGTACAACGTACGGCCGCCCGCTCTCCATCCCATCCCCCGAGAAAACTGACGACCCCAGGTTCGCTCCATCCCCATCCGCAAGGATGACGAGGTCACCGTCGTTCGTGGCTCGCACAAGGGCCGCGATGGCAAAGTCACATCCGTCTACCGCCTCAAGTGTAGGCTATTCCATTCCTTTGCTGGCGTATGCTGACACCGCTAGACGTTATCCACGTCGAGCGCCTCACTCGTGAGAAGTCGAACGGCCAGTCCATCCCCGTCGGCATCGCTGCGTCCAAGGTCGTGATCACCAAGCTCAAGCTCGACAAGGACCGGGAATCGATCCTGGAGCGGTTTGCCAACGGCCGGGAGGCGGCTAAGAAGAAGCGGGAGAGCAAGTAGATGGGTTCTGGGCTGGTTGCATCAGGCGTTCCACGAGTATCCATGGCTTGTTTTGACGGCATAACGGGGCTCGGACATTCCATGAGAGTATTCGAGCACAAAAGAATCAACCGGTTCTGACCATGGTGTCGACTTGTGGTGTTGCGGCTTGCGGCTTGCGGGTCGTGAAGTTCATGCATGCTATTGTGCTTCTATTGGTCCAGTTGCCGGTATATATTTGCACTACTTCCTGTACAACCGCAGTATATCAACTCGGCAGCCTCATCCAGCAATGGGTGCCCTTGGCTGTCGTAGTTAAACAACTAGCGAAGATCAATGCGGCGTCGTTGCCACTCTCGCCTGCAGACTGTCTCTCGAGCCCATGGAGAAGAGAGTTTGAAGGTGAGATACATATGCATACCCCAGGTAGGTCCTTTGCCATTTGTCAGCCTTTCATAGCAATAACGTCCGTCGGAGTCTTGCAACTGTCCGAGTGCATTGTGCTTAGATGTGTTTCTGCTTTCAGGTTCCTGACTACTAATCATACCACCCCGCAATCGCGTACCGACTGCGTGGGATGTGGAGGTCGTGCACTAGCGGACGAATGATGCAAGATCGGCGTCTGGCCAGGCCGGCCACGGCGGGCTGTGATAGGCGGGGTCGGTGCATCTCCCGGCCGTTTACAGAGGCGGCCTGGTAACGACATCTTGAGCATTACAAATGCAACTACTCGCGAGAGGTATATATCGAGGTAGCAGAAGCGGGGTGTTGCCTTCCATTCGCTCAGTCACCTTGCTTCAATCCCCGTTCTTCACTTTCAGATCCCTCCAGACGTCAACTATGTCTCCTAAGCTTATTACTGTCATTGCGGGTGTTGGTGCCGGAACTGGCGCTGCTGTTGCTCGTCGATTTGCGGCTAAGTATCCGGTCGTGCTCCTTGCGCGCAAGCCGGAGAATTACCAGCCGCTGGTGGATGAGATCAACGGCGCGGGTGGCAAGGCGATCGGTTTCTCGGCCGATGTCGGGGATGCGGCCAGCATAAAGAATGCATTCGCAAAGATCGAGGAGGAGTTCGGCAACGATGTTGCTGCTGCGGTAGGTTGCGTGCTGGTTTACGAGACCTGGGCTGATGATGCTAGGCGGCGGTGTTCAATGCCAGCGGCGGGTTCGTTCGCAAGCCCTTCCTCGAGCTGTCGGAGCAGGAGTTCATCAGCTCGGTTAATACGTCCATGTGCCTCCGCCCACGCCCGTAATGAGGACGGTAGCTAACACCCGCAGTCACGGCGGCTTCTACTTCAGCCAGGCCTCGCTGCCCCTCCTCCTCCGCGGCGTTAGCTCCTCCGAACACGCCCCCTCGCTGATCTTCACCGGCGCAACGGCGAGCGTCAAGTCCAACGCCGGTGTCTCGGGCTTCGCGACCGGCAAGTTCGGACTCCGCGCTCTGTCCTCGAGTCTGGCGAAGGAGTTTGGGCCGAAGGGTGTGCATGTTGCGCATGCGATTATTGACGGGGTGATTGATATCCCGCGGACGAAGGAGTGGATGAAGGATGCGGGGCCCGATGCGAAGATTGGGGCGGATGCGATTGCGGATGCGTATTGGCATTTGCATACCCAGCCTAAATCAGCATTTACGTGGGAGATTGATATTAGGCCGTTTGTAGAGAAGTGGTAGGGAAAGATGATCTGGGGTTTTGATGGATGAGGACTTAATGACGATTATGGCTGATATCGATGTGGCGTGAATGCCCTTGAGAGCTTTTCGTCCATGTTTCCGAGTGAATACATCTATCTCAAGAGACATTTGGATCCGAAGAATGCACCACATGAATGTTGAGACATACAGGAGAGTAAGCAAATGACGCAAGTTTCTTCTTACTCTTCGGGCGTGAGAGCACATGTCAGCCTTGTACGGATTTCCTTCACCACCAACCACACAATGTGCCAATTGAGTAAGGAGAGAAGCCATCGTTGAATCCTATGCTTCAAACTCCTCAATGAACCACACCTCATGCATCGTAAATCACGATCCCTCAAATTGACCAAAGAGATTGCCCTTCAGGCCCCCCTCAAACCATTCGTCAAAATCACAGCTGAAAGTGGCCCGTGCGCATGGAGAACCTCATGTCTCCGCGCCGTCCGCCACACGACGCGCCCTGCACTTTGATGCCCAGTACATCCCCAACACCACACTTAACCTCCGAATGGCCCTCCAACTACCACTCCCCTCTCTCCTCCCCCTATCCCTCTCCATCCTCGCTCTCGCCGCCGCAACAATGTGGTTCTTCACCCGCAAAAACCACTTCGAGCTCGAAGGCCGCGTGCGTCCCCCCCC
>ML996693.1:216709-549836 GCA_010356995.1 Trichodelitschia bisporula
CCACTTCGAGCTCGAAGGCCGCGTGCGTCCCCCCCCCCCCCCCCCCCCCCCCCCCCTTTCACCACCCCAAAACTAACCTCCCCAGACCATCCTCATAACCGGCTCCTCCCAAGGCATGGGCCGGGAAGTCGCCGCGCTGTGCGCGCGCAAAGGGGCGCACGTAATCATCGTCGCGCGCAACGAGGCCAAACTCGCCTCCGCCCTCGAGTACATCCGCGGAGCAGCCAAATCGCCCTCCCAACGCTTCACCTCCCTCTCCGCCGACCTCACTTCCAGCTCTGAGAACATCCGCGTCCTTGCCGAAGCCACAGAGTGGAATAACAACGCCCTGCCGGACATAGTATGGGCGAACGCGGGTTCCGCCCTCCCCCGGCTGTTCCTCGATACGAATGTCGAGACGCTGCGCGCGCAGATGGACGTTAATTACTGGGCCGCAGCCTACCTCGCACACGCAACCCTCAAAGCATGGTTGACGCCGCTGTCCGTCTCCGCGCCGCCCTTACCTCCCGCAGCAGCGGCGGCGGCGGCGGAGACGGGGCCGCTGAAGCCCCGGCACTTCGTGATAACGAGCAGCGTGATCGCCTTCGCGGGTCTAGCGGGATACGCACCCTACGGCCCCGCTAAATCCGCGCTGCGCAGTCTAGGGGACAATCTCTCGCACGAGATGAACCTGTACAACGGGGCCTTAGCCGCGCCGGGCGCGCCCCGGCTACCAGAGACCAAGATCCACGTCGTGTTTCCCGGGACGATAACGAGCCCCGGACTGGAGTTGGAGAATCAAGTCAAGCACCCGGTGACACAGATGCTGGAGGAAGGAGACGTGGTGCAGAGCGAGGCGGAGGTAGCGGCGGCGGCGGTACGGGGGCTAGAGAGGGGAGAAGCTTTGGTTACGACGCAGATACTCGGACATGTTATGCGCTGGGGTATGCTTGGGAATCGGCGGAATGGGTGGGGGGTGGTGGATGCGTTTGTGGGCGGGGTTGTGAATTGGGTTTGGTGCTTTGTGGGGCCGGATATGGAGCGCAAGGTGTGGAAGTGGGGGAAGGAGAAGGGGATTAGTGATGGGAGGGCGAAGTGAGTGCGTTTTTTCGAAGGCGGGTGTCAGGTAATTGTAAAGTAGTTGTGTGTTCAGACTAATTAGCTCTGATTCTGAGACATGTACGCCGATTCGGCGCTACATAGCTCGAGCTCCTCAATCAGATACAACATGTCAACCCGGCATTCTCAGCACCCTCGTCCCCGATCTTGTCTCGACTGTCAATTACCTCCACCACCCCTACTCCTTCACAGCGCCTCGATCATGCACCCCTACTTCCTCTCCTCCCCCGTCCGCCCACCCAATCCCCCCGCAACACCCTCCTGCCGCCCATCCTCCCAACTCGCCCAACTCATAACATGTCCACGCCCCTCCCCCCTAGCCTCGAGCCTGACCCCCGCCCTCAACGCCATCGGCAAAGGCTCCGCAGTATCAAGTTCATACACGGGCGGTCCCTGATTCGCCATCTCCGGGCTCGGCAACTCAACCGGGGACACATCAGCCGTTCCGCCGGCAGGCCGCGGAGGCACAAGCACACCGCCCATTTCCCCGTGGCCGGGATACGGCCCCGGCACGCCCAGTCCCAGACCCGTGGCACCGTACAGAGTTGGCCCGGACACACCGCTGTGCTGCATCCCAGAAACGCCACTATTCAACCCCGAGACACCGCTGTAAGTCCCACTCGCCTCACTCCTCCCAACATACCCACCCGGCTCACTCTCACTAAACAAGCTAAAACTCGTCGGCGGCCGATCGCGACTCTGGTGCACGGTGCCCTCACTCGCCCTCCCCGTCTCGCTCGCTCCGATCGCACTCATTCCGGCGCCAGCCCCGACTGCAGACGCATCCTTTTCGTCGAGTTCGACACGCGGGTGTTCGGGTATGGACGGGAGCTCAGCGCGGGCACCGAGGCCGAAGGGGGCGGGGGAGGGGGGTCCGGGGGAGGGGGGTCCGGTGGAGGGGGGCGTAGGCGGTTTGCGGGCGCGGCGCCGGCGACGGAGACAGAATAGGATGAGGAGGGAGAGGAGGGCGAGGGTGCCGAGGGGGATGGTTGTGCCGAGGATTATGCGTTTGGCGGTTGGACTGAGACCGGTGGCGCTGGTGGGTGTGGGAGAAGGGGTGCCTGTTGGGGAGGGCATGACGGTCGCTATGGCGGTGGTAGTTGCCGTTGCTGTTTCCGCTGGAATGGTAGACGAAGCGGCTGCGGTGGATGGTGAGGTGCTGAATGTGGAGGGAGCGGCAGACGCGCTCGGCCTCGAAGGGTTCAAAGTCGTAGTCGCAATCGCGGTCGTAGTTGAAAACACCCGAGTCGTCGACGTCGCCGCGGCCTTGGTCCCCGGAATAGTAGCTATGTCGTCAGCCACGCTCATCCCAGCCGGGGCATACATACTGTTTATGAGCGTTGTAATCAGTGTTGGATCATCAATGGTCACCTGCCCCGGCTCGACGTCGGTCGTCGCCGCCAGGGCAAAGTCCGTGGTGCGTATCGCCAGACATCCAATACTGTTGTTGCATGGATCCATGCCACAGCACCCGCTGAAGCCATTGATGCGGCATGTGAACCACTGGTTGCCGTCCGGACAGCTGTGGTCATCGCGCTCGACGAATGGAGGCATTGTTGTTAGGTGACGTGCGAAGGAGGAGGAGGTGCGATGTGCAAGGAAGACATGCAGTGACAATGTATGGGAGGACGTGCAGTCCCGATATGCGTAGGAGGAAGGCGCAACTCCAACCCTCGCACGCGACAAACCCAGCAAAGCGTGGAAGCGAGGTGCGTGGTGCGTGGTGTTCGCCACGAGCAGCGCAAAAAACAACAAAGTTTGCTGCACCAGGTCGATGATGGTAAAGTCTTAGTCAAGTCAGTGCCCGGGTTCGCAAGCCAATGCCACAGTCACGGTCCGCATGTTGTTGCCAGCGTACCGTCCGCAAGTCATTGCCACAATCACGCTCCGCAAGTCCTTGCCAGCGTCACGATGCGCACTCCACCACCGCTCCCAAGCCCTGAGCACTCCAGGCCCAGCGCGCATAAGACAACTTATCCCCCTGAGCCACATGAGAAGGGACAAAATCCGATCTGCCCTGCATCAGCACACAGCATCATAACACAGGCAATGCGACGTTGGGCGGTCCTCGTTACACGGCCATTGTCTAACCCGCGCGGATGGCTGCATGTTGTCTTGATTGCGTGACACAGGCGGATCCGGCGCGTGTCCCCGAAGGAGGCTGAGTATTTTCCTCCGCATGCACTATGATCCCTGATAGTGTATCGCGGCCAGTTCGACTTCTCTTGAAGATAAATGCGGTGCGCAAGGCTGGCAGTCGTGATCTCGAAACTCGGCGCAATATGCAAGGCTGAAGCACGCGCCCACCGCGGCTCCGCCGCGCCCCGCCGTACGCGCACCAACCACCACTATCGAGGGCATATACCTCCGTGCCCCACCATGGGCGGGTATATTACTCCATCCCTCGACCTCATCCCTTCAAAGAAAGCACCAACCATGCACTCCACACGCGAACACACGATCTTTCAACAATGGCGCGACTCCTCCTCCACCTCGTCCCCATCCTCGCCCTCATCCTCCCCGTCCTCTCCCAACCCCCACCCGACAACCCCACCATCACACTCCCCCACGCCAAACTAATCGGCACCAACATCCCCTCCCTAAACCTAACCCTCTACCGACGCATCCCCTTCGCCGCCCCCCCGGTCGGTGCCCTGCGCTTCCGCGCCCCACAGCCCCCCTTACACGTACCCATCTACAACACCAACCAACCCTTCCCCGCCTGCCGCGGCGCCGGCAACTACCCCAGCGACAGCGAAGACTGCCTGTACCTCGCCGTATACAGCAAAGCCTGGTCCCAGCCACAGCGCCTGCGCCCCGTCGCCGTCTTCTTCTACGGCGGCGGCTTCATCCGCGGCGGCGCCTCGCTCAGCATCCCGCCCTCCGCCTACCCGATCTTAAACTCCAGCGCAACCAACGATATCGTCTTCGTCTACCCCAACTACCGCACCAACGCCTTCGGCTTCCTGCCCGGGAGCCCGATTGCGAAGGCGAAAGACGCGGATTTCAATCCCGGGCTGCTGGACCAGGAGGCTGCGTTGCGCTGGGTGCAGGAGCACATTGCGGCGTTTGGCGGTGATGCGGCTGACGTGACTATCTGGGGCCAGAGCGCGGGGGGCGGGAGCGTGATCGCGCAGGTCGTGGCGCAGACGGGCCGGGGCGGACAACCGCTTTTCCGTAAAGCGCTGGCGAGTTCGCCTTTTTGGCCGCGGACGTATGCGGGCGATGGCCCAGAGGCGGACGAGATTTACGTGCGGTTGATACAGGAGGTCAACTGTGGGGGAGCCAAGGATACGCTGGCGTGCCTGCGCGGCGTGGAGTCGGGGAAGCTGGCCATAGCAGCGGGGAAGATTTCGGGTGTGAAGAAATACACGACGAGCACGTTCCTGTGGGCTCCGGTCGTGGACGGCGTGTTTCTGAAGACGGGGCTTAGCGAAGCGGTGAAGAAGGGCCTAGACGTGGAGATGGGCTTCGGTATGTACAACGCGCACGAGGGGGAGAATTTCACACCCGGGAGCTTGAAGAAAGGCGACTTCGAACAGTGGCTTCGAGGCTTTTTGCCTGGTTTCGATGCTCGGCGGCTCACGCACCTGGAGCAGCTGTACCCGCCAAACGGCGATGCGGGCAGTTTCTCGTACGCCGATCCATGGGAACGCGCTGGCAGCATGTACCGCGACCTGGTGCTGGCGTGTCCGGCGTTGTGGCTCGGGCGAGGAGCGAGAAAAGGGGGTTACGTCGGCGAGTACGCGATATCGCCGGCTAAGCATGCGAGCGACGTAGGCTTCGTAAGTAGCGCCTCCGGAGTTGCTCTTCTGGCCTCCTAACATGGGTAGTGGAACACGGTCAACCCACTGCAGAGGAACAACGAAACCATCTACCACGGATTCGCGGGCGCGTTTGCGAGCTTCTTTCAGAGTGGCGAGGCGCACGCGGGAGAACTCAAGCTTCCGGATGCGAAGTCCGGAATGGAGTTGGTGATTGAATCCAAGGGGTTTAGGACGGCGAATATTGCGCTGTTAGAGGAGAGGTGTGCTTTCTGGCTGGACAACGCGAAGAATGTGCCTTTCTAGGTCTCTTGCGGAAATGGCCGTTGCAATCGAGATGGAGCATCACATGTAATCTGAGATGCCCTTCGGTGCTGTTCGATAGCGGCAATCATTCTGCTGCTGGAGGGTAGGTGCTCTTCTGACTAAATGATGCGAAGAGCGTTCCATTGAGGTCTTCTCGTTGAGATGTTCGTCGTAACCGGGGTTAGAGCATTAAACGTTGTGGGAGGCGAGATGTTCCTGCTGGCTGAATCCCGAAAAGAGGGTGCCATTTCAGGTATCCTAGTTAACCGGTCCGATGGAATCGGGATAGAGCATCGAATGTAGCCTTTCGATGTCGTCCGGCGTAGTTCGACAGCACCCACCGATGAACCTGATGCCCAATCCCTCCCACACTCGCACGCATTCATGAAAAGGCCGTTGCGCCGGCTGCTTGCCTGACCATTCCTTGGCGGCGGCACCGTAAGTCTCGCCGGAATTGGGACAGATGAGTAGAGGCTTGTCGGTGTGTCGGCGTAGCACGGTGCAGGCAGCGGTAGCCAGTGCCTCTGGCGCGCAACTGACGCCGATGGCGAGCACCTTGGGGCTCTCCTTGAAAAGAGCAGCTACAGTACTCAGAGGTGTGCCGTCGCTGAGATGGTCGGCGTCTTTGACGGTGAAGGAGAATAGGACTTTTGCTTCTGGGAATTCGTCCGCCAAGAAGTGGAACAGAACGCGTACTTCCTCGTATGAAGGCATCTTCTCACAGAACAGCATGTCGACGCCGGCTTTGAGAAGCTCTTCGATCCTTCCGCGATGGAAGGCCTTCAAGTCGTCCTCCGGCAGCCAGTAGTCCCCGCGGTACTCGGATCCGTTGGCCAAAAACGCGCCGTAGGGACCAACGGACCCGGCAATGAACATTGGCTGATTACAATACGCCGTTGTGACTCTTCGTCTTGCGCGCTTAGCGACGCCTACACTGATGTGAATGAGCCTGCGGGCCCTTTCCTCGCTCACTGCGGCATGCTCGCATAGGCCCTTGATAGACGCATGGTACGTAGCAGTCATGGCGATGTTGGCTCCCATTGTGTAGTATATGTCGTGTATGCGGCGCAGCTCATTGGGCTCGTGAAGAAGGGCGTCAGCGGACCAAAGAGGTGTGGTAAACGTGTAGCCTCGACGTGCTAGTTCCGTGGCCAAGGCGCCGTCGAGAAGAATGGGAAGGGGAGAGTTGCGAAGGAAGTCGACGATATCCATGGCCATTGTCGTGTCACTTCTGGCGTTCCTACAAAATCTTATTGGGAGATGCAACAGCTGCGATGATGGTAGATGTCGTTGTTCGGAGGTTGCTTTTGCCGTGGTGTTAAGCCCTGGGGGAGGTCGGATTGACGTCGGTCGGGATGGGGGCTACACTCACACCATTTGTCTCAGTGTTCGTCAAGCTTCATCCTCTTGTATTCGCTTTTCGCTTCAAGAGCCTTACGACAAAGACAGCATCTCACAATTGCTGACTGGACAGTATAGGAGCCGATAACTCCAAGCTCGACCTCAGAGCATCACGGCCCCATCTCTCCGACTTGACTCGCACGAAGTCCATGCTCGATGGCCAAGTGGGCTGTTGTGGGTTGGAAGTTTTTACCTCCGTACTGGAAGACATCGTCGTGTCCTTGCCTTCTCGCCTTTGAACACGCTTATTTCGAGGTCTATCGCGATTTCAGACATTATGCACTCATCATTGAGATACGGATGCACTTGTACACATTTTGTCCGGCCCGAAGCTTACGGATGTACTGTCAAGACCTCCAAAGTCGAATCGATAGGCTTCCAAGGACGTGTGTGTACCGTAACATCGCTTGTTTCTTGGTTTCCTCGACCTCAAGCCAGCCACGCCAGTGTCGCAGGAATGCCTGCAAGCGATCGACATGGCTTGTCAATCCGGATCTCGCATTGCCGGCCGAAAGATGCGATGCAAGATTCGTCATGACCAAGCCGGCAAAGAAGAAGCGCAGAACTCAACTCCAGCCTCCCCAATTCTCGGCCTTGAGATATGCCATGCTGTCATCGGCCAATGATACCCGGTCGTTGCACCACATTCTTCAGCGGTCACTGGCTTCAGCCCAACGCCTCATGAACTGGTTCGAGGCCGAGGTCAGAAATCCGGAGGCGGGGGAGGGGAAACTGGGGCGTTCATAGCGGCAGAGACCCCAGTCCCTTCAGGTGAGAAGCAAAGGTGGATCAGCGCGACTCCAAACTTTTGTTGACAATGGCACGTCAAATCGTCTCTGCCGTGCTTGTTCTACCCGACCATACCTATCCCCCCTCTTCCTCGCGTATGCCCAACGGGAAGCTGGCGGAAGGGACGTCAAGGCAAGAAACTCAACACACAAGCATCAAGGCACTCAGCCACAAGCCACCAGCCATCAGCAAACCCCCCACCAGTAGCTCCGACCCATTGCGTCACCGTATTCCCACCACATCCCATGGCGTCCGCCTCGCCCGCCGTTCCTGTCCGACCATTCCCAGGCAAAAAAGCCATATGCATGACAATTGACCACTGCGCCTGCGACGGCACAAGCGGCGCCTCGCTGCATGCGTGCAGCAGCCTTGTTTCGCGCCCGTAGGCGAAGCTCACACTCGCGTTCGGTGCTCGGTGCCTTGCAAGCTCCTCCATGTTCCCGCCTCCCCCACCAGCCCTTCGGGCCGCCCTCGATCAGGCTCGAGACGCCATCGACTGCCATGGAACACTCACCCGCCAGCCGTGTCACGCCTGCGCGCGCGCTGACGGGCAGGTTTAGTCCGCCCGCGCGGAAGCCGTCGCTCGCCCGTTAAACAGCGAGCTTGCCGCGCCTTCCACCGGAGTCCCTTGGTCCCTCCCTCCTTTCTCTCCCCTCACTCCGTCCATGGCCACTGAGTCCCTCTCTCCGACCTGCTGCTGCTGCTACTCCCGCTAGATGCGTCGTCTTCTTGGGTTGCAAAGCAGAGGATAAGGATCATTACAACTAGCTTGCCCGATTCCCGCACACGCCATGCGTAGGTTGGCCTCTTCCCTCCTGCTCGCGCGCCTTGCCGCCGCGCAGACCGTCTCCCTCGCCCCCGCGCCCAAGGCTTCAAATGCGGCGGGCATATCGGACGTGGTGGACAGTTCGTTCGCGGGCTTCGGCTTCGAGCCTTCGAATCTCTTCTCCTTCACCGGCACCACGAGCCCCAATGGCCTCTCGGTCAACCTTCTCCAGAACCTGGCGGACTATGCCGGCGCGCCCGCCGCCATGCGCATCGGCGGCAACACCGCCGACTACATGATCTACGACGCGGATTACTCGGGCTGGAGCTTGAAACAGAACCCAGATCCGCAGGGCCAGGGCGCTATCCCCAGCGACAGCTTCACCTACGGGCCAAACTACTTCAAGGCGCTCGACCGCTTCCCCAAAGGCACAGAAATAACCTTCGGCCTGAACCTAGCCTACGAAGGAGACGACTATCTCCAAAACATAGTCAACGAAGCCCGAGCCGCAGTCTCCCTTCTCAAAAACGTCCGCCTCGTCTCCTTCGAAGTCGGCAACGAGCCCGACCTCTACCTCAAAAACGGCTTCAGGGACGCGCCTTGGGGCGGCCAAGTCTACACGCAACAGTTCCTCGAACGCGCCTCCGCCGTCTACGAGCGCGTCCTGCGCCCCGCCGGCCTCAGCGCCACCTTCTTCGAACCCCCAGCAACAGCCTCGACAATCGGCACCACCTTCGAAATCGAACAACTAGTCAAAGACGGCATCCTCGCCGGCGTCAACGGGTCCACCTCCCTCGTCGCCGGCTGGAACCAGCACGACTACTACTACTTCGTCGACGTATCCACCTACGCCCTGACCCTCGACCACATGCTGCAGCTCCCCACCACCGCAGACCAATTCGCCTACTGGGCCTCGCAGGTCAAAATCGCCCTCTCAACCGGTCTCCCTTACTATCTCCGCGAAATGGCATCCGCCGGCCCGGTCGGTTTGCAGGGTATAAGCGATACTTTCGGCGCCGCGCTCTGGACGCTCAATTTCTTCCTCTACGCTGCCTCGCTCTCCATCGCTGCGGTGCAGATGCACATGACCGATAACTCCTTCGCGTCTGCCTGGCAGCCCGGCACGATGTATGGCAAAGGGCCGCATGTGCGCCCCTCCTACGCGGCCTTTGCGGCTATGGCCCAGCTCCTGGGCGCGTGTAACGGGAGTGCGCAGATCGCCCCCTTGACGCTGGGCGGTGTGCCCGCGGGATACGCCGGCTACGTCGGGGCTTGGGCAGGGTATGCGAGCGGCGCGCTGCAGGCGCTCGTCCTACTCAACACGCGCGCGAGCAACGCCTCCGCACCCAGCGGGGGCACACTCCCCTTCTCCCTCGCCCTCCCCGGCCTCGAAGGCCAAACGCTCTACATATCGCGCCTCTCCGCCCCCGGTGCAGACAGCACAGAGGGCGTGAGCTGGAACGGGCTCTCCTTCGAAACCTCCGATGGTACCCCCAAAAAATTGGACAAGGACGACAGCGCCAGCACCGTGAAAGTAGATTCCAACGGCAATGCCGCGGTCAGCGTGCCCGACTCAGGGGCTGTTGTTGTGAACGTCGGGTTCAGACTTGGGACGCGCGGGCCGGTGGCGGGTAAAAGGGGCGGCGGGGCGAAACCCGATGCTACCGGCCCGGCTAGTGTGGCGGTGGTTAGCACGGCGATTGCGCTTGTGGGGAGTGTGACGGGGAGTGATGCGGGGGCTGTGCGGGCGACGGGGCGGGCGAAGGGGGATGCCCCTTCTAGAGGAGTCGAGTGGGCGGTTGCGGGCGTGGTAGTGCTGGGGGGGTTGGTGGGGGCGGGGATTTTGGCGCTGTGAGGGGTGGTGGGGTAATGGAGGAACGGGGAACAGGGAATAGGTAATGGATGGAGGGTAAGGGGAGGGGAACGGGGGATATATCGCCGGTTAGGTACGATTTCGGGGATGTAGGATATCATGGCTTGTTTGGGCTGGGATGTTCGGGGCTATGGGCATTGGTTTGCGGCATTTTAGGGGCGTTGGGGGGGGGCATACCTGGCGTATGTGCGTGGGTAGACACTGGACTGCATGGAGAGGGTCTTGTGGTTTTTTGAGGGCGGCACGGGTAGACGGGATTCATGGCTCCTGTTTTTTTTTGGGGATGATGTTGGATTCGGAGCATTGATCTGTAGGCATTGGAATACTATCTTACCCCGGTATCGAGCGCGAGGGCACGGTGATGAGGGTGGAGCCGGGATGACTGCGCGGTTCGGGCCGAAGCATGGGGCCGCGGACCTTCCTGTGGCAGGGCACATCGTCGATCCACAAACCCCACTCAATGATACTTCACACGACGCCCAACTCCTCCATCGTTAGATCCCACCACTGACTGCATACTCGAGCAAAGGCTGCAAGGCGTTGTATTGTCGTGGCCTTTAGACTGTGTCGGTGTCCCGCTTGCTCCGCTTTCTCTTGCTTTGGGGGTCATCTGCTATGGTCCGCTTGCGCTTGCGGTTATCCCCTTGCTCCATATTCTGATCCGGGGGCGGACGAGTGTGCATAAACTGGACGAAGTCGGAGACAATAGTCTTGAGGTCGAGGCTTGTTTGATCAAGACGTTCTTTCCGGGGTGCGCCATTGTTGCTGGGTTGCTAGTTGGCTTCTGTGTTCTGTGGTTGGCGAAAGGCGTACGTGAGCTGATGCAAAGTCGAGATCTTGGGACAGCTGCTTTGGTAAATCAGCCTCATGCTTCGAAATCTCAGAGCTTGTACCTACGTAGGATATGTTGTGGTCCATGACAGGCGGGTGCGCCACCTGGACCACTGGGGGCATGTGGATTCTACTTCCAGAGGAACCGCTGATGAAAGAGTTGCATTGAAGAGGAGAGAGGGGAAGCTATAGAACTTTCTGCTACGGTGTATAAAGCGATGGTGCCAAGCCGTGATATGGCTCCAGCTCGTGGCTAAAAGTCCTGCCGAAGACCCGGGGCTGCAGTTTGCTGCCGAGAGAAGCATAGAGAACATTCCTTAACGTTTGACATCTCTTGAGAGTTTAAGCAAAACATTGGTACGAGGACTTTGGTGCGATAGACCAGACAAGAGCCGACCAAAATCCCTAACTCCCCCAAACCCAACCCCTATCCAACCCTCCCTCCGCACCTCCAACCCATCCGCAACGAAACATAAAGCATCTATCCCACCCCCCTGTCCCCACCAGCCACAAACCCGCCTCCAGATCCCATTCCACTCCGCACTCCCACCGGCCAAAGCCCCCAAGTTCCCTCACGCACTGCTAAACCAAGCACCCCCCCCCCCACCCCCCACCCCCCATCTCACTCGCACAGCAGGCACCAAATATCAACCCCATCGCTGCAGCCCAATCGCCGCAGCACCCGTCGGAGTCGCATGAAGGGTGCTTCCCTGCCGCGTCCCCGTCGTGCGGTGCGGAGGGCGCGGGGTCACTGCCGCGCGGGGATGGGGGGGGGGCGGTGGGGGAGAGGGGAGTTGATGCGTATCCGGCCCGCTTGGTGTATCCTGCCCTGCTGGTGTATCCTGCCCGCCTGGCGTACGTGGCCCGCCCGTATCCAGCCCGTCCGTACCCAGCCCGTCCGTACCCAGCCCGTCTGGCCGAGGGGGCGGCGGATGGGATGGAGGCGGGGCATGGTGTGTAAGGTGTAATTGCGGAAGACTGTAGAGGGGAACAGAGGGGGGTGAAGAAAGGCTCTTTGAGTTATCAGCCGTTGGGAATAGGGGTAATGTGAGGGGAGGGGAGGAAATGTATAGGGACGTTGACTACCTTGCTGTTGTTCATGGTGCGCGAGTACACTGCGGAAGGGAAGATGCAGGACGGGTGACCACTGAAGTGTGTTATTTTTGTTGGGTTTGAGCGGAGAAAGAATGGGCTTGATGAATGTTGGTGCACGAGTTGAATGGATACGGATACTAGTTCTAAGTATTGAGGATGAGGAGCGAAAGTGGTGATGAGGTTGGTGAAGGGTAGGGAAGGAATGAGCTTACGTCCGGCAAGGGCCACGTTTTTATCAGTCGCTGCCTCCGCTCGGAGTTCTCGTCGCCGTTGCGGCCTTCCCATGCTTTAAGTCGCGCTTGATGTTGTCGCGGAAGGCTACTAGAAGCGATCCATGAGGCAAAGGCTGGGCAAGGCTGAAACCCGGGACAGGGGTCGAACCCACCCCACTCTACACTTAAAATATTTGAACACACCAGTAGATGTTACTTCTTCTCTCACGATTGATCCGCAATTCAAATTTAAGTCATTTCAAAAGTACGTATTCTCGGCTCCAAAATCCCCGGTTCCTAACTCCGTCCGCCCTTGCGCCTCGCTATGCATCGAAAGGTCCGAAACAGCCTTGTAAACACAATCATACCACCACATCAGGAGCAGCATTCAGTGGCGCAGCTCAAATAGCCCCCCATGCCAACCATACGTCTTAGCCAGCCTGCGGCCCGCCTTCTTAGCCTGATCCAAGGAGAGCTTATTCACAGGATGGGGTTCGTGAATAGTAATCCTCGGTCCCTCCCACTGCGGCGTGAAAACCCACATGGAGCCCCCGTTCGTCTCGGCTGTAAAGCCCACGCTCTGCATCGCGTGCATGAACTCGCGCCATGGGACTTGGTTTGCCGGTCGGCCATCGGGCTGGTAGAAGAGGGTGTTGAAGACATTCAGAGCGCGCTGGTCGACCAGGAACTTTCGTTCCACAGGGCTCTGCGGGGGTTCGTTCTCATCGGGTGTGTCCTCGGCGGCCGGTTCCTCGGAGGAAGGTCCTCCTTTCCGTGTCTTGATTTTGACTTTGGGCTGGTTCGCCAGGAGTTCCGTTTTGGAAACCCCTCGGTCAGGCGGAGAGAAGACTTGATTGGCAGGCTGGCCAGCAGTAGTTGGGCTGGCCGGGAGAGACGTAGGTGGCGAGGACTTGGCGTTCTTGTTTTGCAGGGCAGTGCGCTGGGAAGCCCGCCGTGCCAGGAGATCTCGGAGTCCCGGGCCCATATCCGTCTTGGTGTGTCGGTCAACCCGCTTCCAGAATTTGTTGAGATTGAATTCGGCGCGGCGCATGGTGTCCGTGTTCTGGTGAGTACGCTCCAAGTCAGCTGGGTAGGAAAGGTCGACGAGGGAAGGGTCTCCAAGGTTTGCGACCACATCTGGGAGCTCTATGATCCGGTCCTCCAGGAAGCCCTTCATGAAAGGTGTGGCTGCTGTAAATCGTTCTGCCATTTCCGCTTGCCGACCTTCCGCACTCATGCTCAGCCTAATAGAAATAGCCCATGGATGGAATTGCTCAATGTATGCCCTGCATGTGTTCAACGCCAGAAGGGGTGGAAGCAGGTCGGCGACGTATGGGGAGATGAGCCGCTGCGCTTGTGGGTCAAAGGATAAGAACCGGTCAAGCATGTCCGTGAACATGTCCAAATAGTGACCAGGGTAGTTAGGCTCGGCTATCTTCAGTGATTCGAAAAACCAGGCCACACGGTCCAAGGGAGAGCTGCTACGCTCTGGGCCAATGCAGCGACGCAGCTTTCCGGAGCTGTCCCAAGCGCAGGGTTTGCAACACCTCATCGAAGGAGATGCGAAAAAGGCAGTGAACGTCTGGTGCGTAAGTCGCTCTGAAAACCTGTCCAACGAGTACAAAAGCTGTTGGAAGGCCTGGTGGTACTCCCGAGGCAGAGGACGTTCGAGACGTATTTCCGCCTCGTACTTGGCATGAAGTACTTCGAGGTATGCAACTTGCTCAGATAAAACGCCCCAAACCTCCAGCATGCCGTACTCAAAGACAAGGTAGCTACCCAAGACCCTTCTCCAGTCGGAAAGGATGTAACGGCCGTCCGGAGTGCATTCGTATTGGTGATTCTTGTATTCAGCGAGAGCTTGGCTGAAGTAGGCCGGATTCTCCCTCAGGCTCCACATGTTGTCCTCGCAGGTCCAGAACTCGTTTAAAATGATAGAATGGAGCCGATTCAGCTCCAAACTGGCACGCAGTCGATAGGGCGCTTCCTTTTTGACAAAGGCCACGGAATCGAGTTTTGGAGGCCGAAAAATCTCAGGCATTGGCGCTTCCAGGAGGCTGGGGTCCATCAGCGTCTCATTGGGGATGTGGTCAAGTATGAGACGGCAGCACTCGGCGAGGATGCTGTAAATGCGGTCCTGTGCTTCGAGCAATATCAAGCCAAAACCAGGGTCGCGTATCCTGGATGTTAATCGGACGGTTCCAGAGACCTCCGGGTAAGGGTCGTACAAAGCCAGTTCCCCGAAGGTTTCATGTGTCAGCCAACCAGTGAACATCGGGTAGTTCTCAAGAAATCCCGGTCGGAGCACATGCAGGTTGGTACCCAGGTGTGTTCCTTCCATGTCTTTTGCCGCAAAGGCGTTTGGGTGTTCCCTTGACCTGACATACAGGAAGAGGAGAAGCGAATATTCCTGGAGCAGATCCTCTTGGTTGAGGCAAGGAAGCAGAAAGGCGTCTCTGCTTTTTCTATCCGCTGCTGGCAATAAGTCTGCCTCCTCCCAATGCCAGCCGCACCAGGCCACAAAATCAGGACGATGGTGAACTGGCATATTGGGGTAGGCTGTCAAGAGAACCTGTTTCCGTTGACCGGTATCCATTGACACCCATCTCCTTTGGATGACACCCTCATACCGCTCGAGCATCTTGTAGAGGAGCTGCCAGTTCATGAAGATCTTTTCAGAATAACTTTTGGCGATATTGCGTACATCTTCCGCCGACGGACCACTGTTTGGTCGCCCATGAGCGAGCGATTGGTTCGCTTCGCCGTCCATTGAGGTTGACAAGACGCTTTTGCAGCGAGGGAGATGGAGGAGGTGTCGAAGATTCGGGGGTGGTCGAGGCACACCTAGGTGATGAGGGTTATGCAGTAGACGAAGTAGAGGAGACCTTCGTAGGGGATGGGTGCAAATGCGAGGAAGAGCACTCGAAAAGGTTGATGGCGAGTATGAACTGGCTTGTCGTTTGTGTGTGGATATTTAGTTGGAAGCTACAAATTATTGGGGGGTGAATATAATGGATATCGTGGGATTCGGACTTCCATATCTTGGCGTTTGCGGAGCTTTGTGAACTTGGCGCAGTTTTCGTTCAGAAATGGTCCAGAAATTGGCCGAAGCTTTGACCCAAGTAAATGATGGAGATGATGCCGAATATTCCTATAGGTGTAGATCGCTGATATTGAACAGCGCTAGCGCACGAGGAGGAGGCCGGAGGCGTTTGACCGCCTGCCAAAGAACCCCGATATCTTGAAGATGGCATTAGCGTCTGTGATCATTTCGGAGGACTTGCTTACCCTTTCAATTGAGAGTCCTATCCCATCTTCATCAGATCCAACAAATCCATCCCAAACCCGGCCTGCGAGTTAGCCTCGCTTCGACTCTTGGTCAGCATGGCTTGGAGGGAGGTCTGCTTTCGAGACCGTGCCCGCTTCTTACTGCTGGTACTTGCTGAAGTGGCTATAGGGTCTGACTGCTTGCTTTGTACTGACGAGTCTGATCCGGGAATGCTCGTGACTTGCTGTGACGCACACTGATTCACTGAAACCGGTTGCTGAGGCTTGTCGGCCATAAGTTGCCGGGCTGCAGGAGAATACAAGACGTAGGTTCTGGAGCTACAGACGCTGCACTCATATGTGGTTTTCGCTTCGCTATCGGATCGGGATTGAGAAGTAGAGCGTGCCTCTTTCGATTTCCTGGCTGGTCGGGCTCGGACCTTTGAACGTCGTCTATGAAATGGAAACCCACA
This sequence comes from Trichodelitschia bisporula, assembly GCA_010356995.1. Classification (NCBI taxonomy): domain Eukaryota; kingdom Fungi; phylum Ascomycota; class Dothideomycetes; order Phaeotrichales; family Phaeotrichaceae; genus Trichodelitschia; species Trichodelitschia bisporula. Next base: position 232,585 of record ML996693.1, read on the forward strand.
TGCGCTGCAGACGGAGCGCTTGCGCGCATCCAAGAGGGGCATGTCATTGTCTTCAAGTACTCGATTATAGCACACTTGAAGGTGTGCTGCAGTCGTCGGGGAAGCTGCGGCGAGCAGGCATGCTGAATCACTGAGATATTTTAAACGGGCGGAGACGACCTGTGATGCCATTGCTGCAGACGCTGTCCGGCGGGGCAGTATGGTATAACACAAGAGTGAGGTGTCGTGGGGAAGATATGGGTAGATGTTGAAATCAATGGTGGAGTCGATCGATATGGCCGGGCTAAGTGGAAAGCTTGTCGCCATCCGTCTTTTAGTCCCTACTTCTTAATCGCCAAGATTGTAGCAAAAAGACAGCTACGACTTTTTAGAGGGCGGCTACGAATTCTTCGAGCAGTCCTTGATGCATGGGTAACTGATCCCTGCCCTTGCTCACCAGGAAAAACCCAAACAAACTCATGGCCGCCCCGCCGGGCATTTTTGCGGACGGCGACGGCTATCATCTTTTCCCGTGGCCCATGCCCAGGTTTTGGTGGGGATTCTTGCTGGCGCATGCACCCTGGCTGGTGGATCATGACTCCACGTCTTGGAAGTAGAAATGCTACAGTATAAAGTCACCGTGCTGGAATAATAGCACTGCAGCCGCGTCGACTATTGGAAGAGATTCTCTATCTTTTCAACCGCTACCACTACAACACTTTACTTCAGTGCATTCATCTCGGCGAACAAATTCCTCGTTGATCAGTTTTCTACTTCCAACGGCTTCAGCATGGCTGAAGCTCAGCAGAGCCAAGCACTTCGAGTAGCTGTTATAGGCTGTGTGGGTACTTTGAGCTCCAGAGTTTCATCTACTAATATCGTGTAGGGACATGGCGCCCTCAAGTCCATATACTCGTCCGTCGCGAAAACCGCACAGCTAAAAGGCTGGGACGGAGTTGACCTCGTCATTATTGGAGGAGACTTCCAAGTACATATAACTCCTCACCCAGATTGATCAAATTGCTGATAACCTCAGGCTGTTCGTAATGCCTACGATCTTAACACCATGTCCGTGCCTCCCAAATATCGCCATCTGGGCGACTTCCACGAGTACTACTCCGGCGCCTACACTGCGCCATACCTGACGATCTTCGTCGGCGGAAATCACGAGGCCAGCAGTTATCTGTCAGAACTGTTCTACGGAGGCTGGGTTGCACCCAATATCTACTACATGGGTGCTGCAAACGTGGTGCGTCTTGGTTCGCTCCGCATCGCTGGACTCTCGGGCATCTGGAAAGGGTTTGACTACAGGAAGACGCACTACGAGAGACTGCCATACAACGAAAGCGATGTGAAGGGCATATACCATGTTCGTCAGTTTGACACATGCAAACTCCTTCAAATTCAGACACAGATCGACATCGGCATGAGCCATGATTGGCCTCGTGGCATTGAGTGGAAGGGTGATCACAAACAGCTGTTTCGCATCAAAAGTCACTTCGAGCAGGATGCTAGGACTGGCCAACTTGGGAGCGTGGCGGCAGATCTGGTTCTTCAGCGTCTGCGGCCGGCTTACTGGTTCAGTGCGCACATGCACGTCAAGTATGCGGCTACAATAGACTTCTCCGATGCTGTGGCCGAAGAGGCCAATGTCACCTCGAACGAGGCCGTCAAGCCTGCTTCAGTCGCAGCTACTTCATCAAAGAACACCGAGGAAATCGAACTGGATCTTGATGACGATGCAGTTCCGGAGGAACCCAAGCCAGCCGCTCCTCTTCAAAACAGTGATGAGATCGATCTGGACCTGGATGGCGACACAGCTCCGGCGGCATCCATGCCCACCACTGCCGTTCAGAACAGCGACGAAATCAACCTGGACCTGGATGACGAACCCGAGCCCGCGGTACTCAAGCCCACTGTCCCTGTCCAGAGCATCGACTACACCGGGCCAACATCCCAGCCCACAGCCTCAACAGTCCCCGAGTCCCTCCGCGCTCAACTCCCCGCCTCCTTCGCCCCCAAGCCCAAAATCAACCAAAACGATAATCACAAACCCCCCCAATCCGCCCCCGGCGCCACCAACAAAACAACCCGCTTCCTCGCCCTCGACAAGCTCCTCCCCGGCCGGGACTTCATGCAGCTCGTCGAAATCACCCCCTTGAACCCGTCGTCTGAACCGCTCTCCCGCCCTCTCCACCTGCAATACGACCCGGAATGGCTCGCCATTACCCGTGCCTTTGCGCCTGATTTCGTCTATGGCGACCGCGCGGCGAATCAGTTCCGCGAGAAACGCGCGGCTGAGTATGAGGCTGCCATCGCCAAGGCACGCGAATGGGTTGATGAGCATGTTGTGCGGGAGGACCGGCTGGGTGTGCCACTGGACTTTGTGCAAACGGCGCCGGTGTATGATCCTGCGCTTGGGCCTGAGGTTCATGAGGGGCCTCGAGAGTATACGAACCCGCATACGGCGACGTTTTGCGAGCTGCTTGGCATCGACAACCCGTTCCATGCGAGTGAAGAAGAGCGCGAGGCGAAGTTGAAGGCCGGACCGGCGGATGACAATCGTCGTTTCAGGGGATCGCGTGGTGGCCATGGCTGGCGGGGTGGCCGTGGGGATAGAGGCGGTGGTAGGGGATGGAGTAGAGGTGGAGGATGGAGAGGAAGAGGCAACTAGACTTCGCCATAGCGTTCACTGATCTCGCCCCAGGCATGAATATCACACCCCTAGCAAGCCTCAAAGACATCTATTCACACCCACACCCACCCTTCCCATACTCAAGACATAAACTTCCCATCCACCCACTTCTGCCACCCCGCCCCGAGCACCGTCTCCGGCGACACCGCGGCGGTAAGCTTCTTCGCAAACTTTACCCGGTTCCCCCCCGCCCCAGGCCCTGTATTCGCATACTCGCCGTAGTACACATTGCCCGTGCGCGCGTCGCCCCCGGCCCACTCCTTCCACCCCTGCCCGTTAATCACCTTGCTCATGCTCGTGTGCTGGAAGACGACGCGGCTGTACGCGCGCCAGGGGCGGCCGAGGTAGAACGCGCCGTCCGGGGCACTGCCGCCGACTGAAGACTTGTTGATGACGTAGAAGGAGGGGTTGGAGGCGGAGTCGCGGCCATTGGCTGGGGGGGAGGGGGGTTAGCCGGAACCAAATAGGGAAGGGGAGAAAGGGACGAACCAGTGATGTACCCCAACCCCGCATTCACGACGCGAATGTCCACCTGCTCAAACCACGCCTGGCCATGCTGGCCGAAAATGAAATCCGTAGCCCCGGAAATCATACTCTTGACAAAAACATGCTTCCCCGCCTCGCTCAGCACCGTGTCCTGGAACCCCTTGAACTGGCACGCGTAATAGCCTTGCTGATCGCCGTACGCGGACAGCGCGAGCGCCTGGCTGCCTTTCCCGAAACTATTCACGAAGTTGATGTTGTAGAACCTCAGCCCGTTGCCGTGCGCCCTCAGCGTCCCGGTCAAGTCGTTGCTCTTCCCGTCTTTCTGGCTGAAGCCGTGCGTGATGGTGACTGTGTTCCCGGAGTAAGAGTCCGGGCTGGAGCTGGACCCAATGAGGGTGAGTCCGTTTTTACCCGGCGGGATGTACACCTGCTCGTTGTAGGTGCCCGCGTGGATGAAGATTGTTTTGCCGGAGGTGGCGGCGTTGACGGCTGCTTGGACGGACTTGTATTGCCCGTCTTTTCCGACGATCAGGGCGCCGGGGGGAGGTGATGGACCGGCGAATACGCTGGCGAGGAGGACGCTGAGGGCAGCGATGAGGGGAACACGCATTGCGGCGGATCAAACGGCAGACTCAGCCTTGCGAGGAACTTCGACAACGGCAACGGACCCAAAGGAGTGGACTCTCGACAACACGACGAGAAAAGCGCACCAGAAAAAGAGAGTAAGACTTCAACCACAGCTGTTTCCGATTAGCCACGCCGTCGCCGCAACCACCGGTAGGAGCATCCGATCTTATACAAGGCGGCTCGGACGTTTAAAGCCCTTGCAAGGCAAAGCCGTGTACACTATTTGGCACACACTACTTGGCACGTCCGTCTGCCTCGCCCGTCCGTCTGCCTCACCCATCACCGCCACTAGTGACGGAAAAATGCCCCAGGTTGGTATGTTATGCCAGACACGCCGGCGCCATGCCGTCGCGCGCGCCGATCAAGTCGCTATTCTTACTCCGGCCGCAGGGAGTTCGCGCCCGCATTGCGGGGCAATATGTGGAGTGCTGGGAGCGAAGGCGAGGTCGGCGTCGCGGGTTGAGGGCGCCAGGGGGGGAGTCATATCGGGTGCCCTACGGGGGTGTTTCATAGGTGGAGAGGGCGGAACGTTGGCACTTGGGGACAATCTATGGCGGAACATAGACGGCGGGATGGAAGGCTGCATTGGGACTTTAAGGCTTCATTATGTGTTTGCTTTATGTGCCAGTGTACGGACGAGAGATGATATCCCGCCAGCCCGCTGGTGTACATACATACCTCCACCTCTGCCCATCCCCGAGCGAATCCAAACATCTACCACTAAACGCGGGTATCACCACCGCTAATACGCCACCTTCACTCCGGAGAAGAGCGGTACAAAATGGAAGCTCGTCTTTGCCAACAGAATAAGAGTGGCCAAGAAAGGGGCCCCAGTCCCGCCAGGCGTGTAGAAAAATGTAGAAAACAGAAGAACATTAGAAAGCCCCCCCCTAACAGCTCACCAACTGCACCGCCTGCAAATGCACCGGCTCACACTGCGGCGCAATCCACGTGTCGTAAAGGTTGCTGAAATCGCCACTGCGGCACTGCCAGAAGACATACGACCCGCCCAGCGCAAGCGAGCTATTCTGCCCCACGCAAAAGCCGGCCGTGATAATCGCGCCATGCTGCGGAGGATCATCGAACCTGCACCGTTAGCCTCTGCCCCAATCCCACCTTCAAGACCGCAAGACTCACTGAAACTGATGATTATCCGCAATATACCCCGTCCACCCCCTCCCATCCTTCAACACCCCCCCGGCCAACTTCAGCGTAAGCGTATGCTTCGGCTCATCCTTCGTACACACGCGCAACGCATCCCCCGCCTGGCTAACCTCCACCGCCCCCACGGCCGCAACCGCATCCGCCGCCTCTGTGGCCCGCTTCCCAACCTTCTTCACCGACCCCGTCGCCCGTGCGATTTCCACCCGCGCCGCCTTGCTCGGCATCTGGATCTGCCCGTCCCCAATCTGCTTCACGAGGTACACACTCGCCATCGCGCCCGCCACACGCACCGCCGCACTAGGCGTCGCCACAACCGCCGCGCTCGCCGCGCTAACCGTCCTCCGCACCGTAACCGTGCGCGTATTCGTCGTCGTGCTGCGGACCGTAGTCGTGGAATCTACCCCGTCAACCGCCGGGCCCGCAGGCGCCGCAGGCGCAGCCGTGATGGCCGGTTTAGCGGCAGCGGAGGCAGAGGCCTTCGGGGGCGCGGGCGCAGACTCGACGATGGCCGGTTTGGCAGACGCCGAGGGCGCGACGACGGAGTTGATTTTGACGGTCGCAGTCGCGGGCGCGACGCCGCGCGGGGGCCCGCCGTCGGCGGACACGGGGATCGCCGCGATGCCGAAGGTTTTGTCCCAGTCGACTCTGCAGCCGGGCGGGTTGGGGGCTTTCGGGGCGATTTTGTCGTAGACGCCTTGTGGGAAAGGGTTGGCGAGGGCGTAGCCCGCCGCCGCAGCCAGCAGAAAAGCGCGCGTCATCGGATTTTGAACTTGAGGATTAAGGAGTGACGGTGGTGGATGGGATTAGCTGTTGCTTTTTGCTGGAGATACGGCCAGTTCCGTTGTGGTGAAACGAGAGACGTGGGGAGTTTGAGAGAGCGGGAGAGGAAGAGACGCGCGGGCAGGGAGCAAAGGGACGAGAGTCTTGTATGGGGTGTGCCAGGGCTGGGCAGAGATTGCGAAGGATGAGATTGCACTATGACGGCAGCCGTCATTCTGATCAGATTGCATAACCGGCGGCGAGGCAAGCTACCAAGAGTGGTTGGAGGGCTGGAATCAGGTTGGGGGTTGATGCAATATATCTTTGACACCCTGGCCCGGTCGCGTATGCAAGGTACCACGCATCCACGCTTGAGCTTGTGATTACCGTGGTTGTCAAGCCGACGGATGAAAGAATCGAAGGCTAGACAGGACAGGATGTGTCCCTACATTAGAAATTCCAGAATCGAGGCTGCACTGAGAAGAAAGGAATTCACGATGTGTACAAACCTTGGGCCTCCGGAGCCTTGTCTCATATGCAATATATCACCGACACAGCCGCGGACTTCCTATTGCGGCGAGGCGGCCAAGTGGCGGCAAGGCATCACAGCAAGGCCAAGGCGCCGGCACAGACACATATAACACCGGACGTACGCAATTCACGTCCAATTGCATTTCTAACTTCTAATTGGGGCTAAGATGGTTAGCCGCGTCCCCACAAACAATGCCGTGGTTCAGAGGGGCTTACATCAGCTTTGGTCTATATGTGGCCAATGAGCACTTGGCTTGCGGCTCCTCCACATTTTCATGACTCGGGCGACGTCTCTCATTCCAGAAGCTTTTCAAGGCGACGAACACGCTCCCGGACATCGTCGCACGTGAGTTGGCTCTCACGGCAACCAGCTGTCAGGTCATGGATGAACTTCCTAACACCCTTGTACGCTGACCCTTCCGGCTTCACGACGGTACCTTCACGGATCGCGCTAAGCTCCGTGACACGCTCAAAGCCTTTGACAGTCAGTATACGAAAGAGGTAAGGTGGTAAAAGCCTTACCCGTGCTGAGCGGGAACAGCAGCTCAAAAGTGATGACCCCCAAAGCGTAAAGGTCCAAGGTCCGCAGAGGTAGATCTGTAGTGTTCTCCGGGCGGTACAGGACCGTTCCAAGGTTCTTCAAACCCCGATCGCTCTCGCTCTGTTCGATCATGTCCATGGCCAAGCCAAAGTCTCCAATGCATACTGTCAGGTACCGGCCCTTCGAGAGCCATTTCTCGCGCTCTCCAGCAACGCAGTTGTTGCAGGCCCCCAGGTCGATGCAGGTGGGCGTTCGATGGTCCTGTAGCGCCAAGAAGATGTTGGTGGGCTTCAAGTCGCGGTGTGCCATATCGCGGCTGTGCAGGTACTCGACGCCATCCAATATGGCCAGGAAGACCTTCATCGACACCAGTGGGTGGAAGCAGTGGCGCAGACCGACGTAGCAATCGTCCACACAAGGTTCATCAGCCTTGATACCCTCTAAGAACCCCGCAAGCGTGAACGGATGCAGCGACATCTGAATGTGGAGGGCCAGAACTGGCTCAGGACTCAGTTCGACAGGAGGGCCAATAGGTCCAAAGGCCAGGGCATCTTGCATGTTTGACAGATCCCACGTGCTGCTATGAGAGAAGCGAGCTGACGCGACTGCATCGGAATTGTACCTATGCGCCGCATCGTTTTCGGCTGCATCGTCGGTTACCACACCATCGGTCTCCTCATCATCCTCGGCGTACGAGTCCAGAGTGTCAACGTACTCGTCATCCGACGAAGCTGGTGAGGGCAAAGTATACTCAAGCCAGCCCGCGTGGTATCGAACGATGTTGGGATGGGCGCACTCAGCCAGTTTGCGCAACTCGCGAAGAAGCGCCTCAAGTGCCCCGGGGCCGTGCATCTGGATCTTGCGAATATCCTTGGCCTTGAAGAGGATGCGCTTAACTGCATAGAGACCGCCGTCGAGCTTGTGCTGAGCCTTGTACACTTTGCCGAAGCCTCCTTCGCCGATGCGAGCGATATGGACGAAATCCTTCTCGTATCTACACTGGTCGACATAGCCTCGGAGAACTTCCGGCACTTCGGGAATCAACCGGTTGTTGGCGATGAGTTGCTCGTACGCCCCCTGCAGCGGCGCAAGCTCCATTGAGTCTGCCAAACGAGGCAGATCGAGGCCATCAACGTCGTCCGAGTCGTCGGGCCCGGGTGCTGTGCTGGCAAGATGGTCGAGGCCTTTGCGATATGTCTCTCGCATGACGTTCTGGTCCGGGCGAACGGCGTTGATGAGCTGATGCTCCGAGAGCTGCGTCGCCATGTACTCGTACTTCTTGCGGGCCAGGTGCTGGACATCTGGATGGTCCTTGGTGTACGCGACGGCGTTTATGCTGCGTTCGTCCTGCTCGCGGTAGAAGGCCAAGGCCTCGTTCAGGCATTTGTCCTCGAGCAGCGCATGTACTATCATGTCGCTGTGGGAAGAGGGGCCAGAGAAGCGTGAGGGCATTGAGAGCGCCATGGTGGAGGAGGAGGTTGCAGGTTTGTTGCTGCTGGAAGGTGAGCGTCTAGGAGAGGAGTTGATGGTGGAGGAGGTATATCAATCGCCAAGAAGGGTGCTGGCCAGTTCCAAGTGTGTCTCCATGCGGAAAAATGAATGAATCGCAAATGCTAAGGTGTGTATACGACTGAAGTTGTAAAGGAGGGGTGAAATGATAAGACTGGTATGACAATGCGTCTCGGCGATGAGTACTCGGGCGACGACAGTACGCCCTACAGTATTTACATTGCACTACAACGAGGGAAAGGGCTGAGCTGCAGGCTGCAAACCACAGCCCATGCAGTTAAGTGGCAGAGGATGTGCAGGAAGTGACGAACAATCAACGAAGAGTCACAACAATGCTATCGGGGCGGAGGTTCTCCCGCGAATCTCGGAGGCCTGGAGTTGTTAACTGCGGGTAGCGCGTAGTCACGTGGGATCTAACCGCACAAGGAATAGCTGTCGATCCGGATGTTGCACCGGCTCTTGGCAATGCTTATGTCATGCTTCCCGAACTGTATCTTCCCAAGGGCCAAGAAATGCGCGGCGGAGAGACCACACAGACCACAGATAGCAGAGTAGCGACGACGCGACGCAGTTGAGATCACCATCGTCCTCAGAACTCTTTTTGCGCTCCACCAACAAAACTTCTCGCTCATTCGTCCACGCCACACGCAAGTTTGCGCATATTACAACGTCCATCTTCCTCTAGGAAGCTACCGCTCTTTAAGTTTCTCCCTGGCCTGTTGGCTGCGGAAACCCTCATCGAACTTCGGGTCGCGACCCGTGCCATCGCGCGCAGAGCCATCTCCCACAATGGCATCATATCCTGCGTACCAGACTTCTTCGCGAGAGAACCCGCCACATGCCTTCCTCTCGACCTACGCGCCACGCATTCGTACCTACGGCAATGCGCTCCTCACGCCCGTTATCCCGCAAACGGCTGCGATCCCCGTCCCGCGCACCACCAAGCGCGGAACTACAGCTATCAATTACGCAGAAGACGGGTTCGACGATGATGACTTCGATGACAGCGAAGGCCGGAGACGCCCAACAGGATTGCGGAGTTTGCGCAAAGAGGACAGCAGCCAGGATCTCAGTGCCTTTCATGCCGCGCAGCTGGGCAAGGAACTGACTGCGCCGGTTGAAATACAAGGCGTGTGGCGCGAGTGGATGGCCAAACCGAAGCGACTCATGTGAGCAGTGCCTGATAATACGTTTTGCAGCGCTGACTTGATAGGACCGACAAGCAATGCACGGCGCAAGCTGCGCTGCCTCTCGTCCTGATCCCCATCCGCATTGACCTCGACATACAACCCTTCAGACCTGATCGCCCACTGCCCTTGCCGCACAATGCGCGCGAAATGGGGGTGGACGAGACTGCGCCTGCCTACCGGACACAGGAAATGACGCCCGCATACCGGCTGAAGGATTCCTTCCTTTGGAACCTTCACGAGGGCGTCATCACGCCTGACATGTTTGCGAAGGGGTTGGTGGACGAGCTCGATTTCCCTCCTGAACGTAAGAATATAATCATCGGGCAAATTGTGACGCAAATCCGCACTCAGCTCGAAGAGTACGCGGGCGTCGCGCTTCACCCGCTCTTCGACTCTGGGAGCGCGGCGCATGCGCCTTCTCTTCCACCTACCGCAGCCGCGACAACTGCGCCGGCGAGCCAGCTTAACGGTGTTATGTCGCAAACGTCCACACCCGCTCCGACCACGAGCCGCTCGACCCCCTTTTCCAACGTTATCAAATCCAAGACACCCGCGCCCTCAGCCCCGGCTACGCCTAACGAAGCTGTCACGGTTTCGGCCACCATGCCTCGTGCCAACGAACATGATCCTGACGATGCTTACCGCTGCATTATTAATCTAAGCATAAACCTAACCAATCGCCTCTACAGCGACAAGTTCGAGTGGTCACTCCTCCACCCGGTAGGTTTCGCAGAGAACTTCGCTCGCGTGACATGTGCGGATCTCGGCCTGGCATCGGAGTGGGTCGGCGCCATGGCCCACGCTATCTACGAAGCCGTTCTTCGCCTCAAAAAAGAAGTATGCGAAAATGGCGGTCTTGTCGGTGGCGACATCGACAATGACGCGGCCGAGGGCGTTGCCTCGGGATGGCGCTACGAACCAGAACGCCTCGCGGCAGACTGGGAACCGCAAGTCGAGGTGCTCTCGAAGGAAGAGATTGAGCGTCGCGAGGTCGAACGCGAACGTCAAATGCGCCGCCTGCGACGCGAGACCGCGCGCTTCTCAAGCACAACCAATATCGCCGCCATGGGGTCCGTGGGCAACTCGCTAGACTACTTCGGCGACGCCACGCCTGGCGGCGAACAACTAGGGCGTGGCGAGCGCACAAAGAAGAAACGTCGTTTCCGCAGCCTGAGCCCACTGGGCCGCGAGACCCCAGACGCGGGAGGCTACGGAGGTGCGGGAGGCAACCTTGCCGACTGGTATGAAGTCTCCGGCGCAATCCGGTTCCGTATTACATACCCTGACTCTTACTCTAGGGAGCGCGCAAACTGGCGATGCTCACACTGCATGGTCTGGGGGACGGCGGTTTGGGCTGTGCGGGATGGACCTGCGGGTCCGCGGACGCTGTGCCATAACTGTGGGTTCCTGTATGAGCGCGACAAGGTGCTGCCGCCGGCGTCGAAGGAGCTGTTTGCGGTGGAGAGGCCGGTGGGGATCGGGCCGGTTGGTCGCTAGATCATGGGCGGCGGCGTTGAGTGGCATTGGGGGCATTCTTGGGTGCGGTGTTTGAGTATCATGGGTGGGTATGTTCTCGTAGCTCGGGAGGGCTGTGTGGGATGGGGCTCGGTCGTAATTGAGCCTGTGTTATTTGTGGAGTCTGTATCTCGTTGTGCTGATTAGCTACGTGGTGTGAGAGCTGCTCCTATATGGGTTGCTGGTACTTTCAAAAGCTGACTTCCGGCCCTCTTCCCCGGATACGTTTTTCTGTTGCTAACACAGGGGACTTCCTCTCCGACCGTCGAGCAGGTGGCACCTGCCAGACGCAGGTGGGACGTGGCTGCCTGGACTGCTCGGAGCGGCAAGCGGGATGGAGGTGGGACGGAAGGTACGATGAAGCTCTGGCCGGAACGAGCTCTGGCCGGCGTCGCTATATCAAGGTCGATGTCCGCCCTTCTTTTCCTCATCTTCTCATCACTCAAAACGCAATCTTGTCATTCTTACATCTTCTCCCTTGGTCGGTGCACCACGGGTGGTGGACGACCATCCGTTGTCAGGTAAGCAAAGCCCTCTCGAGGTACTTCACCATGCGACATGAGCCTGACCACAGCAGGGCGCAAGATCGTCATGGACGCAATCAAGCAGTATAAGTCTGAGATGATTGAGAGGATGGAGGTATATATATAACATCCTCCGCCCTAGAGAGTCCTAACAACCGTCTTAGGCCTTCGTCACCGACCTTCAAGAGGGATGCCATGCCTTCCTCAAGGCTGCCTCAAGCACCACATAACCATCATGTCAATCAATCAAAAGGTCGTCCGACGAACGTGGCTCAGCAATACAAGACGTTCTGCTTGGTAACGGGGAACTCCGGTAGAGCTGGTTGGCGGGCCATCGATCCAGGCGTCAACAGGTGGCCCCGGTTAAACTCCAGGATCGATCAAAGACTTACCAAACGACAATCATCATCATTCAACACATCGGGTCACATCTCCAAGCACCATTACCGCAACCGTCCAAACTTCTGCCTTTTCTCGTCCTACGGTAGCCCACAGCGCGGCGCCGTTCCGAGGAAGAAGTCCTACACACCACCATTCCTCAGCCCTAACCAACGCGTAGGGATTACTCGTCTATCAACTCCTCATGCTGGTCTGCGCGGGTATGCTCGCCAATGTGTTCATCCTGGCTGTCCTCGACAGCTGGATGAGCGAGAACCCGGGGTTTGAGCTTATGCTTAGCCTTGCCCCATATCGCAGCCAAGTCCCCTCCGGCATAAAGCGGTTAACTCCCAGACGGATGGGGCCATCTACTGCATCAACACTCCAACCCCTAGGGCCCCTCTCCTTCTCCTCGAATGTAAGAGGTCGAGCCTGGCGGAGCAGTATAAGTTCCAAGTGTACGGGGAATGCCTGGGCTGTGCCCAAGCCCGGGCATCCGAAGCTGAAACAAACGACGTGCGGGTGCGTCTGTACCTGCGTCCTGCGTAGCCAGTAGGAGCCCTCCATGGCGCCGGCCGGTACTTAGACCGGCCGGACCCAGCCACTTTGTAGAGCTATGTCAGTTTGTGTGTTTCACCCCTACCCCCTTGCTTGCTCGTCACCGCTTACCCTTGGGCCCCATGGCCGCGAGCTGGCAGACGTCATCGACGCGGTTACCCCTTTTCTAGCCGCCCTCGATCGCGGCTACCTCATGGAGCTAGAAGCGAGCCACGAGTTGGGCATTGAGCTCGCCCTTCGGTGCCGTTCTATCCTTGTCGAAAACGGCATCGAAGATATGCACGTGGAAATTCGAGAATCCGAAGTTACTGGCTTTGCATCGCTGTACAAACCCGCCATCAGCGCTAACCCTGCCGCCCCTGTTTCTCTGCGCCTTTACGCTCGCGTTCATCGGCGATATGCCGCAGCAGCAGGCAACTCAGGTTTCCTGGCACAGAACGCCAAGCACGAATGTCGAAGCTGCAACGTCGATGTCGACGAGCGAGGTAACCTTGAGATGGATAACGTTGCTAGAACAGGATTGAGCCGGTCTGCTTCTTTCGCCAGAATGTTGAAATCGGCAGAGTGCAATTACTGGCCCACAGAAATGGAAGTCGCGAGGATTGTCTCGGCAGTGCGTAAGTCACGACGCATGATTCGTATGACGGATCTCTCGGTTGTGGTCTTCACGGTTGAAAGGGGTGACAAAGAGTGAGGGGTATGTCAAACGAGTATGTGTCAGGCACAGTATGTCTCTGTGGGAACTTAACCAGTGTCAACAACCCGCCGCCGGTTCGTCAGAGCCTCGACCTCTCAGCTACGCCGTAGGGATGGACGACGTCATCTCACGCGCCTTCGACGACGGCGATGCCCAGGACGGGCAGGAGGTTGAGGGTCCACGTGCGCCGCCGGGTACACCTGTCACTGGGCCGCTGGCCGATGCGTTCGCGCTCAACGGCCTGCCAGAGGAGGATGACGAGGACGAGGACGGCGAGCTGGAAGCTCGACCACCACGACACAGCATGACTTCAACAACATCAGTTGGACAACATTGTTTGCACAACAACATTAAGGTGATGCATTCGCAGGAGTGTTGAGGCATTTCCAGGTCGTGTGACCGTGGTATGGTTGCCCTAGGATACGACCCTTCCACTTGCGGTTTAGCTTCGGTTTCTCGGCTGTTAGCGCCTTGCCATTCCCACAGTTCTGTATCGTACCAACGTAGATAGATTTCCGGAGCTTCCTCCATCTCCACTACAATCCATCACTGTTTTGTGGTCTCTTCCCCCTCATCAAGGAGCTCGCATTTTTTGAAGGCGGGGTGGTTGTCACAGGACCGTCCAGTGATCACATGTCAAGGGACTCATCAGCGATTACCATCGTTGACGAGAAATGGCTTCCAGAGGTAGGCATCAGCGATATCATGGCATTCACGCCCGAGCAATGTAAACATCGCATCCGTATAGATAGCTCTAGTTTCCACGCTCGCTGATCATGCCATCGCTTCTTCATCCTCCTCTGGTCCCGTGCTATGTTTGATAGCATGGAACCTGATTTTGACTGCGCGGCAAATAGATGTGTGGGCGCACCGGAGGGCGGCGGGAGGTGTCATGTCTATAGCATCGTAGGAATAGGAATCCGAGTCGCAGGGAGTCATTTGTTCACCTGGAGAACACAACGTCCATCGGATCATGTGGCGATCATGCTGCCTGCTGAGATGAATGACAAGGCTGGGAAACTACGTGTCCGCAGTCTGTGAGCGTGATATCGACCTCCCGCCGGACCAGCCTCAGCCTTGCCAGCCACCCTTGAGTGCCACAGCATCGTGATCACCCCCAACTCCCATCAGTATCAACGCATCCAGATCTCACAAGTGACATGTACCACAACAAGCAAGATGCCGCACCCGAACAGCGCCCATCGCGCTACAGTTACCCTCCCCACAACAATATCCCTACAAAAAGCACCCCGCGCCCTCAAGAAATACAGGCATCAAACGCCATATCCCACCACCATCCAAAACGCCATCCCACCCAGCCCAAACCCACACCATCTAAACCCCATTTTCTATACTCTCCTCCCCCCCTCCCTCTCCCACCCCCTCGCCCATCGAAGCCCCCCTAACAACCCTCAACGCCCTCCTCAACCCCTCCAACCGCGCCTTCTCCCCCACCACAACCCCCCTAACAAACTCCCTAACCGCCTGCCTCCCCACACGTTCCCTCCCCTCCTGCCACCCCGCCAACTCCCCCGCCACAACCCCCCTACTCCATCTAACCTCCCTCCCGAGACCCTCCCCCTCCGCCCTCGCCCCCTCCAGTCTCCCCACAGCCTCACGCTGCATCCGCCCCCTCGCCTCCTCCAGCAACCCCCTCGGCCACCGTTCCCCGCGCCTAACACTCCCCTCCGCCCTCACAGCCGCAGCCCGCGCCTCCCCGAACCTGCGAATTAAATCCTCAGCCCGGGAGAGCGCACCCAGCACGCCCGAGACACCGAATTGCATCCCCTGCACCGCATACGCAAACTGCACCCACGGTCCCCCTTCCCCACTAGCCTGCACCCGCGCCACCGCCCCCACCGCCCTCCTATATTCCACCGGGACAAAAACCAGCGTATCAGCCACATGTCCCGCCATACCAAGCGCATCCGCCAAATCCGCCTGCGCAGCCGCAACCTGCCTCGCCGCGCACAACACGCCCCTCGTCGCGGCCAACACAGGCGCCACAGAGTCCCTAGCGTGGCGGATGAACACCTCGACTGGCCGCGCGTCTTCGAGCGGGGGCGTCTCGTCGCGCACGCGCTCGGCGAGAGCGGCTGCTTTGAGTGCGCTCCGGTGCGAGAGGGCCGCGGGGTGTATGTCTGGGACGAGGACGAATTCCCAGACGAGTTCGTGGGTGGCGAAGGTCGGGTGCCGCAGTAAGGAGGTTAGGAAGGCGTTGAGGCGCAGGCTGGCGTCGCGCGCGAGACTGCGGCTGGGCCGGGAGGGGAGGAGGAAGGCGGATTGGGAGGGGAGGGCGTCGCGGGGGAGCCAGGAGGCGGGATGTTCGAGGGCGAGACAGGAGGCTAGATGTTCGAAGTCGGAGAGCGTGCGCCGGCTCGTGGTGACGGTGATAGACCCATTCGTGCCCGGCGTAGCGGTTTTAACGATGAAGCGCACCTGCCCGTCTTCCACGAAGTAGCTCCGCACGACCATAGTCGCGGGCACGCCCGGCGGAGGGGCAGGCGCAGAGAGTAGAACAAGGTCATCGATGCGGTTGCGCACGTCATCGTCCTTGGCTAGCTCGGTGGCGGTGAGGCCGCGCAGATCCTTGGCGTGTAGGTCCACGCGGGGGTCGGCGAAGAGCGCGCGCACCATATCTATGCGCCCATACTTTGACGCGACCATGAGGGGCGTGAAGTGCTTGTCGTTCTGCGCATTCACGTCGGAGTCGCACTGCCTTAACAGCTTTCCGGCTAGGCGGGCGTCGGCCACGACGTGTAGCAACGTATTCCCCTTTCCATCGACATGCTCGTCGAGATGCAGCATCTGCCCATCGGCCTGGATCGCAGCTGCGGAGGACAGCGCGGCGTCGACCATGCTCCTGTAGTCGGCGTGGTCGTAGGAGCGGCACAGGGCGAAGAGCGGGGTCTGGCCGTTTTTGTCCTTTAGGCGCCAGGGGAGGAGACGGCCTATGCGCGCGATTAGGCGCGGGTAGTGGAAGAGGTAGTGCGCTACGCAACGGCCGCTGCAATCCACACGCGCGAGATACTCTTTTACAGCACCCTCGTCTGCCCGCGCGACGATGAAGTCAAACAGGAGATCTGGCAAACCCGTGTGTCCGCTCTGCACCGCGGCGCTGAGCAGCGTCGTTCCTTCGTCGTTCTCGTCCTCCAGCACAACGTGGAGGGGGTAATACACCTCCAGGCTGAGCAGGTACGCCAGACTACCCGCCTGCGCCGCCTCCACCGCCATCATAAGCACGCTCTCACCCGCGAGGCCGCGCGTGCGGGCCAGTTTCTCGGTACTGTGATCTGCGTCGCGGGCGCTGGACCGCGAAACCACGGTGTCGGAGATAGAGGCGACGGACCAGCCGCTTGAGCTGGATGTGCTGCGCGTCTGGACCGAGACGCGTTTTTTTATCTTCGGGCGAGGGGGGGAGGGCGCGCGCTCGAAGGGGAAGACGTGCGCGAGGCTGCCGTTATGCGCGGACTCGTACGCCAGGGCCGGGATATACCCGTTCGGCCTGCTGCTCTCGCCGTTGAGCGTCGCGCCATCCATAGAATAGTTCGCTGACACACGATCGTACTCCGGCCTTGACTGATGTGCGTCGAGCAAGCCATTCGTCTCGTGTACGTCCAGCAGACCGTTGCGCTCCTCCGGTTCGAGCATGCTGCGCATCTCGGCCACATCCCCGGCCTTCGTAGCCTGCCAAAGAAGTCGATTCCGGCGACTCGACGTGCGCAGGCCGGCGGAGTCATGCAGCAGGTACGAGAGGACGACCTCAAACGTACTCAGCGCATACCCCATTTCCCCACTCTCCACATCATCCATGAAGATAAAATGCCGCATATACGCCAACCGCGCATGCAAGTGCCTCACCGGAGCCCTTATGACCACAATAAGCAGCAAACTAACCAGCGTATCCGCATTCATCGTCAACATCGCATTGCGCTTCTCGCTCAGTCCCGCGCCATTCGCCATCGGCGCATCGCGCACAGTCGTAAGCTCCGCCTTCGTAATCAGCTTCTCAGTCGCGAGGAGAATCTCCATCATCTCCTGGGGACTGCTCGCCGTGCCGATTTTCTTGAGCAGCTCGACACCCTTGCTGAGCCGCTGGGATAGCTCCTTGCGCTCGGCCAGCGTGCGGCCCACGGGGATGCCGACTTGCGACACATCGACCTCGGCCATTTGGCGGACACGGGCTTCGAGCTCGGCGTCGTCGTTGCGGCGGATGGCGCATAGCCGCGGGAAGATGATGTGGTCGTTGACTTGCTCTGCGACGTATCGCTCGATCATGCGCTCCACTACGGGGCCCGTGAGGTCCGTCGTCGCGCCTAGCAGGGAGAGTTGCTGCTTGTCGACCATTTGGAATAGATCAATCGCTGCTGTCACCGCCGTCTCTAGCGCGCGCCGCATGAGATCTTCCTCCTCGCCCACCTCCAGCGCCGTGAGATACCGCCCCGCACTGTTCAGGCTCTCCTGAACCGAGGAGGACAAGCTATCCATGCTGGCCCTCCGGCTGCGCGTCCGGGGACTCTTAGCCGGCGGCGGAGGAAGCGGCTTCTCAAACTCGCGCCCCAGCTCCTTAAACAGGCGTTCCAAGCCCGGCTGAAGCTGTCTCGCAATCATCGGGAAATGATTCAATAACTCCCCAAAATCCCTAATCTCCTTTTTTTTCCTCTTACTCGCCCCCTCATTCGGCGAATTCGGCAACGGTACCGGCGGCGGTCCCGCATCCAGCATAGCCGGCACAATACGCATCAACTCCGGCGCCCCGATCAACGGCTTCGAAATATAATACACAAGCCAGGGCTGCGCATCCGGGTGATTAGGATAGTAAATAACGTCGTGCAACAGCTGGACCTGATTCAGGCTCTTAAACCCCTTATTGCTGTACACAAACGCATCCTTAACAATCACACTCCGCCCATTTAGCGTCGCGTACTGCTTCGCCTTGGACCGCGAATCGCGGAAACTGGTATCCTTCCCGGGGCCCGACGGCGCCACGCCGCCCGGCACGCGCAGCACATGGCTGGCGAGGAAGTCCTCAGACGAGGAGAGGTCGGAGAAGAGGACGTGGGTTTCGCGGTCGCGGGCTGTGAGGAGGAGGTCTGTTGTGGGGCAGAGGAGGATCTGGGCGTGTTAGCTTTTCCATACCATTGTCTCTTCACAGAGGCCCTTACGTGGTGCTGCACCGGCGAGCACTGCGACGGGAGTGCGCTCCGGAAAAAGGCCCGCAGGAAGGGGTTTAGGGGCAGCATCCAAACGTCATGGAGCGGGCCGGGGGGGGGGGGGGGGTGTACAACGGCGCTGGGCGCCCAAGGGGAGGGCGTGTGTGCGCGCGCGGCGGAGGGGCGCGAGGTCTCGTCTATATGAGGGTGAGTCGAGATAGGCGTTCTCGCAGCTGCGATAAACGGCGGGTGGGGGGTCGCGAGTTGGCTCGATAGCTTTGGCTGGGACGTCGTACTCAGTGCGGAGTTGGGACAGGCTGGGGGCGATTGGGGGCGCGGTGCAAAGAATGTGCTGGTGCGCGGGGAGTTTGTTAGCTGGTTTGCGATGAAGGAAAGCTTGGTGGTGAGATTGATGGATAGTTTGGACAGAGAGTTATTGCCTTTGCCTTGCCCTGGTCGAGAGCAGGCAAGGCCGTCAGTCACATGAAAGGCGTTCGGCGCTTTGATGGTCCGCGCGGTCTGTGCGCGTAGCTTGCGGGCTGCGTTGCAGGCAGCTTGACTGCGACTCCAACGCGTGGACATCACCGACTTCACCGCCGCCTTTGACTTCATCTTCAACGTCAACTCACCCAGCGCCATCTTCTTCGCAACTCCAGATCGTCAAAATGGTACTCCCTCCTCCCCGTCCCCGTCACACCCTCAAAAGCTAACCACCCCTCCCAGGCCCTGCGCATCACCCCCCCCACCGCCCTCCCCAAGTCCTACCAAACCACCTCCGCCCCCTCCGCCCCGGGCATCCCGGATACCCTCCGCCAGAAACTCTCTCTCACCACCCCCGCCCCCACCAGCACCAACAACAAAGCCCCCATCACCCTCTCCTCAACGCACCCCCTCGAGGCCCGCCTCGCCCAATGGCGCGCCACCCAAGACTCCCTCAAGATGGAAGGTCTGCGACGTGCATACGGGATCGCGGAGCCCGTGCGCCGCGGTATGGAGCTCCGCATTGCGGGGGCCGGGGAGTGGCGCCCGTTGTGCTTGGGGGGGAGTGCGGGGGTGCATAGTGATGTGTTGAATGGGAGGGAGGCGGAGATTGCGTGGGAGGATGTGTTTACTGGTAAGTGGGAATGGAAGATGGAGGGATGGGAATGTGGGCTGACGTTGCAGGTGATGAATTGCGTGAGGTGCCGGATTTCCATTCGGAGGTTGAGGCGCGGATGAAGATGAACTGGTAGATGGGGAGATATGTGGATGGGTAGGGAGGAGTTTTTATGCTGCGCGTGGCTGTGCGGGAAGCTCTGTCGGTCGGCTAGAGCTTTGAGCGCTGAGGGTATATCGTCGGGTCCGTTAGAGTGTGGTCTATGAGAATCGTCAAGGACTGTCTATTGGGTCCATCAGAGCGTGATCCATGAGAATCATGTCTACCTCATCTACGAGCAAAGCCTCGTCCCATCAGTCACCATATGTATCCAGTTCAGCCTCACCACATCAAGCACTCACACGATCACCAATCACACTCAACCATGCAATACAGTCTATCAATCCCATCCCTCATGATTAGCAGCCCATCTACCATGCCCCACTCCACAGCACAGCCAGCAGTAGCAGCTCCCACTCCCACGCGCCTACTGACACAAAAAAAAGCGCCCAGAACCACAATCGCCTCCATCCCAATATGAACAAACGATCAGCAATAGCAGCACCAACGACATATGACACCCCAACCCCTCAAACGCCCCCCACCCATCCCACAAAATTCACCCAATAACTAAAGAACGACGGGCCGGTAAACGCCCATCACTCCATCCCCACGCACTCGTAGTTGTTTGATCCCCTCCTCGCCTCCCCACTCACATAACAGAGCAGCATCCACACCCACTCCCACTGCCCGCCGACCCCCGACGACTCGACGACTTCGGATGTTTAACATCCTCCTCATCGAGAATCTCTTGCGGCTTAACCGTCATGTGCACGACATTCGGACTCTCAGCATTAAACCGGCAATCTGCGCGTATCAGCCCCATCCTCCCCCCAAATTCAAAACCACTCACCCTTCAACGGCGCCTTATCATCCAACATCCGCCCAAAATGAATCAAGCGGATATACCCCGGATTCGCCGGCCGTGTCTCCCACTCTACACACAGCACGTCAGCCCACACATCCACACCATTATCACCCTCTACACCACCACCATAAACACTCACCATCCCTCCAATCCCGCCAAATCATCTCCTTCATAGTATACACATTAATCCCAAACGGATCCGCCGGCTCCCCGGCGTTCACCCCCCGTTTCCGCAGGTACTTCGCGTCGATCTTGAATGCATGCCGCGCGCCGCTCGTTAGCAGCAGCGTGACTTGCACGGCGGGGCTGGGCGCGGGTGTGCGGGGGGCGGATTCGGGGGCGATGTCTTCGGCGGGGGTTGCGGGCGTAGACGCAGACGCAGACGCAGACGCAGACGCAGACGCGGGAGCGGGTGTTGAAGGCGTGGCTGGAGTCGTAGTAACGGGTGCCGACGCAGGAGCCGTATCCTTAGACGCAGCCGCAGTCGTAGCCGCCGCCTTCCCGACTAAACTCGCCGGCGTCGCACCCACGGCAGCACTGCTCCTCGCTGCCGGTGCGATAGCGGGACTCTCCGCTGCACCAAGGGCGAGCGGTTGAGGTGCGAGAGGGGATGGAGATGGAGCGAGGGTTGCTGTTGGGGGGAGGGTCGGAGCAGTTGTGGATGTAGTCGGGGCTGCAGCAGTCGCCGTTGCGGCCGCGGCTTCATTGGTACCGCTGCGCTCGACCTGTGCCATTTCGGCTGCGGCGTCGAGCGTGTCGTCCGTTGTTGCGGGCATCGCCGCGGTGTGAGCGGGTTGGCGGAGGGGCGCCGCGTGGGTGATGCGGGTGCGGATGGATGACGGAATCTAGAGATGAGATAGAGTGGGTGGAGCGGCGTGCGGCCGCGATGCGATGTCAGTGGTGCTACGTGCTGGGGCTGAGCGTCGATGCACCCCGTGCGTTCGGGCGCGGCGGGTTGGAGTGGGTGGCCCAGGGAGCGGTGCGGTGCGGTTCAAACAAGCTTGCTTAGGTTCTTTGCTTGGGGCTTTGCTTGGTGTGCGGTGGGTGGGGGTGCGTGCAGACGGGGAGAGGAGGGGGAGGGGGGTATAGAGTAGACTGTAACCAGAGGGATGTGTGTAGACAGCCGCGGAGTAGGGACGAGGTGAATTGGGAATAGGAAGCAGCGGGTGAAAGTGGAGTTTGAACGACTTCAAGCCAGTTGCGCGGTGGCGATGTTGTGTGTTCGGTTCCGCGTACAAGTCGGAGAAAAGAAAAGGACTCGCGGGCAACGGCGGCGGCTGGCGGTAGCAGCGAGCAGTGTGTTCCACTCGATACCTCCGTAGACCCCTTCACTTTCTTCTTCTCCCCCTCTTGTCTCTCCACCTCTCGTGCTGAAATGCCGCGTGGGCCGGCGATCCGCTGCGTTCCCCTTGCAAACAACCAAATCGCTGGTTCAGTGGGCCTGAGGGAAGGGAAAACTGGTGGTCAGAGCACTTGTCTCGTGCGGCGCGTGTCGCAGCGTTCCCTCGGACAGAGACGCCGCTAAGAAATAAAGAAAAGAATGGGGTGGGATCGGGTGTAAACAGTGATGAAAGATACAATTGATGCTCTGCAGATTCAAGCTGTAGCGATAGCAATAGCAGCACCAAAACAACCGACAAGCAGACAAGCAGACAAGCAGACAAGCAGACAAGCAGACAAGCAGACAAGCGTGCGGCTGAAGCCGATCCTCGCTGCTTGGGTGATTGATGCCCATCAACCTGTCCTTCCTCCTTCCATCTTCCCCCTCGATTCGTTGCAGTACCTGCCCTGCTGAGACAGGAGCATCCTGCCACGCCTGCTCCTCGTTCCGCTTTGCAGTCATTGGTGACATCAGAGTGAGGTATATGGTACGCCCGTTGCTACAACATTCAGGCTGCAGATCTGGTACCCGGTACATTGCACCAAAGGGCGGCCCGGGAGTGGCGGCAGCCTTACGGATATATCCCTACAGTAGCCCCACCATGCTAAGCGTCTATTTATGTTCCTAGCGTCTATATGTCCGATATCACCCCGAGCTTGATGAAAGATCCGATCTGCCATCTCAAGTGGTGTCTCTGGATAGGATTCTACACCTCTATCCACAATTCCATCCCTCTATCCACAATTCCATCCCTCTATCCACGATTCTACACCCCGGCCCACCCCCCATACACCTCTCCCACCTCCTCCATCCGAACCCCCTCACTCTCCTCCCTCACATCCAAAATCCCCACCCGCCCCCCACCATCAACCTTCCACCCCGCCAGCACCCTCTTCAACCCCTCCAACACCTCCTCCCGATTCTCTACTAACAGCGCAACAGCATCATACCCACCAGCCCCAGGCACAACACCGCCAACCACACCATCCACTTTCGAGCATGCATCCAGCAGCTCCGTCTGGCCCCTCGGCTCAATAGGCGCGTCAGCCAGCCGGCCCATCTCGCGCACCAGTTCCCTAACCGCCTCAATTCGCCTCCGAAGCCCATCAAAGCTGCTCTCCTTATTCGCCTCAACCAACGTCCGCAATTCACCAGCCAGAGCATCATTCCGTCCCTGCAACCCACTCCACAACATCCCCGCCTCCTCCGGCTCCCGCCCCCTCCACCCTAAGACCTGCTTAACCATGCCCACCGTCGCACTCCCACAATCCACATCACACATCACAAGCCGCAGTCCCTCAGGCAACTTCTCCAACTCCTCAACCTCCACATCCCACTTCCCCTCCACAACGCCCTTCAACTTCGCCGCAAAGCCCTCCTCGCCCGGCGCGCCCAGCCCGGACAAAATATCAGGACTGAACCGCCGATACCGGCACGCGCCCCACGTCGCAGCCGCAACATCGAAGCCAGAGCCGACCTTGCCCTGCGCCGCGCAATGCGCAACCTGCGCCAGGTTATGCACCACCTTCTTCCCCTCCGCACCGCCGACCTCAAAGCCCGGCACATAATGCACCAGCAGCGCCGCCGTAAGTGCCGTGACCAGCGCCGCCGAGCTGCCGAGCCCAGTCTTGTGTGCATCCTTCAGCAGCGTCGGAAAGCGCGTAAAGCGGCCCTTCTTCACCGCGTCTTCAGGAATGGTGTAGTACGCATCGTCCGCGAGGATGGTAACATTTGCGCTAGGGAGCGGAGGCGACAGCGCCGACGTATAGCTCAGGACGTGGGACAGGGTGGTCTGGACGAAGGGATTGGGGCTGCCTTCACTGTGAAAGGGAAGTCAGCACCGATCATTGACCTTTCTCAAGTGACGAACCTCGTCTGCACGACAGCCACGCCCCCGCTGCCTCTCCTCTGCACCTCGTATTCCCACGGCGCATCGTCGAACTGCGGTGACCGCACGCTGATCTTCCCTTCTGCTGTACCCGCGTCTGCGATGACGGTGTGGACCCGTGCAGAAAGTCCAAACACGAGCCCAGTGTGTGCGCGGTCGAGCACCAGGTAGCCGCCTGCGAGGAGAACTTTGCCCGGAGCGGAGGCCGCTGTGCTGTGTGGAGGTGACATTTTAGCGAAGTGCGCAGAGGTGAGTGCGGATTTACCCAGCGTCTGCGAATGGTTGTTGGGGTGTCTTTGGCGGGGTACTTTGGGCGGGGTATACGGGCTGGCTTGGCAGTGGATACCCATTGGCTAGCAGGTGGATGGGGTTTGTCCGTGCGGCGCCGGCAACAGTACCGGGGATTTGGTTGAATTCGTGATCCTGACGGATGGGTTCGGTCTGAAAGGGCATTTTCTTTTGAAGTACGCCCAAATAGTACGGAAGTTCCCCTTCAGTAAATGGGAAAAGAAAGGAAATGATGCATCCTATGTTTCCACTTTGGAGCTTTGGTCGTCAAGTCGAGAGGTAAAGTGAGGACTCCAGCACCCTTATATCAGGCGTGGACTGGACTGATGCAGACTGCAGAATGTTGCATGACGATACGTGAGCCGCTTCTGGCGCGGGACGAGGATTAGCGACCCAGCCCATTTCTGGGGATACCCGCCACAAGCCTCAGGGATATTTGCAAAAAAACTTTACATGTACAGAAAGCTCCCCTGTAAATTTGAACTGCAGCGAAAAGCCTCACCCATGTATGTGGGGGCGCCTTCCCTGTAACTTCGTACAAGGCTCCCTTTTGAGTGTGCAAGGCTGCCTTTGGTGTGTGCAATGTCTTAGACTCCCGAATGGTAAGGTGTTTGAATGGGGAATTCCCGAGACTTGGTTGGCGATAAGCTGCCCATTTTCTTCGTTACCCGATCGGAGGTACGAAGCGGGATAACACTAGACGGGGACGACGGGCAGTCCATGCCGGGTGTGATCTGGGCGGATGAAAGCAATGTCGCAAGTGGCTATTTGGAGGCACGAACAGACCGCTGAAATCGCTATCCACGCCATATCCCGTCCAAAACGCATATGGTACTCTCGGACTTAAAAATTCCATAAGCATCTGCGGCTCTAACAATCCAGCAACTCCACTTCCAACAGTTGCCATAAGACGACCGCCATCCATCAACACGTGATATTACCATCGTACAGGAAGAGCGTAGAGCAGACATAACCGACCCCAGAGTCATACCATACCCTAACCCGATAGAAAGCCGCGCCTAAGGACTCGAACCCATCAATATAGAAAGGCATATCAACCAAAGGGAAGGAGGCGGACGGCCAGTGTAAGGCTGTGACATCGCTGCTGAGCTAGTCGATGGTAGTGATAGTTTCAGATAGCAAGCAACGTAGGCCGAACGATCTGCCCTTACGCTTTCGTATTCGCACTCAGTTTCGTAGGGTTGACCTTGGGTACCCCTAGTTCTGTGCCGTACAGCTCCTTGAAGTCATGCAAATACTGAGCACGTTGTGCGAGGTTCTTTGCTTGGTACGTCTACCCGCCGTTAGCACTCGAACCAAGGCGGACAGATAACTTCAACTCACCTCTTTCACTTCCGGACTGAGAGAGCGCCACTCTCCGGATGCGCGTTGCATTAACTCCTTGATAGTCAGGCCTTGGACACTGTCGCCGGAGTACTTCTCATTGATGAAAAGTCCGAAAGAATTGGACGGCCTAGTGAGCTGGCGAGGATCGTGTATGAGGTGAACTCTGGCCTTGGATGAGCGCCGTAACTTTTCACGGTGGAGGATCCTCCGAGCTCGGTTGGCAAGGCGAATCTGGTCCGGCGTGTGCTTCTTCAGCCACTCGTCGTGCGCTACCGCGTTCTTGCCTTTATTTTCCAGAGCAACGCTCGCGAGGCGCTACACCAATTGGATCAGTCTCCTGTGGTCGCATCACTCATCACATGCATACCTCTCGTTCCAAAGCATCCAGATCATCGTATCTGGGCTTCAGCTCACTGAGCTGGAGCTTTCCCCCTTGGGAATTGTCCTTGACGAAGATCACCCAGGGATTCGTCGGCAATGGCTTGGGCACGATCAGGGCCTCCTCTTTCAGCTCTCGCAGCCGTTGGTTGCGAGCCCTCTTCTTTAAGGCATCTTTTTTCTTTTCAGCCCGTGCTAGCTTCCTCTCCTTCTGCTCCGGTGTAAGCTCTCTCCGCTTCGTAGCGGGCTTCTTCGCAGGTTTCTTCGCAGGCTTCGCCTTGGCTCGTACTGGACTCTTCTTCTTCGTCGCCGTCGCAGCAGTCTTCTTGGTCCCAGTTGCCTTGCGCTTGGTCTTCGTCGCCGCTTTGGCCTTCGTCTTGGTTGCCGCAGCCGAGGCAGCAAGGCGCGACGCAGAATTCGTAAACCCGCGTCCGAATTGCGGGAGGATCCCGCACGTTCCCCATGATCCTTTAGGAAGTTGACCGAGTACGCGCAAAGGGGTAGCGAGCGAGATGCCGTTCAGGCTTGCGAACAGGCGTGCGACATTGTGCTGGGCGGAGACTCTGGCGGTGCCGGTCGCAACGCGGAGTAGGCGGGACTTGAGCATTCTGCATGCCGCGATTGTCAGTGACGTTGTGGAACGGAAGAAAAAGAAATATATTCAGGCGCAGAACGGGCGGGGGTTGAGGGCTTACATGAAAGCGGCGATTTTTGGTTCGATCGCTCAAGCTCCCCGCGGTCGCGTGGGTTGGGTGGGTGGCTGGTTCGAGCTTGGAGCGGTTTAACGGCCGGCGGTGAGACGAGCTTGAGAGAGCCAGACTTAAGTGGAGGTATCACGTGCCAGGGGCAGGACTATGACGTCCAATCACTCAGAACTTCACATCCGGAGGTTCGACCGGATGGAAGCGGGAGTCCTCCGAATTTTTGAGCAAAGATGTTCAGCTGTACTACCAGCTTCGAAAGCTCTGCTCATAGGGTAATATGCGACTCAGCGCTGCATATTTTGCAATATATGACCTGCGCCTTGAGGTACACAATCAACATTGCAAACCCCATTGCTTCATACTCATACAGGTTCGACGGATGAACGTGGGGAGCTTGTTTCACCCGTGAGCCTAGTATGTACCGGGGACCTCTTCCCTTCGGTCGGTTCATACGCACATCGCTCAAAGCGGGACAGTAAGTCCATCTAAGGAGGTACACCTCGCCGCTCTACAACGATGCTCAAGCGCTTGCTTCAGCGGAACCCTCGCCTTGCAGAATCTTCTGCCGCAGCACTGCCGAGGAGTCAGTATTGGAGCGCCCGAGGTGGCCTCACACAAGGTCCACTCACCGTCCTCTATTAGCCTCAAATTATCCGATTTTCCCGCCACAATCTTCTCCAGGTCCACGAGATTCGTCTGCAGTTCCTTCACCTTGCCCTCATAGAACTCCTTCGCTCCGTTCCTGGACTTCTCCACGTAGAATCCCGTGCCAACATCGACAATCACCTTCTCCGTATCCGCCAGCTTTCCCGGCACGTATAGGCTCGAGGTCAAGGGAACGAGAATGGTACGATCGGTGTTCTTTGACGCCAGACCCGTAGAGATGGAGTTCAAGCAGTCGCGGAACTTGGCTTGCGCGGTACGAAGAGACTGGAAAGAGCTGGTGAGGTGTTGAAGCTCCTCATCCAGCTGCTTCTTGAGTTGACTGAGCTGCGCGACGCTCAGGTCGGTCAGCTTCACTGCACTATATCAGCATACTGAGTGAGCCTGCGTAAAGAAAGATTACCTGTCTGTGGGCCTGAGCCAGCAGAAGGGGTTGCCATGCTGATATATGTGTACTTGAGCTCAGAGTTCGCAGCAAAGAATGAGATCATGCACCCTACCCCGCACGTGATGTCTAACTACCCCACCAAAATTTAGCTTGAGGTTGCGGGCCCCGCATCCCGAAACGGAAATCGGTGCGGAAAATGGCATGGAGCAAAATCCTGTATTGAGTACGCATAGTGCAGGCTATCATTAGCGACCCAGAGAGCATATGTATTCCATTTCCCCATTACTGACAATCGAGTAATCCGTACGCCATAGCTAGAACTAGTCAACCCAGAGAAACGCTAGCGAAGACAATTGCACTTATCAGCCTCCACTTAGCGCTTGATACGGGTAGACCTTCGCTGCCTCAAGTTCGCCGCCGGCTCCTCCTGCTTTGGTTTTTTGGTTGCTTTAGCTCGCGGTTCTTTAACTGCAGCCCCCTTCCGCTTCTTCGAATCGCCGTTTGATGTCGCCGCTGGCTTGCTCGCCTTCTGTGTGCGTACGAGTGTAGCTTTCTTCGGCTTTTCTTCCTCGGATTCCTCTTCGGATTCCTCCTCTGGCTCATCTTCGGACTCCTCTTCGGACTCTTCATCGCTTGCGATGTCCTTACGCTTCTTCCCCTTGCTTTTAGGGACAGCCTTCGCCTTTTGGGGCGCCGGCTTCTTTGCCTGTTTTCCACGTGCCTTGGGCTTCTCATCCTCATCGTCATCGAGATCTTTCTTTTTGGGCGCTGGCTGCTTTGCCTGCTTTCCACGTGCCTTGGGCTTCTCATCCTCCTCATCCTCCTTCTTGACGTCACTAGCAACAGCGCCGGTCTTTTTCTGTACGCTCAGGACTACCGCACTTGTCCGCCCGCCCACTTTCAAAAAAGTGATCTTCTCGCCGGTAGGAAGGGTGTTAGCATTCGTCTTGCCTTTGCTCCATCGGTAGTGCATTAACCCTTGATGTTTAGTAAAAGAGCCCGAAAAGGGGGATGTTCTTACAGCTCTTCGGGAACTGCGAGGAGTCTGCCAATGTCTCACAGGCCACCTGGCACACCTCGAAAAGAGCATCGTGCAACCGACCGATTTGCTCATCGTCAAAGGTGTTGCTGTACTGTTCGGGATGTATCTTGGCTTGATAGAGAACCTCGTCCCTTGATACACGTCAGCTTTGTCGACCGCCATTGTAGATGATTGCCTTACCCGACCCAGTTCCCGACGCCACTGATATTGGCTTGGTCGAGGAGCAGTGCCTTGATGGGCACCTTCTTACTGTTGAGCTTCGTCTTCAGCCACTCGCGTGTAAGAATGTCTTTGTCGACGATGGGGTCTGGTCCGTTCTCCTTGAGCGGCGTCGTCTGCCTCATCTTGTCGGCATCGACATTGACGAGTCTCACTCTTCCCAACCTCCTCGGATCCACAAACGCGACCTGACAATCCGGGCTGCCCTCTATTTCCAGGATGAATTTCATGAACTTCGGCGGCCAGACCTTCTCCTCTTCCTTAACGGGGCGATAGTATGCCGTGTCGTCATTGGAGAATTTGATCCACCCCGTCATCCCGAGATGCATAAGCGGGTGCGGTGGTGAGTCCATCACCATCCAGAAGTATTTGCCTTGCTGGCGCACATCGACCACTCGCTTCCCGGTAAGTGCCTCCTGAAACTCTGCCGCCGAAGTGCCGCCCTTGCCGTAGACGATGGGATCATCTTCGGTTTTTATGGCGTTGATCGTGCGGCCGACTGTGTGCTTCTTGAGATAGTGAACCACGCGCGCGACCTCTCCGATCTGCGAAGGGTGAATTAGCGTTTAGGATAATAGAGCGTATTTCTCCGTACCTCGGGCATCTTGCCGGTTTGATGTTGCAGTGTTTAACTGAAGGAGTTGGCGTCTCGAGGGGCTGTGAGGGTCAAGCTTGACTGTGTTGAAAGGGCCAGCCGTCCAGGCGGCCGCGCCTCATCGCGGCGCTCTCCGCACTGGGTTCGCGTCGCACAAACACGAGGGGTCACGTAATCATGTGGCGCCAAGGACGTCAGGCCATCCCTCTTCCCGACGGACGAAGCTGGCGAAAGCACATTTTAGTTCGAACACATGGTCTTTTCTTTGGCATCTTCGCCCGCATCGAATTGAGTTTATGTACGGCTATGGAGAAGAAATTGACGGGAACTAACCACTTGATAGGGGGAAAGAAATACCCAGTACATTCTAGCGGTCGAGTTTGTCGGGCTACTTTACTCTTCAGCTGCTGTGCTGGCTTAAACTTTACTTGGAAAACCCATCCCCGGAACATGTCAGTGGTCCGTGATTGTATGGGGGTGCATTACGATGGCCTGTGTCGCCAAAGGCCGAAGGACAAGCTCAACGCTTGAGTGTTCCCCATGCATCTCCCCACCGGCTGTGTACGACGACATCAATATCAGACGCAACTTGGACTCATGGCCACCGCAGACCAAGCTGTTACTAAACGACCACAACCCTTGCAGTATCTGCGTTGCCGGACCAACTGCGGCAAACGTTGGCGGACTGTGTGAGACCGGCAAGGGACAGTGCTGATATTGCAGTTCATCACTTTCAAGATGAGATACGAGGTATATCGACCAAGAGTAGGTCACCGATCAGCGAAGACAGTCATTTCAGGTAGATGGCTGTTGCGGATCTGGCCCATTGCCTATCAGGCTTTGCACTGAGCATTCGCTGACCGGTTCGACACTCTGCCTTACATCGAGTCCGCTTGCGGCCTGCAGGAAGTCGGAGCAGCCGAAAGCGTCAGTTGGCTTGCGAAAGAGCCAGCGGGCCGCTCAGCTTCGTTCGAAGAGCATCTCGGGTGGTACAGACTATGCGACGTTGGGGCCATATGAGTATCACTCGGCTCCGCAAGGTATGGAGGCGATAAACAAGCGGTAACAAGTCTGAGCGTTCGTGAAATAACGCAAGACGTCGTGTATGCAGGGCGTTGTGGGGAAAGCTTGGCCGAGCCCAATGACTGCTACCCTGGCCATAGCCGCGAGCCGGGGACCGCACGCGGAGTGCGGGGGCGGGGTAGTCGATCTCCGTCAGCCATTTGGAGTAACTTTTCTGTGTGCTGGAGCCATACAGTGTATCGCGAAGATCTGCTTGTCAGCCCCACATGCATCACCTGAACCGCGTTGCACGGAGACACGACATGCTTGGGGGAAGCTAATCAACCAATGCCTAAGCATGCAACAGACACTGATGAAGACCCAATGTCGCGCAAGCCAGAATTCGTACAGTAGCTGACTGCCAACTTGGCACTGCGGTGCATCCATCGTGGCTGTCTTGAAGCATCATCAAGTGGTCTGAGAGATGGAGCAAGCTAAGGAGCCGAAGATATTGATGTCATATTGCTAAAGCCGGCTTCGGGAAATGGAACAATTGGTCGACGCGCATGCCGATACATGAAAGAAGGATCTAGCTGTGCTTATTGTGCAGGGGAATTGACCGTACAGCGGAGCTACGTGGTTTTTAGTGCAAAGGACTAGAGGCACTCGAGGACGCCAACAAGGAACTTTGCCACCTGACCTCATACAGGGTAAGCCGTTGGCATACGGTTTACGTTGTGTGGCCTGGTCGTTTGAGCTAGGCGGCGGACTGGAGATATCTCCGCGATGATCCCGACGATCTGTCATTCGATGTAAATTCGCGCGTTAGGTGACGGGTCATGGACTTTGTTCGACTTCGGGTTGTGCGGGGGAAATATCAGGTGGTCCATGCATCTGCTGGGAGGTTACATACTTTGCAATCCCTGGCCCACGAGTTGGGCGCGAACGATCTGCAAGGCAGGCCGAAAAGCCAAAATGATTTGCCAATCAGACCATGTTTCCACGGCCGGCGAGTTTGGCTTCTCCGAGAGCAAGGCAAATAATGAGATTGTACTCCAGCTCTTGTGAACCACAAAGCGCACACAGCCAAATGAAAAAGGCGGTGAATCGACAAAGATTTAACATAATTGACCGCTCCGTGTGATATATGTGTGTCAATCGCATGTGAAGTCACCAGAAAGCCCAATAATCAAGCGCACCCAACGCCAAACAAAAGCCCACTGCAGCTTCAATTACCCGCGCTGCCTAGCGTTAAGCGCATTGCAGTAACAGAGGGTTCCGCTCGGCCTAGACCATACGGTACAGGCCTGAAAAAATTAGGCTGGGGGTCAAAAGGCGGCGCTCCTACCTGTCGCCTTGCATATGCCGCCTTCCAAGTCTCCGCTTGAGCTGGGTATTAGCGACAACTGCGGGAGATTCCCGAAACGGTGCTTTCTGGATGAGGCTGGCTGGGTGCGGCCTGAGTACCTGCAGCGGCAAGTCACCTTGTCTGACGTGGGGTTCAGGCAGGTGTCAGCTCGGTATTCACCGGAGGGGGTGGTGTTAACCCTTCAGGCGCTTGGCGGAAGAGAACAATCTCGGACTGCTTAAAGTAGCGACGGGCATCTGCAGGCACCGGAATTAGTCACAGAGGCTCCTAACTGGTCGTATTCGCCACATGCCGAATAGTAACAGTATGTGACGTGACGTACCCTCGTCGATCAGAACCAAGCTAAGGTAGTACCGTGTTGAGAACCGCTTGTTGACCTCCCGGAAGGTGGGCGTGAGGTCAAAACCGCCAAGGAATAACCGTATCGGTATCGTCTCCCCTGTT
The DNA here is from genome assembly GCA_010356995.1 of Trichodelitschia bisporula. NCBI lineage: Eukaryota > Fungi > Ascomycota > Dothideomycetes > Phaeotrichales > Phaeotrichaceae > Trichodelitschia > Trichodelitschia bisporula. The sequence continues at coordinate 264,662 of ML996693.1, forward strand.
CAAATGAGTATATGACCCGCTTGCTTCAGGGGTAGTTTAATACCTCTCGATGGAGAACCATCCATGATCTGTGATCGGTCAATATCAGGAATTCGCCACAAGGATTGGGAACATACCTCGAAGCGAACCAGCGTCTCGCTCTCGTTGTACTGGTTAGGGGGCGCTCCTGTGGTCTCTCGCCGGATGATGGACAGCTCCATGTGCTTTATTTTCAAGCGCACTAGGAGGAAGTAGATACGCCCCACTATGACATCCTTGAGATGATATTTTGACTTGGAATACTCAAATTCGATGTGCAGGCAGTCCTCGATACCGACATCCATCTTGATGGAACTGTTGGTCTCTGGGGGAATCCGGTAGCTGTAGACCCAAATGTCTTTCTCGCGGACGACGTCCGCCATACGCCGAGAGACCGTAACCCGCAGGAAGTACCGTAGGCGGACATTGATGCCATTGTAAGCTTCGTACTGCTTCTCCACGTTCTTGAAGTTGAACTCGAATGTCTGAGGGTGTTGAAGCTCACCGGGGGCGGCGAGTTCCTGACCAAGAGAGAGGAATTCGTAGTGATTGCCGCGCTCAAAGTACATTTCTATCATCGGCGAGCCGAATTAGCCTGCTGTGCATGCGCCGGCGCAGACAGCGAGTTCCGGCTAGAGCTTACCGATAGTGCCGATGAACTGGACTTTGATTCCAGTGTGCTCTAGCCGCTTGCCATCCTTTGGACGCACAGTAATGGCGCCTTTGACCGACTCTCCATCCATGTACAAGGGAACCTTCTCTCTTCGGTTTTTGTCCTGCTTCACGTCCACCATAGGTCTATCGTCGCCATCCTCCAGCACGATGTCGATGTCGACCGGGGTCGAAAAGAAGTAAGACATGGTGATCGAGTGGTGCGCTCGTGCAGGCCGAGCGCTTTCGGTGATGGAGAAAGAGAGGTGAGTGCGATGCGATCGGTTGGTCAACGAGTTGGTTCACGCTTCGCGCTGCGCTTGACCTCCAGGAGCTCTGAGGTGAGCTGCCGCCGAGTTGCCAAGCATTGTCGTTGCCTTAAAAACATGACGCAGTCGGCCCGTGCTGTTCCCGATGTCTCATTCGCCGGCGGGGACGACGGAGACGACATAGGACCATAATCGCGGCATTTCTTCACCAACCTTGTCGGAGAGTAGTCGAAATCCATACTCCGAATTATTCATCCTCAGCTGCAAGCATGCCCCATCGCGTTCGGGGCGGAGTTTCCGCGCGCACTTGTACCCAGGCTGGGCTCAATCGCTGCATATCCGTAATGAGCAATGCATCATGTGCCCGAGTCACACTTCATCCCACCGCCATCCCAACTCAACGAACGCACGAACCTTTACATTGCATGCCTTGAGCTTGAGCCGAACTCCGTGCCGTAATCCTGCGTCGGTATCGAGTATGGAACAGGCGCTGGCGGGCTTTGGAAAGCTAGCCACCAACGAGCCATCAATATGCTAACGATATGGCTGCTTCACCTCATCGCCGCCTCATCTATGCTCAGCGCAGAGGCTCACTTCTTTCTAGTTTGAGACAATTGCTCATGATATCATCCGGTTTATCCAGGATGTAGAGATAAAGCCGAGGAGCATCGCACGCCCTACGAGGCACTTTCCCCCGTAACCCTGAAGCTGACGGCAGGACCCACACCTGTTCTGCACCTGCAGTGGGGATAACGGTACTCTAAACTTCCAGGGCCCCACGTCGACATGTGCCGCCAACTCAACGACACTCAACCTGCGTGGCCTTCGCCTGGAGTTACCGTTAACAGTTTCTTGCATTCCGACATCGCCGCATCAAGGCGGAAGAAGGCAGGCTGTGGTCTCGTCGGATTTGCCTCACTGTTGGCTAGTGACGAATGACGGCCTCAAAGCAGCGTCAGCATCCAGCATCATTTGCAAAGCACAGCGATGGAGTTCAGGGGGACCCTACGATTGCTTACACTCTATCCTATGCCCGGAGGTCATCTGCGCAAAGCGGCGCGGTAGATTTGTTTGGCTGCACGAAGAAGGCCATGTCGAATCACATCTGCAGAATGCCCAGCGCTCCCATCATCAGCCATGCCAACTAACCCAAGAAGAATTGCGGGGAACACACGAACGGTAGCGGCGCACGGCGGCAGATGGGCGGGAGAGCCACGATAGGGACAGGGAGCGACAGGTACCTGCGAGTCCCGGCTAACGGGAGACAGGCTGGCTGGAACCGCCATATTCGGCTCCATGCAGCCAGGCCACGCCATCGTCCTGCGAGGCTTTGCTGCATGTATGTACGTACACTATTTTTTCGAGCTGCAGACCGCCAGTACACAAGGGAAGAAGCTGTTTCTGAGGCGTGGGGTGTCAAGGTTTCAACTACTTCTCGAAAGCCGATGGGCCTTGCCCGGAGTAGGAATCGAGATACAGGCTGAAGGAGAAGTGAAGTTAGAGGAGGCACGTCGTGGCTGACCGTTGGCGGTGGAACACGGGCCCTTTTCTTGGCCCCGCTCACATTACCTTTGCATTTCCGTCATCGCTCTCTTCTCTCTGTCTCTCTCTGTCTCGTCTCTCTCATCTCTCGCATCCCTCACGTGCGCTGTGCGCAGCACATCGACTTCGGGCTCAGCCCAACAAACCCCCACGCTCCGATCGGGCAAGGATGACAAGTGCTGTGGAACCTGACAAGGAATAGGATAGGACCAGTGGATAGGACCGAAAAACCCTTCATCGGCAACCGTCACTCCCCCTCTCATTCCGCCCCCCCGCCGTCACCCCCGGTATGTCGTAGGTAAACTTGGACCCAAAACCCCCATATCCCACTTCCTCCAGCAAGTGACAAGTCGGCATTTTACTTCCTCCCCCACTCCCCGCCCCTTCCAGTCTCCACCCCCAATTCACTCCAAGCCAGCCATTTTCAGTTCCCGCTCAGTCCCCGCTCTCCCGCTAGACCCCACTCCCTCTTCTCAGGCATTTCCATCCCCCTCGTCTCCGCCCCAACATCACCAATCACCAAGCCATTGGATCACCGAAGGGCTGTACGGCGCGCATGCTGCGAGTGCTCTCGAATGCGTACTGCCCGCTCACTCCAAGAACCAGCTTCCCCCTAGTTCGCTACATGCGAGTATTAGCCGCAGGTCTGCATTTAACCTACCAATCCATTGCACCTAACCCAATAGCTCAATGGCACGACGCCACCGCCGAGCTCGCAAACCTTCTGCTTCTGGAACACCCGTGCTCGTCTCCGCAGTTATGCGCCGCGTGCTTGCGGCGTGCGCGGGTGAGAGACATGTGGGCTAGCTGGTTGTTGCCAGTTTAAGCCTCCCGATTGCCTGCTTCTGAACCGGGGGCTCCGCTCGGCCCTAGCGTGACATCAGTGTGCCTGACCGCCCGATTTTGGTATGCTAATTGTTGCTTTTCCGCCTTCCGCCATGGCACCGGCCCCTTCGCTCGCGTGGGTTGCGCTTCTGTGGCGGGAAATCATTGCGTGGTGGAAAAGGAGATTTTTCCCGTGCTATGACACACTCGTTTGAACTTGACCTCATCTCGTGGGGCCTTTATAAGATGGCTGTACAGCCCGCCTTTTCGATGGTTCGTCATTCGACACATCGTGAACTTTGTCCAGAACCCTCAGCCTTCACCTGTCTTGGTCATTTTATGTTCCTGTCATAGGGCTGAGACTCCATCTGACTCTGCCTCCGTTTGTCTTTGTTGACTCTTCACCCCGCTTCGCTCCTTTCACCATCACTCAGTCAATCGTCACTCGCAATTGCCTATCATGTTGAGCTACGGGCAAACACCGGCCTCTCTTTATGGCGCGCGCACCTCCATCCCCACATCCTCAAGCAGGTCGACGATGAAGCCAACGAGGACTCCCACGATGCCCTCCCACAGACACCTCTTCATCATTACCGGGCCTGCGGGGTGTGGAAAGAGCACTGTAGCAAAGTTTATCGCCAATCAGTTTCAATATCCCTTCATTGAGGGCGATGATGTAGGCTTAACCATGGAGTTCGCCAAATTGATACTAATCTGTCTTGCAGTTTCATTCTCCCACGAACAGAAAAAAGATGTCGGAGGGCCATCCCTTAACGGATTCTGACCGGTGGGAGTGGCTCCACAAGTTGCGTGACGAAGCCGAAAAGGCTCTTGTGTCCGGGGCCTCCGGGGCCGTCTTGACGTGCAGTGCGCTCAAGCGCGCGTACCGCGACATCATCCGCGAGGTCAGCGAAAACGACCAAAACGTCCTCGTGCACTTTATCTACTTGAGGGCAACGCAAGATTTGCTGCTTCAACGCGTAGAGCAGCGTGAAGGCCACTACATGAAGGCCCATATGGTCAAGAGCCAGTTCGATATTCTCGAAGAGCCCGATGCTACCGAGCCGGACGTTTTGGCCGTCGATGTTCACGGCAGCAGGAACGATGTCCTGAGGCTAGCTGCCGAAGCGGTTATGAGTGCCATCAAGCAAGATACTGAGCCGCGGTCTTAGTGCTTGAGTTCTGGGTTTGCTTTTTAGCCGTTCAGCATGGTATTGGGCGATGGCAGCGGGGGTTGAAATCGACTTCTTCGGTCGGCGCATGAGGCGTCAAACACGGGTATTTGGGAAAAGGGATACCTTATTGCTAAAATGGGGATATGGCGCTTGAGGTGATGCTCGGGTTGTACGCATCTACGGCTTCGGTTATTGCAGACTCTGTACGCTTCGTCGACTCGGTGCAGCTTGAGGCGCTTCTTGCCACAGGACATCGGGATGCCATGAGATCCGCAGTCATGGACTCGGGAAAAAGCACAAATAGATGGAAGCCCAGATGACAAACCAACATGGGATTGCAAAATCGTGCTTAGGAACATGGACATCTTCTTATTGCTGTGAACTCGTCGTTAGGGTATCAGGTGCAGTTGCCCAGCAGAGCCGTGGTTCTGGGTCATGTACCGGTTTTGGGATCTAGCGCCCAAGCCACCCCCCCATGCTCCCCGCTTACCATCGGCTCAAGAGAATCTGGGGAAACGCGGCAAAGCCGTTCCTGGATATTTAGCGTTGCTGATGCCGTCTCCGCCTGCCACAATGATTTTCTTCCACCTCGACTCCCTGGAGACCTTTCGAACATTGCGCAGTCATGTCTTCTCATGGCGTTCGCAGTGTATACCACTCTCTAGTTTGCGCATCACATCCCGCTCAGCATGTCTCGCGGCGCTTCAGAAGCTTCTCCATCCCTCGTAAACAAACACCGCGTTCATTCCACAGCGCTGCACGACTCGCCGTTGTGAAGCCGTACTTGCTCGCAGATATTGGAGAAGGTTAGTAGCTGCTTTACAACAGCATCTTGACGAACTGAACCTGACAAAGACAGGAATAACGGAATGCCAGATCATCCAGTGGTTCGTCCAGCCCGGCGCACGAGTGTCACAATTCGACAAGATATGCGAGGTGCAGTCAGACAAGGCGGCAGTGGAGGTAGGAGTGACCAACTGTCAATATAAGACGCGACGAACTGAACTAGGGCAGATAACATCGAGGTTCGATGGCGTCATCAAGAAGCTCTACTACGAGGCTGACGATATGGCGAAAGTGGGCAAGGTAAGCACGATACCCTCATACCCCGGGTTCCTTATTGATTGGGCCAGTAGCCGCTTGTAGACATCGACATACAAAATGAGCTTTCCCCAGAAGATGAAGCCCTTACCAAAGTCCCTGAAACTCAAAGGGCAGCTGAGACGGGCGCAGAAGCTTCGGGAAACGCGCAGCCGCACCTGCAAACCGGTCCGCAAACAGGACAGATCTCCTTGAGGCCAGAGGACAAAAAGCCGGCGCCTACCGTTCCGTCAGGCAAACACAGAGCGCTTGCTACACCAGCAGTACGACACCTCACAAAGCAACTGAACATTGTCATTACCGATGTCCCGGGGACAGGGAAGGATGGGCGCGTTTTGAAAGAGGATGTCCAACGCTTTGCGCAAACCCAGAACCAGGAGCCAGCTGATACATCACCAGGACAGTCACCAGTCATGCTCGGAGAAGACAGGACCATCCGCCTTACCCCGATCCAATCCCAAATGTTCAAGGCCATGACAAATTCTCTCTCCATACCTCACTTCCTCTACTCTGACCACATAGACTTCACCAGCCTCAATTCCCTACGTCGAACGATAAACCGCGCCTCCCCACCTGCAAAACTTTCAGCACTTCCAATTGTCATGAAGGCCGCATCTCTAGCACTCTCAGCCTTCCCCGCTTTGAACTCTCACCTAGACACCACGACCGATGCGGAGAAACCGATCCTCACACAAAAGGCTGCGCACAATATCGGCTTCGCAGTGGATACGCCGCAGGGTCTCTTGGTCCCAGTTGTCAAAAACGTGCAGACCTTCTCGATACTCGCGCTGGCTACTGAGATACTGCGCCTTAGCAATCTCGCACGGGATGGAAAGCTCACAACGGCGGACTTCAGCGGAGCGACCTTCACCATCAGCAACATTGGGAGCATTGGAGGCGGCGTTGTCACACCAATTATCGTTGCTCCCCAGGTAGCCATTCTTGGGGTGGGAAAGGTCAAAGTCGTGCCGGCATTCGCAGAAGATGGATCACTTGTGAAAAGAGAAGATTGCGTATTCAGTTTGAGCGCTGACCACAGAGTCGTGGATGGGGCCATGGCAGCCAAGTTTTCGGAGGCGTTGAAGAGATATTTGGAGGAACCGGGAGCGATGTTGGTATCCTTGAGATAGTCCTGTTCTCGTGGGGATAAAGAGCAGTTCCTCTCTATTTTACTTCATCCAGCATGGTTGGGTTGTATTGAACACGGCTGGGGACGTTTTATACCCATCTCTGGATCATACAAGCGGAAACATCAGGCGTTCTTATCCGGGATTGGACTTAAGATAGCTTTGTTGCTCAATTTTGAAGTAGATGCATCAACAGGTGTGGTGTTGCGCAAATTTCAATACTGATGGCTCGCGTGCTCCAGCTGGTGTTTTCAGCGGGGTAAAGCTCAACACCAAGGCGCTTGATCTTCACCCCGCCTTTCACCTCGCCCCACCTCGCCTTGAGTTTGTCATAGCTTACGGAGACCACCACTGAAACCTATACATCTCCGCTAAGCTTCGTACTTCATACAAGCGTGAAATTTCATAGCCGGCTCACCTTACTGCACTCCACTCGCCTACAGCGACGCGCCAACGGTCACAAAGGTCGTCAACCACAGTTCGAGAACCCTACCTTCCCACTCCGCGCCGAACACCACATCCAACAACCATGCCTCCAGATCCTTATCCGTCCGGCACCGACGCCCCGAGCACCGACTTCCGCTTCATAGCGCACTACAACTTCCCGCCCTTCTTCACCCTCCAGCCCAACCCGCTTACGCGTTCATCGCAGCTCGAGACCTGGTCCACGCACATCCTCTCCTACTGCCGGCACCACCGCATTTTCACACTCACGCTCATCGACGCCCTCTCCACACCCCTCTTCCACAACACGATCCTGAAGAAAAAGCTCTCGCTCAACGATGCGCGCACAGTGCTCAACTGGATGGCGAGCAAGGAGGGCGGTGAGCGCATAGAGTGGATAGGCGGCAAGGGTGGCAAGGAGAGCAAGTGCTGGGTGTTTTGGCGCAGGCCCGAGGAATGGGCGGATGCGGTGGGATCGTGGGTCGAGGCTACGGGACAGAAGGGCGTGGTGTTTACACTCTACGAGCTTGGGCAGGGCGAGGCTACTCGGAGTCAAGGTACGTCTGTACAGATTACGTATGCGTTGACCCTGATGGCCTGGCAGAGTTTTATGGCATCGATCGGGAGCTCCTACATAGGTCGCTGCAGATTCTGGTCAAGAAGGGGAAGGCCCAGATATTCGGGCAGGAAGACCAGTTGGGGATCAAGTTCTTTTAGACGGATTGATTTTGCATCTATCATCCACTGGCCTTGCGTCCCATAACCGATTCAGCTCCGGTTTGATATCTCGGGAGAGCGTAGACCGAGTAGGTCCCTTGTTTTCTGCAATGTGAGCAGCTCGAACATACGATATCGGGCTGTTGTCGCCTGCAGTGTGGAAAGGTTGAGCCGAGATGGTCTAGCGAGACGGCACTGAAGCCAAAGGACAAGAAATACGAGGACCAAGCTCCCGTGAATAGAGCCGATTCAATCTTCAGCCTACCACAGTCGTCGCGATGCGCCCCGGTCGCAGAGTTGTCAAGGTTGTCAGCATCAAGTCCCTGCTTCGGGATTGCCTAGATGCATATGCGGGGCTAACTGGGGGAAAGCGCGTATCCCCCCGCGGTCTGACATCGTCCCACGAGCAGTGTGGGGGTTAGGGGACGGTGAGATTTCGGGTTGATATAATCTTGATGGAGCTTTCAGTAGATCGTCCGTCCCAGGTGCAGTATAATTCTCAAAGAGCAATGGAGTCTTCTACATACACTTACCAGCCCAGCAAAAGATAGCCCTCAGAAGAAGCTTTTTATCAAGCATCCCTAGGCCTTACGCGGGTGATTGGACAAAGCTTGTTGCATCACCTGACGAAGTCTTCGAGTTCTCATTGGGGGCCCGGTGCTGCTGCTAAGCCTAATTACGAGGCTAGTGACGTCGGAGTGGCGCCTCTCCACTCAAAAGGCGAATCGGCGTTATGGTGAAAGCGGGATGCGATTCTGATCGGGCCGCTAATTTATCGTCTAATCGAGTAATTTGTCGTTTGCTTCGGCTACGGTACGTACCATCATCACCACCGGAACGTCGTAAGGTGAGAATTCAACGGTCAAGTCCGACTGGGCAGATCTCACATCATTGTCGAGACGCATGTTCGGAGTTTGGTTCTATGACGACGAATGCTCATTCGACCCGGTGTTTGGTTCCCTACTACGTACTCCGTACATCGACATCGACACAATGTCCGACATCCCGGAGAGTCGCACAGGGCTGCAGCCCGACCCTCCCGCATGGACATGGGCAATTGCGTGCGACTTTGACTCGCTAGCGACATCATCCTTTCACCAACCACTTCTTTTGATCCCCTTCTGTGGCTGTACGGTTCGTAACTATCCCAAGAACCATCCTGCAGGTCAACACCAGCCATCCTAGCGGCCCCGCATATGCTCGACACCGGGGTGCCGTCACTTCAGGTCGACGTACCCTTCCACGTGCAGAGATTGCACCTCTTCCCTTTAAAGGCCTCTCTTATCCCTAGCTATCACTTCTGACCCCATTTACGACAACTTCTCCATCCCTCCCGTCGCGATATCGAGCGGATCCCCTCGAATCGCGCCTTCTCCACATACCAGATCAGCCTGCCCAGTGGCCGATGCAGCAGACAATTACTTCATATCTCCCCTTCTATTACGCTCCCTTTGTTCAATTCCTCCGCTCGATAAAATGGCGTTAGGCAAGAACGATCAAGAAGAGCTCCCCAAAGCATCAAATATCACGGAAACTGGAACCGACCAGGCCTATTTCGATGAAACGAAAGGTGACCCGGAGAATGGGGGCCATAGGCGCCGCAGTCGGCTTTCCGCCTCTATCGCTGCCGACGACGAAAGTGTATTGAGCGTCGGCCGGCAGATTGAGCTGGAGAAAGACAATCAGATCCAGTACCGCACGTGTAGCTGGCAGAAAGTATGGACTCTTCCTTTCGCATCTCTTGGAGGCCCATTATGTCCAGTACAGTTTTATGTGACCCTATCTAACATCAGTACCCCAGACTGCTGCTCTGTTGTTCTCAGAGTACATATGCCTTGCCATCATGTCCTTCCCGTACAGCTACTCGGTTCTTGGGTTGGTGCCCGGCCTTATCCTTACCGTGGTGGTTGCGGGACTGGTTCTGTACACGTCCCTGATCGTATGGTGAGTTTTCCTGCCGCTCGTAAATGCTGTCATGTCTCATTTTGCGGACAGGGAGTTTTGCATGCGCAATCCTCAGGCCAAAGACGTCTGTGATATTGGCCAGATTATCTTCGGGAACTCGCGAGCCGTCTGGTGGTTCACGGCCGTTATGTTCATACTCAACAATACCTTCATCCAGGCACTTCACTGCTTGGTGGGAGCCAAGTATCTGAACACCATGACGGGCCACAGCATGTGCACTGTCGGATTCTCGGCTATTGTTATGGTCATATCGTGGATTTGCTCGCTCCCCAGGACTTTCAGCGCGCTCGCAAGACTTGCGCTCTTCTCAGCCTTCTTCACGTTCATCTCAGTCCTGCTTGCCACCATTTTCGCCGCTATTGAAGACCACCCCGGTGCCGGATATCCCTCGCTAGGTGAACCTCTGGTCCTAGCTATCCCGGCGAAAGGCACGACCTTCGTAGCCGGAATGAATGCGTTCATGAACATCAGTTACACCTTCATTGGCCAGATCACGCTCCCTTCGTTCATTGCGGAAATGAAGAGGCCCGAAGATTTCCCGAAGGCCCTCTGGGCTATCACCATTGCTGAGGTGTTCGTTTTCAGCATTGTCGGGGCGGTCATCTACGGATACACAGGCACCAACTACAATACCGCACCAGCCTTTGGCTCCCTCAGCAATGAAGTGTACAAGAAGGTCTCGTTCAGCTTTATGATTCCGACGCTGATCTTCTTGGGAGTGCTATATGCCTCCGTGACCGCGCGCTTCGTCTTCTTCAACCTCTATGGCAAGAAAGGGGACCGGGCGGAGTCGAGACACATGAGCTCGCACACGATTACTGGCTGGGCGGTCTGGGCTGGCATTCTGGGCGTCACTTGGATCTTTGCCTTCATCATTGCCGAAGTCATTCCGTTCTTCTCCGACCTTCTTTCCTTGATGAGCTCGCTGTTTGATTCATTCTTCGGCTTCATCTTCTGGGGCGTCGCATATATGCGCATGAGGCATGCGAAATACGGACCCAACTTCTGGAAGGAGCGAGGGCTTAGGGGGTATCTGGGGTTTGCCCTGAACATCCTGATCTGTCTCATCGGCCTTTTCTTCTTGACTGCCGGCACATATGTGAGTTTTGACCTAGCCTCGCCTTTTTTGGGTGTCTGCTAACGATATCTCTAGGCTTCGGTGCAAGGTATTGTGGATGGATACAAGGTGGCCTCTTTTGGCGGAGCCTTCACCTGTGATAGCAATGGCATCTGAAGGGACGCAGACTTGGTACTCGGAGTTGGGACGCGGAGTTGGATAAGGTTCTTTTCTTCATAGTACTAGGCAACAGATGTAGTAATGATGACTCTCATGCCTTCCGTATTCACTCCATGGCTTAACTAAAGCAAGATGCCCTTCAATCGAGTCTCCGCTGTCAATCCCAGATATCACTTCATCGTGATATATCTTCATCGTGCAGAAGCCTTTGCCAAGCCAACGGTGACATTAGAAACGCCCAGCCCCGAACTTCGGCACGGAAGCCCCAAGTAAAGTTGCAGGGTAGCTTGTCGACAGCTTGCACAGCGTCCACAACCTCAACCCGCTTCCCACCATCACCACTTTGCCGATCCGCCATTGCTCCTGAGATTCTAGTCCAGCAACCATGGCTTCCCTCCTGCAGTACATCAACTTCGACGATCCCGCCCTGTGGAGTGAGTTTCCAACCCCCACCTTGTGCGACATAGCCAGCTAACCGCCCTCCGCTCCAGTCTCCGCCGTCTCAATTATCTTCAACCCAACCTTCTGGAAGTAATCATCCCCTCACCCAAACCACCCTCAAGCTAACACCCGCAGCATCACCGCCCGCCAAGGTACACGCCTCCCACCTACCCCCACCACCTTCCCTAACCCTCTTAGAATACCACAACAAAGTCCTAACCCGTCTCTTCAACGGCAACGCCTACTACGGCTGCTACGCGCTAGCCGTAACAATCTTCAGCCTGGGCATCATCCGCGACCTCCTCTACGAACGCGCCCTACGCACCCAACCCACCCACCCAGCCCTCCTCCACCCCCTCCTCAAACCCCTCGCCGCGGCCCTCTTCACATCGGGCAACGTCCTCGTGCTGAGCAGCATGTGGGCGCTCGGCGTGACGGGCACATATCTCGGGGATTACTTCGGCATCCTGATGGACACGATGGTGACTGGTTTCCCGTTCAATGTGACCAAGAGCCCTATGTACTGGGGCTCGACGATGAGCTTCCTCGCTTCCGCATTGTGGTTTGGTAAGCCCGCGGGCCTGGCGCTGACCGGGCTGGTGTATGCTGCGTATTGGGTTGCGCTTAAGTTTGAAGAGTATGTACCCCCGTGTGGGTGTGGGGCTATAAAGCTGACTTGTAGTCCCTTCACGGCGGAGATCTATGCTAAGCGCGAGCGCGCGAGGGCGGCGGGAAAGAAGAACTAGAAGCCGGCCGCACGATCCTGGACCTCGGGACGGGATCTGAGACGTGGGACCATGGGGACGTATTGTTCCGCATTCAACACGGAACGTTGGGTCGAGTTGTAAAAGGGAGAAGGCATGGCACTTTGTTGTAGCACTGGAGTATGGTGAAATCATTACAGCGGTGCTTTATAGCGTTGTTGGCAGGGAAAGCGTTCAACCGAATCTATTAGCATGTGTAGTCAAGGAATAGATGCAGAGCATCATTGAAACCCTCATGGAGAAGACAGGCAGCAAAAAGCCATCGGAGTTAGAGTAAAAGCCCGCTAATTGATCTTACGCCTACGGCTAATAAACGAATCAAGAATCAAACAGTAACCACACCCTCAACCAACGTGCACACTGGACCAATCAAGGCTCAAAACATCAAGATTGCCCTCAGCCTGAAAGGCCGAGTGCACACGCTAAGAGTAGATACTGATTACCACCCCTACTCCTCCGGCTCCATAGGAGCCTCCTCGTCGTACTCCTCCTCGCCCTCGCTGACCGAAGCCTCCTGGTACTGCTGGTACTCGGACACCAAGTCGTTCATGTTGCTCTCAGCCTCGGTGAACTCCATCTCGTCCATACCCTCGCCAGTGTACCAATGCAAGAAAGCCTTGCGCCGGAACATGGCGGAGAACTGGTCACCGACACGCTTGAAGAGCTCCTGGATGGAGGTCGAGTTGCCGACGAAGGTCGACGACATCTTCAGGCCACGGGGAGGGATGGAGCACAGCGCCGTCTGGACGTTGTTCGGGATCCACTCGACGAAGTACGACGCGTTCTTGTTCTGGACGTTACGCATCTGGTCCTCGACCTCCTTCATGGAGACCTTGCCACGGCTTTGATGGGTCAGTAAAAGTAAGCGACACGACAGCAGAATACTCACAAGATGGCAGAGCAGGTCAGGTAGCGGCCGTTGCGGAAGTCAGACGCAGCCATCATGTTCTTGGGGTCGAACATCTGCTGGGTGAGCTCCGGAACAGTCACCGCACGGAAGGAGTAAGCCCCGCGGCTGGTAAGCGGAGCAAAGCCAACCATGAAGAAGTGGAGACGCGGGAACGGAACCATGTTGACAGCCAACTTGCGAAGATCCGAGTTGAGCTGGCCGGGGAAACGCAAGCAGGTCGTAACACCGGACATAACGGCGGACACGAGATGGTTCAGGTCACCGTAGGACGGGTTGCTCAACTTGAGGGTCCGCATGCAGATGTCATACAGAGCCTGCAATCGTCAGTTCTGGTGCTCGCGATGATTATGCGAGACTACTGACCTCATTGTCAATACAGAAGGTCTCATCGGAGTTCTCGACAAGCTGATGGACGGAGAGCGTAGCATTGTACGGCTCAACGACGGTGTCCGAGACCTTGGGAGACGGCATAACCGAGAAGGTAGCCATCATGCGGTCGGGGAACTCCTCACGGATCTTGGAGATAAGAAGAGTGCCCATACCGGCACCGGTACCACCACCGAGGGAGTGGGTAATCTGGAAGCCCTGAAGGCAGTCGCAGCCCTCAGCCTCACGACGGACAACGTCGAGAACCTGATCCACGAGCTCGGCACCCTCAGTGTAATGACCCTTGGCCCAGTTGTTGCCAGCACCAGACTGACCGAAGACAAAGTTGTCAGGGCGGAACAGCTGGCCGAAAGGACCAGCGCGAACGGCATCCATGGTACCGGGCTCAAGATCGACCAGAACGGCACGGGGGACGAACTTGTTGCCAGACGCCTCGTTGAAGTAGACGTTCATGCGCTCAAGCTGCAGGTCCGAGGTGCCATTGTAGACGCCAGAGCCGTCAAGGCCATGCTCGCCAGAGATGGTCTGCCTGCAATCCGAGTTAGCCTTCCCATGTCTACATTAAGAGCAGTGGCGGAGGACAAACCAGAAAGCAGCACCGATTTGGTTGCCCTGATCTAAATGTCAGCGACAAAGTCGGTAGTCGTTCTATTCTGCGGTACGTACGCATTGGCCGGTCTGGAGGTGAACCTGTAGTTGTGAAAAGCATGGTTAGCAAGGTTCTCTGGAGTCTGTTGACAAGCTTGACGTGGGGCAACGCATCAGGGGAGACGCGTAAAAACATCAGCGTATTTGGGGGGAGCAACATACAATCTCACGCATTTCGAATGGAGAATGAAGAATCTACGGGCACTGGTAAGAGTAGTAGAGTTCCTGAGCAACGGAGAGCAATGGAGATGCAAGGTGTTTGACGAGGACGTTAGGGGCTTAAGTGGAGGGAGAAAGAGATGCGGTGTGGAAAGAGGCGCCTTTAGAACCCGCTGCTTCTGCTTTGGCGCCTGGCGCCCGGGCCGCCAGTTCTTCCACCGCCGCCCTCAACACTCCACTGGTTCGCACGGACCAGCTGATCCCCGTGGCAAGGTCAATCATGTCCGCTGGTTGGCCAGTCTCAAGCCTGAACGGCTTGGCCTGTGACCCCACAAGTCAACAACACGGCCACGACGGCTTCGGCGTGGGAAGCGTGCAAGACGATCCCCATTGCATACTGATATAATTGTTCAAACATAAACATCTCGGTGATCGGTCTTGACGTATTTATGAGCTCGATACATCAAGGCTTTGAAGTCTCAAATTGTCACTGGAATGTCATGCTTACAACGTCCGCTCTATGTCGTTTCTTGTTGCCAAAACAATCTCAAACGTCCCGCACTAAGTCCTAGGCAACAGCCATAAAAGTGTGCATGTGCAAGCGGTCTAAGTGCAGCCTATTAATACATCTAAACGTGCAAGACGGAATCCAGAAACTACTGTAGTCCAGAAACAAGTGTCTAGATGAGCGTTCAAACGAGGTTGATCAACGACCACTGATTCCGTTCCCCGTCCACGAAGCCTGGGTGTTGAACTCTATCAGCAAGATCCGGATTGGTGGCTTTAACAGAACACTTGAGGAGCTGAGATCTTGGATCGGACCTTCAGCGCTTCTTTTTGCCATTTGCGATGGCAGCTTGATTATGGCCCCGCTTCCGGACCACCGAAGGCATGGATGTCAAAAGTCTCGGCCAGTACAGCTCGTAGTCGTCTTGTTTATGATTCAGGCAATGGCGGAGCCATATCCCCCAAACGATGTAGTAGTAAGCACCGATGCCTGTCATCAGATGCCTGCATTGCTCGGTTAGCTAGCAGAGCGAGGAAAGGGGAAAAAACACCCACCACCAGCCATGGCCTTCCAGAAGTATGCCCCAGGGCAAACCAACCTTCCTCCGCCAAGTGCGCAAGGTAGGACAAAAGACATTATCCAGATTCCAGACCGCAAATCCCCCGAGGAAGGCACTCAAGCCATATGCAATCATGATCCACATGGTCCGGAGGATTTTCGCGTCTCGGTCGTCAATTCTCCTCTGTTCGTTCCGAGTCCGAGGCTTGGTGTCGGAATCCGCGCTGTCGCTCCGAAGCGCAGTTTCCTTCATGCGCAGGGACGGCCGGATGTTGATCTCCATGACATACAGGGCACGAATCAAAACGATGGCAGTTAGTATGGCGTACACCACCTGGTGAAAGATTGGATCCTTCAGGTAATGGTAGTAGGCCGTGATGGAGACTGACAAGGTTATCAGAGAGCCGGCCAGAATGGTGATGTACCGGGTAGACTTGTTGTGGGCAAAGGTAGCATAGAACATGATGCATGTCGTGTAAATCATGGAAAGTTCATCTATGAGTTGCATAGGATCTAGAGGGTGTCAATATTTGCTCTACCCTGGATGGGGAACGCACATTTGAGAGTAGAATGAAAGAGAAAGCTTCCAACGCCAACCACAAGGTAGCCGAGGAAAGAGACAATGAAGATCCGGTCATGGCCATTGATGATACAATTGCTAATGCCCTTAATCGCAAGGTAGGCGAAGAGCAGATTTGTCATGGAATTCACAATCTCGGCCGAGTACTGGGTCGCATAATAGTTCTTGTGGACGGTCAGTGGACAATATCAAGCGGCCACCATGGACAACATGCCTCTTCACACCAGTCTAGAGTGGCGGTGATAGGTGCCCAGTAACCCTCTTGCTCTGGGGGATACGGAATGGAAGGGAGCCAAGCGGCCATCTTTGCGACCGTAGTTTGAAGCTTCAATGAATGCGTGTGGGGGGATAGACTTGGTTGGCAGCGTAGAAAGGGGGCTCTACAAGTACAAAGGTGCTAATCGATACAGTGACGCTGCAGCATTCACAATGTTCTCTGCATCAAAAGTTTCATGCAGTGTCGCAGGTGAAAAGAAGGCAGTTTGCATGCCGAATTCGTAACAGTATCCATGTGAGAAGGGCCCACAGGCCGGCTTAAAAGCGAGGCTTTGAGAACGTGGTGTTGTCCACCTCTTAGCGCAGGTGCTGACCTGCAAGAATGTAGGTCACGCCTGGTCAGCATCGGGGAGCCGGGCATTCCGCGTCATCGTTTCAGCGACCCGGGGTTTGTACAATGTGGGCATCAGCCACCATCGGTATGTTTGCGCCTCGTCTTTGTGTCATTGACGAAGTACAAGGTGGGGCTGCGGCTCTACAGCGAGAAAGCAATCCAGTAAAGAAACGCAGAAGCTGGTCGTGGTGTAGAGTGCCCGTATACAGTAGGCGGCTGGTTCTTGCTGGGTCAGACGGACCTCAGCCAAGAAAATCGATCACCCAACTGGAGTTGACCCGAGAGAATTGCAATCCATCAAAAAGTGGGCCGTTACTCACCGCAATCGCATCTTCGAAATACAACATTTCGCAAGGCTATCCATCCAGGTCTCAAGTTCGAAGGCTCAGCAGTCTCACGTAGCTGCCACTTGCTGACCTAAACAGACGACTTCCGCTTTGACGGCGTTCAATCGCCCTTCGGACGGGATTAGACCAATCCACCAGCAGCCATGTCCATCTCAAATGAGGCTTTAAGAAAGGTTCGCAGAACTGCGCCAACGGCATGTGCTCGTACTTACACTAGCCCACCGTTAGGTACTGCTCGAGATTGAGCAGAAATCGGCATTCTCTAGCCAGCAACTCGGCATCGTCAAAACTCAACTGGCTGCTAAACACCGCGAATCCCGCATGCTTCAACTAACGGCCAACGAAGTCGGTGTACTACCGCAAGGCACGCAGCTTTACGAAGGGGTCGGCAAGATGTGAGCGACGCGTTCAGCCTCGACAGTGGACGTTTGTGCTTATCAAGACGTCTAGGTTCATCCAAACCCCTTCGGGAGAGGTAGTCGACCGGCTGGCGAGAGAGAAGCAAGCTCTGACGGATGACGTTGCAAACCTGGAGAAGAAGCGGCAGTATCTCGAGACAACTTTCAAGAACAGCCGAGAGCATATGGACAGAATCCTGAGGTCCGCCGGTCCTATGTAGTGAAGGTTCGTGATTGTGGAAGGAGAGGGTGGTCCACCCCGAGCGAAGGCAGTGCATGTTCGGATAGATTGACTTCCCTTGCCGAAGCTAGCCATGTAGCTGAGTGACGAAAGTCCTCGATATTGGACTGTGAACCATGTCCATCCCTTTTGAGCGCCCCTGGAGGGGGAACGCTGTGAGCGTGATGTGGCTGTGCAGCGGGGTTTACTTTGAGGAAGAAGGCCGTTGTGGGTTTAGTGTGGGGTGATGGAGCTAGACCAGGGGAAATGCATTGTCGATGATTGACGAGGCCAGATGTTCGGCCCTACGGGTATCTTAGAACTTGGGGTGCTTTGGAAATGAAATTGGTGATGATCCCCTTGTCGTCAGATTTCCTCACATGAGAGGCGATACGCATAGGATGTGCCCAACTTGTGATGCCTGCACTTGCATTATCTCTCAGTATCAGAGTGTGGGTCGCAGAATGGTTTTGCAAGCTCGTTGCGGCTAATAATAGCGGGGTGGGTTGCATGGCCCCCGTAACTTTAGGGTGTACACAGTAGGCTGGGCCGCCGGATGGGGGGCCCCAGGGCGCGATGGGCTCCTGTCCCTGCGTGGATTGGGGGAAGCCGGCGTTGACCTTTCGCCAATCAGTGGTGCTGCGGCTGAGCAAACCACAAGTTGAAGCCACCGGGCTTGAACGAGCACGTCTGCCAGATACCTCTACGATCTTAGGCCTGCGAAACACCATCCTTTCCCCAACGCGACACCTCCGACCTGCCTATGCAAACCTACAGTCTTTGACCATATCCTTCCGCAACATCTTTGTCGCCTACAAAATACTTACCAGAACCCTAGAGAAGCCTGTCGCCTCTTCTCCAAAGTTACGCCACTCCTTCGTCCGACATTATCGCGATACCCCCCTCCCCCTCGTCTGACAGGTGTTCAACGCGCAAAGCTGCCCACGAATCCGGACCGTCACAACAAATGCCGGTACAACTGCACATCTGGAGAGCTGGAGGTCGGTGATTTGCTCAATGGAGTTCAATGACCCGCACAACCGTCGAAACAGCTCCCCGCCCCAATCGATCCCTCTACAAGACCTCTCCCGAACACCTGCTGTGGATAGTGGCGGTGATGGAGAGAGCCAGGCCGGGCGCATCAGGGCACTCAGCGATAGAGGAAGAGATCTTTGGAGAAATAGGAACTCGCCTGGTCGGGGAGCTGCTGGAGGATCATATTCTCCCATTGTGGAGCGTGACGGGAGTCCCATTCGACCGCCGCGCGGGCCGCATCTGACCATTCCGCAATCATCAACCGAATATGTTGGTGGGAATGCATCGCCAACGTCCCCGGTGGATGCAGCGGGGTTTCAGCAAGCAATAGGAGGCTTTTCTGGGCTCAGTTTCGAACCAGCTTTTGACGCTCCTTCCTTCCCGGCCCATGCCCGCAATACCGATTTCCTTTCAACAACACACCCTTCGGACTCCGACTCCATCGTTGAACCAGAAGAGCCTGGGCAGTTCTCTCCAAATACATCGTCCGACCGCATACTGCTGACAGATCCCACCCATCTCCAGCCCATCAGCGGAGCTCATTACTCCGATAATCGAGGGAGCCGGTCTCGAAGCGTACACTTCACCGCAACCCCACTGGCTTCGCGCGCAAGATTGGGGGATGACTTGGCCCAAGCAGAATCCGGCTTGCAGGTGCCAGGCGGCGACATGCGGCGACGTTCGTCATCACGGTCGCTTTCCCCCAGTGCCGCTGGCGCAACTCTGCAAAGGGCTGGAACCATAATGCGGAACATGTCACAACGTATCGTCAATCTCAGCAATGAAACGGACGTCGTGGAGAAGACCATCAAGCGCAAGACATCTCAGAGGCAATCTGGGCAAGATGGATCGACCTCGCCGGGAGGACTCCCTACCATTGATGGAGCCGAGTCGCAGGATAACATAGCTCCGGAAAAGCCGCCCTCAGTCCAGGCCGCGGCACTCCCAAGGCGCCCATCGAAACTCACGAAGCAGACGAATCCTTTAAAAGGGAAGTCCTTGGGCATCTTCCCGCCGGACAATCCGATTCGTATGCGACTGTGCGAAGTGTTGGTCCATCCAATTACAGAACCCCTCATATTCGTCTTGATAGTCATACAGACCATTTTGCTGTCGGTGGACTCGAGCCGACCTGTCAAATACAGCAGCCCAGATAAGCATTGGAATGGAAGTATTCTTGACTGGTGTCTGTTTGCGCTGTTCTGTATCTACACGGTCGAGATCATCTCTAGGAGCATCGTTTCGGGCTTTCTCATTAACCCGACCGAGTACAGCACTATCAACAGACAAGTGGGGCTCGGGCAGGCTGTCAAAGCCAAAGTTAGCGACCTTTTTGGAAACCCTCAGAGTCGACCCCCACCTTCGCTAGATGCGGACTTTCATGGACCGCAGCAGCCTTCACTTCTTCGGGCGTTCACTACGAATATGGCCGCCGACCAGCAAGTCATGGACTCGAGGCAGCAGCAGCGTATACGGCTGGCGCATCGAGCGTTTCTTCGGCACTCTTTTAACCGGCTAGACTTCGTTGCCGTCACCTCGTACTGGATCAGTTTTACTCTCGCCATATTCAACACGGAGAGCGAAAAGCATCTTTACGTTTTCCGGATGTTGAGCTGTCTCCGAATCCTCCGCCTCCTTTATCTGACGAGTGGTACCACCGTCATCTTGCGAAGCTTGAAGAAAGCTGCCCCGCTGTTGACGAATGTTGCCTTTCTCATCGGCTTCTTTTGGCTTTTATTCGGCATCATCGGGCTACAGAGCTTCAAATCCAGCTTAAGACGCACGTGCGTGTGGACGAACCCGGCTGATCCATCAGACACCTACACGGCGAACTTACAGTTTTGCGGTGGATGGATGGACCAGAATAGGAAACCACAGCCGTGGTTGCAGCCAGACGGGACGACTCCTGGAGCCGCCAACCACAAGGGGTATCTCTGCCCAGTCAACTCCAAGTGTATTGAAAGTCAGAACCCGTACAATGGCTCTGTCAGCTTCGACAACATCTTCCAGTCTTTGGAACTCGTTTTTGTCATCATGTCATCGAATACCTTCTCTGACATTATGTACTACTTGACAAATAGCGATTACCTTGCCGCAGCGATCTTTTTCGCCTTTGGCATTGTAATCCTCTTTTTCTGGCTGGTCAATCTCCTTATTGCCGTCATTACGTCGTCGTTTCAGGTCATCCGAGATGAGAGCGAAGCCAGTGCCTTCACCGGTGAGGGCCGTGACGGCGAAGCGGACAATCCAGAAAATCGAGCACAAGGTGCCGAGACGCGACGAAAAGTCAGTACCCTAAAGAAGATGTACGACAAAACGAAGTGGCTGTGGGTATGCATCATTGTCTACGGCGTTCTCGTGCAGGGCTTGCGGAGTGCGAGTATGGGCTCTGCGCGAGCAAGATTTATCGACGGATCAGAAATAGTTGTGACACTCGCCCTGGACGTCGAGATTGTCCTCCGGTTTGTAACCGATTGGCGACACTTCGTTCACGACAAGCGTAATCTCTTCGATACTGGACTTGCTATCATCACCAGCGTCATCCAGATCCCATCGATACGCCACTCCGGACAGCCTTACGCCTGGCTCACGTTGTTCCAGGTGCTCCGGATATACCGGGTCGTTTTGGCAGTTCCCATGACGCGAGACCTTATCATGACAGTTTTGGGGAATTTCACTGGTCTCCTGAACTTGATATTATTCGTGTTTCTACTCACCTTCCTCGCGGCAATTCTGGCTGCTCAGATGTTCAGAGGCACTCTTCCTCAACAGAACTCGAGTGGCGAAACCATAAACGTCACCTTTAACAATTTGTGGAATGCCTTTCTCGGAATGTACCAGATCTTCTCCAGTGAGAATTGGACGACTCCTTTGTATAACGTGACGAATTACGACGTCCTTTTCAACACTGCGTGGATGGGAGCAGCCTTCTTCATTCTGTGGTTCATCCTGGCAAACTTCATTGTCCTGAACATGTTCATTGCTGTCATCCAGGAGAACTTTGACATCTCGGAGGATGAAAAGCGTCTACAGCAAGTTAAGGCCTTCTTGGAACAAAAGGAGCTTGGGGGAAGCAACCACGGCAACCTCTCTCTGTCCACCATTTTTAAGTTCAGTCTTGCCAGCGGTCGGAAACGGGACCCACTCGCATTCGGATCCGCCACCACCGAAATGTTGTTGAAGGACGCAGTCGTCAAGGACTTTCTTGACCAGCAAGACGAACCCACGCCGTTTTCAAGCCCCCATATGGATGAGGATACCCAGCCCATACTTCGCCCAGCACCAACGGCCGTAGTGGGAAGTGGCACAATCTCATCTTGGTGGGGCTCATTGATGAGCCGTGTCTGGCACACCGAACCGAATCCATTTTACTCGCGTCTCGAATTCTCTCGGGCATATGAGGACTTGGACCCGCGGCAGATGGCCAAGGAAGTCATGTCGGCTCGCGAAAGGCGGAAGAGAGCCCAGCGAGAGTACCTGCGCAAGCATCCTAACTACAACGTCTCACTTTACATCTTCGGCCCTCGGAATCCTATCCGTCGGTTCTGCCAACGAATCGTTGGGCCCGGCCGAGGTGGAGATCGCATCGACGGTGTTGCCCCTTCTGTGCCAATCTGGTACTCGTTTTCGGCATTCATCTACGCCTCCATCGTCGCCATGGTGCTTCTGGCGTGCATCACGACCCCTCTCTACCAGAAGGAGTACTTTGGCAACCAGAAGTTCAGCGTGAAGAACTGGTTCGTCTTTTCCGACATGGGATTCGCCGTTCTTTTTACCATTGAAGCCTTGATTAAAGTCATTGCCGATGGGTTTTTCTTCACTCCCAATGCGTATTTCAGGGGCTCGTGGGGCTTCATTGATGGTGTAGTGTTGATAACGCTCTGGATCAATGTTGCGGCAGCACTCTACAGCGAAGGCCAGGTCTCCCGCGCGGTTGGTGCCTTCAAAGCGCTAAGAGCACTCCGTCTCTTGAACGTCAGCGATAGCGCGCGGAACAACTTCCACGCTGTCATCGTGCGCGGAGGGATCAAAGTCATGTCTGCAGCATTTGTATCGATCAGCTTGCTGATCCCCTTCGCCATCTATGGACTGAACCTGTTCGTCGGTAAGCTGGTGTCTTGCAACGATGGTGGTAACACGGCAGCTTCCGGCTTCACGGTTGGGATAACGGACCTCAACGACTGTGTGGGCGAGTACGTCACGAACAGCAACCCCTCGAACTGGAACATCCTCGCGCCTAGAGTGGCCTCGAATCCCTACTACTCCTTCGACAACTTTGGAGGCTCGCTGTTCATCCTCTTCCAGGTTGTCTCTCAAGAGGGCTGGATCGATGTCATGTGGAATACCATCAGCATCACCGGGGTCTTCAAGCAGCCGCAGCCATTCTCCTCATACGGCAACGCTATATTCTTCGTCGTCTTCAACTTGTTGGGCGCCGTCTTCGTGCTGACGTTGTTCGTGTCTGTCTTCATGCGGAACTACACCGAACAAACGGGTGTGGCCTTTTTGACCTCCGATCAGCGTTCGTGGCTTGAACTGCGCAAGCTACTGCGTCAAATATCCCCGTCAAAGCGCCCACTACCAAACTCAAAGCGAGGAGAATGGAAAGAGTGGTGCTACAAGCGTGCCGTGAAAAAGACCGGTCGGTGGCAGCGATTTGTCACGGCAGTTCTTGTCTGCCATCTTATCCTGCTTTGTGTGGAGTTTTATCCCTCCAAAGATTGGTGGGACAGGACTCGCGGTACGTTTTTCTTTCTGGCTAGATGTTTGCTTGCTGATATGGTTTAGATTCGATGTTCTTCGCCTTCATACTCATCTACACTGCCAACATCGTCATTCGGATCGTCGGCTTGACGTGGGCAAGATTTAGAAAAAGCTCGTGGGACATCTACTCTCTGATATCCGTCTCGGCCGCCTTCACAGCGACGATTCTGGTGCTCGCTCAGCCTAAATCCTGGGTTATTGTTAGACTGCATAAGCTCGCGCTCGTCTCCATCGCCCTGCTCCTCATCCCCCGCAATAACCAGCTTGATCAACTATTCAAAACGGCAGCGGCCAGTTTGCCACTGATTCTGAATCTGTTGGCAACATGGTTTGTCTTGTTCCTCACGTTCGCCATCGCCCTGACCCAGACGTTTGGGCTCACCAAATTCAACCACAACGAATCGGGCAATATCAACTTTCGTAACGTGCCGAAGACGCTGATCCTGCTCTTCCGCACGAGTGTTGGCGAAGGCTGGAACCAGATCATGGAAGACTTTGCCACCATGCGGCCCCCTTATTGCACCGTCAGTTCGCTGCCATTCGACAGTGACTGTGGCAGCGCTGAGTGGGCGCGGACACTTTTCATCGCTTGGAACATTCTCAGCATGTACATCTTCGTCAATTTGTTCGTGTCGCTCATCTATGAGAGCTTCAGTTACGTGTATCAGCGTAGCAGTGGGCTGTCGGTCATCAGTCGCGAGGAGATTCGTCGGTTCAAGCAGGCGTGGGCAGAGTTTGACCCCCATGGCACGGGCTACATCTCAAAGGAGGCGTTCCCTCGCTTACTTGGGGTACGTATCGACGCTTATCTGCGGTTTTCAATATGCTGACAATGGACTAGGAACTTTCAGGCGTTTTCGAGATGCGCATCTACGACGGCGACTGGTCGGTGGCACGCCTGATTGAAGACTGTAGCCGACCGCGTCGGGAGTCCGGTCTCCCGGTTGAGGACGGCCATGAACCGCGGGAGATTGACCTCAAGAAACTCAATCGCCGGCTTGCCGAACTGCCTGTCAAGGAGATCCAGAAGCGACGGCATCGGATGAACAAATTCTACGAAGAAGTGCTTGTGTCCAGCGATCCCGACCGCGGCATTTCCTTCACGTCGCTCCTCATGATCCTGGCCCACTACAAGGTCATCAACGACAACCGGAGTTTACGGTACGTTTATCGATGGCATATCCTTGATAACACAGCTGACCATGTCCGCAGTCTTCACGAATTCCTCCGTCGTCGAGCCCGCCTCCAACGCGTAGACGAGGCCGTCCGCCGCAACGTCGTCATCGGCTTCTTCGACACAGTCTACTGGTCCCGGCGCTTCCGGCACCACATGGAGCGCAAGCACGCCGGCCACATGACGGCCATCCCGCAATTCACCGTCCCGGAGATCTTCGTTGATGGCGAAGACGACGGCCCGGAGAACGAGCCGAACGCGGCGCGACACTCTCACTTTTCGGGCCTGGGTCCGTCGTCGCCTGGCCCATCGTCTATTGTGTCGTCGCCGCGCACGGGTGTTATGACGCCGCCTAATGGGCCTTCCGGGGCGACGACGCCGGCAGGTGGGAGCCCGACGCGCCTACGGCGGAATACAACACTAGACGATGTGGATGATAATTGGCAGCTTGCGGCGGCGATTAGTCGGCCTGTTAGCCCGTTGAACGCGCCTGAGCACGAGGGCGGGGGGCGGAGTCGGGCGGAGAGCAGTGTGAGTGCGCAGGATGTACTCGAGGTGCTGGACAACTCGGTGTGGGGCGAGAGTATCCGGAAGAGCTTCAGCACGCGGAGGGGGGAAGGGAGCGGGGGACGATGAAAAGCGGGACGCGGGATGGATATCTAGAGGGACATGGAGTTTTGATGGGATCACGGTTGGCACGTTAACGGCATTTTCTTTGACTTTAATCGCCTCCTGCAGAGCGGCATATGTCGTGAGGGGCCTTTTGTGGTACGGCATCTTTGGGCATAGGTCATGTGGATTTCGGTCGGGGAGTGGGGCAGGGACTAGGTTTCCTATGTACGAACTGGGAGGGCGGCGTTTGGCGATAGCGTTTCGTCGTTATCGCTGCAGGAGACGATGGGATCCCGAGCTGTGGCTCGTGTCAGTCGGCTTAGCTCTTTTGCGGGAAGGCACAGGGACTTTACGGTCATGAGACGGTGGGGCAGTTGGGGTGTATGCGATGGAAAGGAGCTTGAGCGGCGAAGCATTGCAGGCGTTTTTTTTTTCCTTGTTGATAAATTTAGCGACTGGTGATGTGTGGGGAGCTATTAGGGCCTCCTTCGCGATTAGACTAGATGGAAGGACAGGTGCCCTTATCACTTAGTGCGTGATGCTTTGCTTGCTACGGTATATTGTTATATGGTTCGAGCATCATACGACACGTACACAGGACATGAGAAATTTTCTTCCTAGCATGCCTTCAACTCTTCATCAATTTGGTGAGGTCCTCAATCGACGATATCGCGAATGGCTAAGCCGTTGCTAAATCGCTTGGTATCTACCGTACCTGCCGCGGGTCTGACTAGCAGCTCGGCTGCCGACTCGATACTCTGCAGGTACAAGCTCATCATTCCAGATGTTGGAGTAGATGGGAGAGTTAGGCTCGCGATTGGGGTAGCGAGGCTGGCGTGCTGCTTGCAGCAGAAACAATAGTTCAGCGTACCTGCATGCGGCCGCTGCATGGGATGCATGGGATCTTCGTATCGGCATGGCAGGTTGTTCTAGAAGGCTACCGGATGGCGCGAAGCGTCGTTTCAACGGTCACGGTGGGGGGGGGGGCTGGGGCATGAGGGTCTCGACGGTTTTGTGCCTGATCTCCTGCCGGCTTTGGATATTTTTCTGCAGGATGGAGATTTGGAGAGACTGGCACGGCTGGAAATGTAGGGCTTGCATACTGGAGGGAGGACGGCAGGGCGGGGTAAGGTTGTGGTTCGCGGGTTTTTTGAGGGTGGTTTGAGAAAGAGAATGGGCGGGCGGGGGGCGTTTGAGGCAGAGGAAGAGGCGTTTTTGGGGTCGGGGATTTTTCGAGGAAGTGTATGAATGTAGGTTTGCCTGGGAAGGGCATTGGGTTGAAGGAGAGGGAGGATTGGAGGGTGAATTGATGGCCAGATTGCTGGCTACTCGGTCGACATTCCTTCAATCAAGAGATTCATGGCAACCCTTACTGCGGATCATTAACTCGACGAATTCGGGATTCCGGAAACGGTCTACGGAGGAGGGAGGTATTTTGGGAAGCATTACTTTGGGAGGAATGTTAGAGTGTTCGTCGATTGGGGCAACGTGACGGGATTGCGGGTGCCTGATTCCACATATTCTCTTTCGCTTCAACATCGCGAGAGTGGCCTCGCCTGGAGAGTACCGCACGGTACGTACCAGAAGTCGGCACCGGCCTGAGGGATCGAAGGATGTGGAGGATGGATAGGATATTGGGTATGGGATGCCGCCTCTCTTCTCTAGAGTCTTGGTGTTCTGGAGCTGGCTTAGAGTACATGCAATGCAATGCACGGCATGACAGATGTGTCTAACGATATTCGCTTGGTGCTTCTAAACCCCAACATCAGACGCCGCGGCCGTCGTCTCACCCTAGGCTCTGAAACGCCTCAGCGTCAGTGACGCGATGGCCGTGGCTGGCCCGCCTGCAACCACCCTTCCTCTCCTTGAGCTTCACAATCCAGGCCTCAGCGATAGATGGTTCGCTGGTCTTTAGCTGGCCGTGTACTGCATGCAGCTCTACGGCATCGCTAGGCATCGCTAGTTCTAGACATCGCTATCGCCCAGATGCGATGCCCGCCTCGGCTCCTCCAAGCATCAGGTCTAAGCTTCATCTTCCGCTCATTCTTCGCTCCACCATGACCTTGCGTCAAAGGCCATCGCCACGGGTAACCCATCCGCAAGCATTCCACACCGCATATCGTGTACGAGGCGTCTTTCGCCCTCCGGGCCCCAGAGCTCCACCTAGCTCAGCTGGGGATAGTGGAGTACAGTATACGTCTGCGGGGCTGGCCCAAACGTCTCGCCCTTCCTGTTGCCCTGTTTCTTCTCCCCCCAAAGTGTCCCATCTTGTTCAAACACCCCAGTCCAGATTCAACAATCCCCCACCCAACAACCACCCAAACTGCCACCACCAAAGCAACCCCGGAAGCCGTCCTGCGCGACCTTCCACCCGGCACGCCCAGCGATGTGACACACGCAACGGCCATGTCCGCTCCGAGATGTGCGTCTGGCTTGTGCCTCATGTGTCTCGCACCTTGTCCACCCCTCAACCCCCCAGTCCCCTCTCCTCTCCCTCCGCATTGTCTCCAATATAAACCAGTTTCCCTTGGAACAGAGAGAAGAAAAGGAGGCGTTTGTCAATGCTTTTTGTACTTCTACTTCTCCTAGCTACAACATCCCATACTTTCATTTATTAAACACACAGATTCCCCTTCCCTCACCCCAACCAACCACACACACCCCGACCCGTTCATCGGTCATTAATCTGGAGAATTTCGTCGAACACACACTCGTCCTCGTATCGCCCATACTGCCCTCCTTTGCATCTGCCCTCGTCATCCCACTCGTTTTGGGTTACGCACGTTGAAAGTGCCAAACCCCAATCATAGATTAACCCCATCGTTTCGGGGAGATCGTCCTCACACCGGGTCCACCCCGTTCCACTCCCTACACCAAAACACCACCTTTACCGGTGCCCATCTCTTCATTCCCGGGCTTGCTTCAAATTGACCAACTGGCTTTCTGGTCTTTTCGCCGCACGTTGCCTTTCCGACAACCCATCAAAAACCCCCAGGCCACCTGCTCGCTTCTTCCTCCGCCTTACACCTACCTACTTCCAACACTCTCTCTTCTCTCGTTCAGCCCTTCAACAATCTTCAATTGCGAGAACAGCTGGACCTGATCCGCTTTTGTCCTTTCTCCCTCTGGACCACCTCCTCCACCATTACCACCACGGACACTCTTAACTGAGCTGCCCACCACACACCACACCACACCCCACCAACACCAACACCAACACCAACACCAACACCAACACCAACACCAACACCAACCAACCGCAACCCACCATGCACTCCCCCTCCACCGACAGCCTCTCTTCCCTCTCCCCCTCCGGCCTCCGCCGCCTCACCACCGCCTTCCACCCCTCCCCCCCCTCAACAACAGCCCCCTTCCCCCCCCGCTCGCGGGGCTCCCATGAATTCTCACCCGACTCCCTCTTCTCCTCCTGCTCGTCCTCCAGCCTCTCGTCCATCTTCAGCGCCACCTCTAGGCTCCGCGCCCTCATCATGCGCCACCGCAAGCCGAGCACCGTCGACCTGCGCCTCGAGGAGGAGCGCCGGTGTTTCCAGGCTGAGTTGGGTGTGCTGGAACCCAGGCCTGTGGCTGCGGGGTTGGGGATGGGGATGGGGATGGGGTATGGGGCGCCGTGCGTTATGGGGGGGATTTTTGAGGTGCTTGAGGGACGGGCTTAGGGCGCTTCTACTCGACCAGCTGAGATCCTGACTGGGACGAAAGTCTCGGCCTGGCGGCTTCGGCGGCTGGTTTTGTCTAGTTGTCTCGCCCTTGAACGGGCCTACGGCCGGATGCAAACCCGATCCGGAAGGAATTTTTCTATTGGTGTAATTCCGTTTTGAGGGGAGGGAAAGATGGGCGCGCGTGTGCTGTGCGAAGATACCTATTTCTGCTCGGGGACACTGAATTCCGGCGTAAACGGCACAGAAGTACGACCTGGGATACTGGCGTTGAATGGAATGGGAAATACGGGGACATATTTGGTTTTCTCTCATAGGCGGGCTCGACCGGAATAGGTTGCCTTGTCCTGTCTTTTAGACGGTTAATAAGACAAAGTTCAAAAGCTGATATTTGTGCGCTGCCTGTGCTTGCAACTGTCATCTCTGTCAGCTCTTGTCAGTGGCCTGTGAGATTTGTAGTTTGGTACGATCCGCCAGTCCGCGGGTGCGAGGGAATCGAGCTCGAGGCCATTTTTTGGCGCACAAGGACTCGATGAAGTAGCCCTGTGCTACTATACCGCTCACCAAGCGCGAGGCGATGTCATCTGCCTCTTGTGCGACGGTGTCGATAATCGGTAAAGGGTGAGACAGATATGCTGGGTTCGCGGACAGACACACGTCGTCCCCTTCTGGCAGATGCAGATTTGGTTGTACGGAGGGTTACGCAGAAGTGAGTGTCCGACCGCACTTTTTGATCGGAGATGGTCGGCGGGCGTTTGGCGGGCTTGGATCGGCGGCGTGGATGGGGGGGGGGGGATCAGGAGGCTGCTTGGGTGGGCGCGTAGGGTTGGACTTGTGCCGGTACTGTGCGGTACTGTAGCACTGGTGTCAACCGCGATCGTGGGAACTCGGTGGTTGAGGGATTCCTGTGGTGGTCGTCCCTGCTGACTGATCGCGGTGCGGGCGGGGGTCGCGTAGGCGCGCCCGCGACGCGCCGATGCGCCCTCGTTACTGTACCTCACCATCTTTCCCTCGATATCTGGATTTCCTGGCGGAGATAGCGAGTAACTGCAAGGGAGAAACAAGGTGTATGTCCGGGATCGGTTTAATTGATTAATTGTCGAGAAGGGATTGCTGGATTGGAAGTGTGGTTGGTGTTGGATTTGCGCGCGGCCGGGAGAGCGACGGACGCCACGACGACATACGCCACAGCTACCGCGACAACTGCACATCGCGACGGCAAGTACGCCTGTAACGTTTGATACCAGGCTTCTGAGTGTGCAAAGCTCTAGGAATTGGATCCTTCTGGCTACCCCCACAGTGAAAGCAGCATCCCCGCGTCTGTCAATATCTCTGCATACCTCTCGATACCCCTCGCTTCACCTACATCCAACACCGACCCTCGCGACTCAATCGCGCACCCAGCACAGACACCATGCCGCCGCGCAAAGCGCGACCGGAAGATGGCGCCTCGGGCACGGTGACGCCGGGCGTGGGCATCGAGGTACTGCACCCCCTCACTCCTTCCCTCCCTCGCACCAGCCCGTCCCCACAAACCCTCACTAACGCCCACAGGAACTCAACCTCCCCAAAACCATGATTGCACGTCTAGCCAAAGGCATGCTCCCTGCCAACACATCGATCAACAAAGAAGCACTACTCGCAATAAGCAAGAGCGCAACCGTATTCGTGAGCTACATCAGTGCTCAGGCGAACGACAACGCGCTGCGCGGCGGCAAGAAGACGATCCAACCTGAGAATGTGTTTGAGGCTATGGCCGATCTGGAGATGGGGGATTTTGTACCGAGGTTGGAGGCGGAGTTGAAGAGTGAGTTTCCTTGTGGAGGGGAGGGGGAATTTTGGGGGGGTGCTGACGAGGGCTAGAGTATAATGCGATGCAGTGCGAGAAGAGGAATAATTATAGGAGGAAGATTCGTGATGAGCAGAAGGCGAAGAAGACGGCGACGGGTGGGGGGGATACTAGTGCTTTGGCTGATGAGGGTGATGGGGAGGCTCAGGCTTCGAAGAAGGTGAGGAGGACTACAGCGGGTGAGGCGGATTCGGTGATGCCGGTGGGCTTGGAGGGGGAGGGTGAGGAGGATGAGGAGGAGGAGGAGGTTGGGGAAGGTGAGGAGGGTGAGGATGAGGAGGGTGAGGATGGGGCGGAAGAGGGAGAGGGTGAAGAAGAGGAAGAGGAGGAGGAAGATGATGTGGTTTACGAAGAAGAGGAGGAAGTTGACGTCGATGAACGCCTTGAGGATGAGGACATGCGTGATGGAAATCAGTCTGATGTTGAGGATGAGGATAGCGACTAAAGAAACTGGGTATAACGCCTTGATATTCACGTCCGGCATGGCTTTCACTCTGTGCTCTTGAGGATTGAGTGCACATTGTCCTTTTGACAGACCACATTGAGATGCCTAAGGGCTACTGTTCCATCTCAGGATACAAGCGACATATACATGCCTTCTGCTCCGAGCTCTCACTAGCGGTTGCTTGAACTTGAGCCGTAAAGTATGATCACTGATAGCACACTTTCCCTCAAGCCTTCTCCATGTCATTATTACAGGATTGACTTGCATCTTTCCTCATGCCATGAGATGAAAGGTACATCCTCAGCCCCATAATGCAGCCTGCGGCGTGGTGGCGGTAAACACGCCGCTCCCCTACTTCTTAAGTAACACATCCTCCCGGAAGCGAACTACGCGCGTCAGTCAGAGCCTCCCCAATATAACGATACCTACACCTCGTCATGCGCTCCGTATCCACGATATTGGCCCAGTTCCGCGCATGCTCCTCAAGCGCCTTGGGATTGTTCCACGCATACCCCGGCGCGTCCTCGTCCTTCGTCCACTTGTACCCAGAAGCCTCCCTAATGGCATCCAGCTGCGGAGCCATCTCCGGCTTCTGCGCATCCTGAGGCGTTGTCTCCATGCTCGTGAAGTCGATGCTGCGCTTCCCGTTCGCGTTCAACGTGGGTGCGGGCGCGAGTGCGTGCGCGTTGTGGATTGGGGTGGGGTTGTGCGAGTTTGGTGGCGAGAAGTCGGACTGCGGGTTAGAGGCACGGGGCGGAGTGGACGGGAGGCGACTGGAGGAGGAGAGGGAGAGGTCGAGCATCTGTGCATCTGCAAACGGGGTCAGTGGATGTGGGGAGAGGGACGGGGAGGGGTGGTGGGGGGGGGGGGGGTTTATTACCCGCTTGGTTCTCTTGATTGGCTGGGTCGGAGGGCGCCATGGCTATGCGCTTTGCTGTCGACTATCGACGATGTGTACTGAAAGAGACAGATGTATACGAGCGGAGTATGGCGTTGTCGAGAGGTGTCGCAACTGACTGTTCACCACGATGATGCATCTTTCCGCCTTGGTGCCTTGCGTGGCGCATCGCTGCAAAAGCGCTTGGCATCACGAAGGGGACGAGGCTGAAAAGTGGCGGGGTCCCCAAGCGCCCAGGCCGGTTCCCCGTCCCGCGTCCCTTGCATCCAAACCCCTCCAACCACCACGTCGTCCTCTCCGAACCACCCGGCAACATCACCATCCGATCACTCGCCTACGTCTCTTACATAACTTCATTCTCCTTCATATCCCCTAATACGACACAACGATGAGCTCTGCACGATCAAAAGTCCCAGACGCGTGGGACGACGACTGGGAGAAGGTAGCCGATGTACGCGCACCACCCGATCACGCTTCGCCGCTCCCTATTGACACCATATAGCAAGAACCAAGCGCACCGTCCCAGGCCTCCGCACAACCGGAAACCAAACTCAGCAAAGCTGAACGCCGCGCCCGGCACGCAGAAGCAAACAAGCGCCTCTGGCAAGCAGCGTCCGTAACCCCACCCCTTCCACCCACCACGACGGTCCCACGGACACCGCTTCGCACAACAGGAATGATACTAACCCACCCCAGCGAAACGCCCGACCGACCCCTCTTCGTCGACGCCAACGACTCCATCCCCCTCAAGACCGAATTCAAACCCCCAGTCAAGGTCGTCCTAAGCCGCAAGCCGCCCACCAACGTCGCCAAATCAATGGGCAACATGAAGCTAGACGACGACTCAGACAGCGAGGCCGAGGCAGCTGCCAAACGCGAACGCGAGTTCGCAGAGCGGCAGGCGCGCGCCGCGCGCGAGCGCGAGGAGAAACAGCGCAAGTACGCGGAGGCGCGTGAAAGGCTGTTTGGCACGGGGACGGGCAGCGGAGGTGCCCCCGGGGATACGCGCAATGCTTCGCCATCCGTAAACAGCAGCCGGAATTCGTCCCGCGGCAAGGGGCGCGAGCGCGCAGACCCGCAATCCGAACCTGCCGATCAATCGCCCGCGCGTGCAGGCCCGACGAGGCGCCAGCTGTTCGATCCGGGGTATACGTCGAAGCCGGTCGGGCAGAGGGCGGGGGGGCTGGCGGTGCAGGAGGAGAGACCAATTCGGGCGCCGAAGGGGCCGGATGCGAGTGGGCGGGGGGGGTTTGGGTTTGCGCTGCGAGGGGGCAGGGGCGGGATGACCTCTTAGGTTCCAGGGCGGGGTGAAGAGGCGGATGAAGGGAGTTCAGGATGTGGTGCGCAGTGATACCCCCGGATTTTTTTCGTGGCCGGAGCTAGGTCCGACGAGGCGTTAGGGAGGAGATGCGATCGGCGCCGTTTCGATGCGACCCTTGAACCCGAGGAGGGGGATCGGAGCTACAGTACCCGCGTCTTGGGACGGGCGAAGGAGATCGATTGGCTTAATTGACATATTTTGGTTTCCCGGATTTGTGCGCGAGCGCTGTGGACCCCGACGTGCATTGTGCTGTCAACAGCGGAACGCAGTTCGATCACGATCGCCAGTCGCGTATCGAACCAGGATCGCGATATATCGCTTACTTAAGGAGCCTCCATGGCACGTCTCAGCAGCCAACGGACACGCACCCGGCTCATAATCGAGCCTTCTTCTTATTCTTACCTTTCGTACCACCTTTACCAGCACATTCATGCACGCCCTCCTCCTCGCCGCCTCCCTAGGCATAGCGCACTTCGCCGCTGCTGCCACAATACCTGCGCCGTTAGGCGCCCGCGGTAAGCAAGCGCACCTCATTCCCTCCACAAGGCTAACCATCAGCCCCTGCCCTTCCCACCGCAGTCCCGAACGCCAATGGCTTAACCGGCGCCCTTCCCGGCGCCCTTCCGGGCGCGCCTGGTGTGCCCAGCGGTATGCTTGGTGCGGCCGGCGTGAAGGGCGTGTCGAACTCGGCGGCGGTTTTGTCGTTGCTTGGTATTGGGATTAGTGTCCCGGGTGTGCCAGCCGCGCCTGACCTTCCGGCGGTCCCGGGTGTACCAACTGTCCCGGCTGTCCCGGGTGCACCAGCTGTCCCGGGTGTACCAGCAGTCCCTAATCTCCCAGTGGTTGGCAATCTTCCCGTAGTTGGGGGCGCGGGCGCTGGCACAGGAGAGAACACTGGCGCGGGCCTCGGGCTTCCGGTCTCTGTGCCTGCGCTGCCGGCTCCCGTGCCAGATGTGCCGGCTCCTAAGCTCCCGGTTCCTAAACTCCCGGTTCCGGCTGTTGGGGATCTTCCCACTGGGGGAGCGGATGCTGGCGCAGGGACGCCGGCTGGGTCTGGTGGACTTCCACTTCCCGCGGGCCTTCCCATCCCCGCAGGTCTTCCCATCCCGGCTGGTCTCACCCTCCCGACCAATCTCGCCGCCGTCCCCGGCATAACCACGCTAGTAACCTCCGTTGTCTCATACTTAGTCAGCTCACTCCTCAGCCTCATCACCGGGATCAACGAAGGCCTACCCATCCCCTCTCTTCCCTCTATCCCGGCTAAAATCGGTCGCCGTACTCCACAACTCAGCTCACCCGCCAGCCTAGGCAGCGCCGTAACCACCGCTTCCTCTGCCATCCCTCCGGGCCTGGCAATCAACGGCTTTCCACTCACTATGCCCTGTCTCAACAACGACATCACGCCGAACTTGCTGCCGAATGTGCTTAATGGTATGGGTACTGGCGTGCTGGCGATTGCCTTATCCTTGGCTGGGCTGCATCTCTTGGTCCGTGATGTGGAGGTTGAACATGTCAAGCGTCAACTGGGCAGCGTTCTCGGGGGTGTGCCTGGCGTGGGTGGGCTTGCGGACGTAGTGACCGGCGCAGTCGGCTCTGTTCCCATCGCCGGATCCACGAGCGGTGCGGCCAACCCCGTCGGCACAGCCACGGGCGCTCTATCTGCCACACCGGCTGCCGGGCTCGTCAACACCCTCACTGACCTCCTCTCCGCCCTGCCATTGATCGGCAGCCTCCTCAACGCCTCCTCGGCAGTGCAGGCGGCAACCCCCTCGGCGCAGTGTGCAGTGTCCCCGTAGCCAGCGGTGACGTAAGAAACCTCGCCGTCGGCAGCTTAACTAGCTTTCTCACGCGGCGGGCCGGGCCGCTCGACGCCGCCACAGGCCTAGCCGGCGGCGCGACCGGTGCCACAAACGCACTTTCTCTCCTAACCCCCGTGCTCAGCCTAATCGGCACGCTCGCCAACGCGCTACCGCTCACTTTGCCCATCACCTTCGCACTGAACACCGCGACCTCTACACTCTGCGGCCTGCTCGGCCCTCTCCTGTCCCAGGTGTCTGGGTCCAAGAGCGTGGTCCCCTTGGTTACGGTGCTGAATCTCCTTCCGATGGTTGATGACGGGTTTGCGGGGCTGGCGGGGTTGGATAGTCTTGATGCGTTGACGAATGCGGCGGCGGGGTTGAATGCGGGGAATGCGAGTTTTGTGGAGGGCTTGCCGGTTGGTGGGGGTGGTTGGCGGGGGCGATGCAGGTTGTTCAGAATCTTGAGGTTGCGAAGGCGAATGGGGTTGATGTGGCGGGGGCGGGAGGGTTGTTGTTTCAGCGGGCTTGGGGGTGGGGGTGGGGGGGGGGGTGCTTAGAAAATGGAGGGAGTGGGGTTGGTGATGGTGATGGTTTGGGAGGTGGTGATGGTTGGGCTTGAGGTTTGGATCAAAAGCTTGCTTTGGTTTATCTTCGAAGATGGTAGCTAGCGCGACCATCTACAGTTTTGAATTCATATTTCGTTTTGGATGCTATCGTTGACGTACTCATGTGCTCGCCCTTAGAAGGACGGGCATCGGATTGTAGATGATGGCTGTGGTGGAGTTGCCAACGAATGACGTCAACGAGACTTGATGTCCCAGGGTCGCTCTTGCCTTCCTCACGACAGCAAGACTGAAGTGAAGGCCATCTCATTATCGTGACCTCTTATCGTCATCACCTTCACCCAACCCTCATGTACCGAAAGCAATTGAATGAATACCTTCTTCCCAGGCAATGAACCCCCCCGGTCACGATGTAGCCGTACCGCGTGCCACATACGGTCCCGATGCAAAGTTCAAGAGCCTAGAACGCACTGGATGACAAGCCAGCGAGTCGAAAGCCAGTCAGAACGAATCCTGACCGGTAGGCGACGGCATGCCGATGGAAGTTAGCCGAATATCGGCTAGCTCGGATCGGCGCGCTGCTGGAGCGATGCATCACGCACTTCCCTTTCGGTTTAGCTGCGCAGGGCGTCACGGCAGCGGGCCTAATCTCCACGAACACAGAGATAGCGAAGACGGCACGACCTTGCGATGACGCGGGGTTCCTGGAATGCTCTCCTGCTTGTGTTCGATACTGCAGTTCTCATGGCAATTTGACTGCCACTACTGCATTGCAGTTGCTTCTTTGTTGCAGAAGTAAAGCGCATGGGTTTCTGGTGGTGAAGGAGTGGCAGTGCCGAGCAGCGCGGGCAGTGCAGGTGTTTGCTCATACTGCAGATCATGGCAATGCCGGAGACACTGCAGGTCCTGCTGCCATCGTGTTGGTCGCTTCTTGATGCCGAGTTGAGAGTTGGTGCAGCATGGCCGCATTAGCTCCCCCGCCGGATGCTTGTCCATCTCCCAATGGACCTTTTGGGTCGCAATCACACTACGGTACGGGTACGGTAAGTGCTCTTCCTTCTGAGGTGTTCGGACAGCGTACTGAACAACATCTCTCGTCGCTACTAGGCCCCCCGTTTCGTCGACGGAGACGCCGGAAACTCCTGCGGCGAAGTTGAAGCGTTTCAAACCCCACCTTCACTTGAGGTTCTAGCTTGACGACATCGGCTTAAACAAAGCAGATCAACCAACCAGACGTTCCAGACAGCGCCTCACGTAACCCATTTTGTCATAAAGCCGCATCCAAAAATAGAGGCAATTTCCTCAAAGAAGCGCCTTTGCCCCCAAACCGACCCGGTCTCGTTCCGACTACCCCTCCTTCTCCAAACGACCCCGCCTCTCGACCTGGGTTTGGGTATCAAGTGAACTCCCCTGGCAAGAGCCGAACGGGAGGGAGCGGGAGTACCCCTTGGCGATCGTCAACTCACCCACGACCTTGTAACAACGCAGGGCGGGCGCAGCAATCAGAGGCGGCGAACAGCTAAAACCGACAAACACCGGACGTGAACAGGTGGTAGGGAAATGCAGACTGGCGGTGGGTGTCCGATGGCCCAGGTCCTATGCCTACCAGTCAGGTGGAAGGATGGCTTGCAACCCTACCATCCCGGCCATGCTCTTGGGTGTGGGGGCTGGTACGGGACGTCGTGTCTGGAGGAGAGCTAGTGGAGTACCACAGTAATCGGGGCGCAGACGGGCAGGCTTGGTGGGGTTTGACGGCCGTGCTACTCTATCACTTGGCCACTCTATCATCGCCACTCAGCGTCCCCTCCTTTCCGACCGCCCTTTTTCGAAGATTCGGGGAGTGTCTACGAGGGTTTACGAAAGTAAGAGTTTCGATGAAGAGAGCTTTCCGCTATTAGCGCCTTGCCACCTCCAGTTCGCGCCAAAAAACATGGTTGGTAGGCCGGTTACCAACCGTCCCTCCAAACCCCAGGTTTGTAGCTTTAGCAGCCGCCAGCCGCTAGGCGCGCATGTCGCAAGTCTACTTCGGATAGGTGCTGCGGAGCATTTAACAGAGCCCCATTCCTTAGTTCACGCCCTATTTGGTCTTGTGCGCCTACACACATTTGAACGACAGGGAATGTGAGAGAAGAAACAGTGCAAAAGCAAGAGAAAAACTGGACGAGTTGGGTCTTCACGCCTTCGGCCCTCCTGTCACAACCCCCAGTCATATTCCAACCCCCTCTCTAGGCATCTGCTGGGGTCACCTTACATCTGACCAACCCTCCCCCCCTCCCATCCTTCAACTTTCTTTCTGACAAACTCTCTCCTCTTCCTCCTCATTCCACCCCGCACTCTTTTCAGCTTGTGTTGAAGCTGTCCTCTCGTCTTATCTTTCAACATTCTGTCGCTCTGGCTTGATATTGAGCCCCAGCGAATTCTTTTGTGCTTATCACCAGTCATACCCCGCATTCCGCGCCCCTCTTAGCCCCCAAATCTTCCCCTCTGCCCTTAACATGGCCCGACACGTGCGTCCTGGGCGTGGTGGGTATGAGGACGAGTTCACCGAAGACGAATGGCACACCGATGCCTGGCATCGCTCGCGCAACGCAAGCCGCACCCGCCCCCCGCCCCCTCCTCCAAACCGCAGCACCGGCGCCTTCCTCTCCCCAGAAAATCTAGGCTATGGCGGCGGTAGTTCTCGCCTCCGCTCACGCTCCCAGGGCAACATGCCCGCACCAAACGTCTACGTCTACACCAACCAGACGACGGAGAGTGACCTGCGCGACAACCATTCGAGCTCGCGCTCGCCCTCCCCGCGCTTGAAGCCCCGCGGCGGTGGCCGTGGCAGAAGCCGGAGCCGCGTCGACGAGGACTTTCGCGATGAACTCTTCGATAAACTCGACGACATCGACCACGATCTGCGCCGGTCGCGCAGCCGCGCCCGCACCGATGCTGCTCCCGCGCCTCCCGCCGTCGCTCTTCCCACCTTCATGGCCCCGCCTTACTACGCGGGAGCGCCACGTGACCCGAGCCCGGGCTACCACGAGCTGATGCGGCTGAAGGAGGACCAGGCACTCAACCGGGAGCGAGATCTCGAGCGTAGTCTTGAGGCGAAGTTGGCCCGCGAGAAGGATCACGAGCGGGACCGCCGGCTAAAGGTTGAGCTCGAACGGGAGCGCGATGAGCGGCAGCGGCATGAAGAACACCTACGGCAGAAGCTTGAGCAGCTGGACCGGCAGGCGGAGGTTGATCGCGTCAGAGACGAGGCACGCTTCCATGCTGCTGACTGGAAGTACCGGCAGCTGATGGAGGAGACGGGCCGGCGCACTGAGGACGAGCGTGCCATGCAGCTTGAGATCCGCGAGCGTGACGAGGAGATCTACAAGAAGAAGTATGAGCTGCGTCGCCTAAAGGATCGCATTGATGCCGAAGAAGAGCGCGCTCAGCAGGAGAGCAAGGAGAAGGAGTGGAAGACGCGGCTTGAGGTCGAGAAGCTCAAGCAGGAGCAGGCCAGGCAGGCTGCTGATTTGAAGCGTGATGAGGAGCGCAAGCGCATCCTCGCTGAAAAGGCCGAGCAGGAGCAGAAGGCCAAGGCGGAGCGCGAGCGTATCAAGCTTGAGATTGAGCAGAAGGAACGTGCTGAGCAGGCTGAGCGCCAGAAGATCAAGCTGGAGCTTGAGGCTAAGGAGGCTGAAGAGGAGGAGCGCCAGAAGGCTATTGTGGACAAGTACAATGCCAAAATGGCCAAGGAGAAGAAGGAGGCAGAGGAGAGAGCAGCCCGCGCTGTTGCAGAACATGAGAAGAAGCTTGCGGATCAGAAGAAGAAGGAAGAAGAGATGAAGGAGAAGTTCCGCCGTGAAGAGGAGGCGAAGAAGAAGAAGGAAAAGGAGGAGGAAGACAGGTGGAAGATGAAGCTCAAGATGAAGGAGGACGAAGAGAAGGAGAAGAAAAAGAAGAAGGATAAGGAGATCGAGGAGGAGATGTTCAAGCGTCTCAACCACTTCGGCTTTCAGGAGAATCAGATCGATGTCTTGCTGCATCCGAAGAAGGCAGGCCACCTCCCGCCTGGCGCTATGCCCATAAATGCGCTCCCTCCCCCTCCTCCTCAGCATCTCCCCGGACCACCATATCCACCACCTCCACCTATGGGAATGCCGATGCCGATGCAGCCACCCCCACCCCCGCATCACCACCACCACACCAACACGCTGTCGCTGGAGCTGCGCCGCGACGCCGCCCCGACGTTTATCAAGGTCCACCGCGACCATCTCGACATCGAGACTCTGCGCTACTACAATCTCCCATGGGAATACGACCATGTAAGTCGCCTTCACTTGCCTTTTCGTCCCCAGCTAATCCGTCCCAGGTCGACCCCAACTTCATCATCATCCTGCAGGAGATGGACACGCGCGAGACGGAGATCCTCTTCGAGCACACGCGCAAGCTGCGCCGCGGTGGCGCGCAGCTGCTAATTGAGGACCGTGGGCGTGGCACGCGTCCCGAATATGCTTTTGT
Source organism: Trichodelitschia bisporula (assembly GCA_010356995.1). Lineage (NCBI taxonomy): Eukaryota > Fungi > Ascomycota > Dothideomycetes > Phaeotrichales > Phaeotrichaceae > Trichodelitschia > Trichodelitschia bisporula. Next base: position 304,894 of record ML996693.1, read on the forward strand.
GCGGCGCCGCAAGCCGTCAGCGTCGCCTAGTGGGCGGAAAAGGTCACCGCGGAGAGTAAGCATCTTGGGCTCCATCCTCTGAAGTCCCTTTTTCGTTTCTTGGACATTGCCAAGTTGGGATTGCTAATTTGGTCTTCTTTTCTTTCCTTTTAAGGTCGTTCGCCTGCTTTGATGACCGTCTACTCCGTACGCCCGAAGTGCGTAATGTATGATGAGTTCAGTTGCCTCATGCTGCCTACATGATATCCGTTTCTTCTTGGCTCGAAACATTGATTCCGTCCTGCTGTCGGGTTCCGGCGTTTTTTGGGCGGTGTCGCCACTTCATCTTCCATCTTCTCTCCGGTCGCTTCAATCAATGAATTAGAGTTTACACAACCCTTGCCCCGTGCCACAGGTCAGAGTAGTGCTTCGTGATATTCCGTACAAGCTTCGTCCCAGAGCAGAGCACCCATGCATGCCTTGTATATAGTCCCAAACACCAGATATGCCCTTTGAACGCCACGCCTTCAGACAACCGCCTACAAAACCCCCACCCACCTCCTCTCCCCCCTCCTAATCAACTCCTCATACACCGTCCAAGCAAGCGCACTACTCATCGCCTTCCTCCCGATCCTCAATCCCAGGCCACTAAACAAACTCCCCACCCCCTCCTCCCGCATCATAATCCCAGCACACTTTACTAAGTTCCCATACCTGCGCGGCATAAGCTGCAGCCGCGTCTTAATCGCATCAAACGGATTCGTAACCGCAGTCGCCAGCGCCGCCGCCCCAACGCCCGACGCGAAATTCACCCCTGCCCCATAGCCCGCGTCTCCGCTGCCTAGGCCGACTAAGGCACCGAGCCGCCGTTTTCCAGATTCGTAGAAAAGCACGTAGAGACCTGCGTACGGCGCGTCCCGCACCGCCGTCGCGCCCGCGCCCGCGAATAGCCCGCGCACCCCCTCGGCACGCCAAATATCCGCCAGCGCCGCCCTCATGCCCGCATACGCATAAAGACTACTCTCGAGCCGGACCTTTATCACCGTAACAGGCATGAGGACGAACCCCGCCGCCGCGCGCGCCACCGCGCCCGCCGCCAGGTTGGCCGCGGGGCTCAGGGCGGGCAGAGACGAGGACGTGGCCCTAGTGTGGGAGTGGAAGCCGCGCGCGGCGAGGCTTTCGCGCAGGGCGTTCAGGCCGCCGAAGTACAGTGCTGAGCCGGCGCCGGTGCGCAGGGCGGACGGGGCGGTGCCGCGCCAGAGGGTGCGGAGGGGCTGTGGGGAGGAGAGGATTTGCCGGAGGGTGTGGAGAAGGGGGTGCGGGGAGGTGGTTGTTGACTGTTGGAGGCGGGTTTTTAGGAGGTCGGCTGGTTGGAGGAGGGTTGCGCTTAGCAGGCCTGAGGCGAGGCCGGCGAGGAGGTGGAATGCTGCGGGGGGTTAGGTGGGGTGAGAATAGAGGGGGGGGTTGGGGACGGAGAGGAGCAATTGGGGAATGCGCACTAGTTTTTTGTTTCTGCTTCGGCTTGGAGCCGCTCGTGACGGCGTCTTTGGTGCTCATGGCCGCGGTGTGGGCGCGGTGCGGCGGTTGTGCGATGCAAGTTTGGAGGTGAAGTCATGACGGAGTGCGCACGGGGCGGTGAGCGCGCCTTCCGCACCGGGCGGCTAGGGCTCCGGGCCGGGGTTGGTGCGCTCGGGATCAGGCTGGGCCGAGGGGCCCGAAGGGTCGAGGACGGTTGCGGACGGCCTTTGTGGAATGGGCAATGCGGTTTGCATTGTGATAGGCTTTTGGGGCAATTGAATGGATACGAGTCACATTTTTCACGAACACGGTGCACAGCAGAGTTGGGACAAAGAGTGACATTGAAACAAGATAAACGCCGAAAACAGATTCCCCCTTTCATTCTCCCATCTACAAGCAGATGGTGATCTTATGATGGGTGTCGATGCCTAAGAACTCGCACCAGGTCTTTTCGTCGTCATACGGTGACATCTTCTCTTCCAACTCGGGGAAAAAATGCTTCTTGAGTCCCTCCCACGAAAGCACTGCGGAGAAGCGTTGCCCCCAATGATAGGACACGAACTGATAGCAGACATCGTCGTGGACAAAGGGATGGTACTGCTTCGCCAGTCCCCGGCCAACGACCTGCCCTGGCTCATCCGGAATTCTCTCGCGGAACCACTGCGCCAACGTGGGGTGGGGGCAGAAGTCCGCGTCGTAAGTGTGAGGGCAGGGGACGCGATGCGGATGGCCGCAGCGAAACCGGACCTTGCACCAAGGGTGCTCTTGCAGAAAGATCCAGATGTAGTGAAGCGGAAACCCGCCCACGCCCTTCTTTTCAACTCCAATCGTAAGATTGCGCAGGTGGTCCGTCGTTTTCGACGGGGCCCGGAAGGAATTCATCCAGCGCGGCAGGTGGATGAGGTGTATCCCAAAGTGATATTCGCGGAAAAGAACCTCCAAGAACTCATAAACCATCTCGTGTTGGCCCTCGTACGTGTCCGGCAGGCAGAGCACCTGATCTTCCCAGACGAACTGAAGCAGGGCGGTAGTCAAAGTCCCCTCCGGGAAGTCTTTCTCCTCGACGGTCCTATCAATCGTTCGCTGACAAGGGAAATGGGCAACGGCATCGGCGCTCTCGCCACTCCATGCATCGCTTTGCTGGTACCTGGCGCGCCACTTCCCTTTGCTTGACAATTTGCGGTAAGCGTGCAATCTGGGGTGGGCAGGTGCGAGGGATACCCATCGCCGGTACTTCTTCTTGGTTCCACGGCAGCAGCGTTTGTGGCAGATAAGAACGGCTTTGTAGATCTCTACGCGAATCTCGTATGGCGCCATCTGGATCCGGTCAATCGGGAGTGGTGGATCAGCCACGGGAGTCGCCAGATGCCTTCTGAGGAATTTGGCGAAGACATTGAATTCCGTCGGTGGATCGAGAGAGCGGGGAGGAAATCCGGTCGACATGGTGATCAAAGGCCGAGCAGTACTTCGGAGAAAATATGAATGGTGACCGAGCGCGTGCTGCGATGAGGGAGCTTGAACATCGAGTTGGAGGTTCAATGCTGCGTCCCGGGCCGCTTAAGAAGGTGAGAAGTGGTGACTACGTCTTTGTTGCGGTTGGCATGCTCCGCTTGCGTATACCATTATCAACAAAGGCTCAATGAAGGGAGGATTCGACTGGCTTGCATTCTGCCCGTCGTTCCCGGAGCATGGCAAGTGAACCGGTTGCCCGTCGAACGGCCGGCATCCAAGAGGCATCAGGCCCGGCTCAGAGCTTCTCGTGAAAGCCTATATATGTCATGGCGGAGTTCGGAACTCCAACATCTGGAAAACTTCCAGTCGGAAAAGTGGGACGGTTCGACCGAGACAGCGTGGCGTCAAATAAAGCTGAAAGCAGCGATACGTGGTGTCTGCAGTCCGGAACCGGGTGGCATAAAACAAGTGTCATGAGAAGGCACCAAAAGGAGAAAGAGGGATGCGTTGCTCGGCTTCTTTGTGACTGAACGTCCCATCTGTGGTGGCCATGTTGTAGTCGTGGGCGAAGGTGAGAGGGAAGGCCGGACCCCGACGTCGAGTATCTTGCATGCACTGACCAAGTCAACGGCATTCCGGGTAACGTCAAGAATGGGTAAATGCTCAACAACTGAGTTGCCCTCACCTAGTTTTAGTTCTGTAAAGTATGCATGAGGCGGCGAAGTGACACGCAATGTCAACAACCATGTGCCTTCACGTCAGCGGAAAGGTATTGGATTTAAAGGGCGATGGAAAGGAAGAGCTAGAACTAGGTACTGTAGGTGGGTACGGTTCCCGTAGCCCCATTCGCCTGGAGTCTCAAATGATCCCCCTTCATTCCCCACATTGAGGTCGGCTTGGACAGGATGGTACAGTTCACCTAAAGCCATCACTCGCCTCTCCAAGTGAAATAAAATAACAACTGCCTCCGCTACGAACTGAAAGGGCCAACTGTAATGTCATTAGTAAAGACTCCGTTGTAGATCAGTAGTAGTCACTTACTATAAGCAGGTGGAGGAGGATGGTACTTGACCACCGCAATGCACCCTCCGTAGTGCCCCGTCTTACTTCTGACATAGTGGCAGTCATACTTATACAGGCCCTGCCCAATGGCGCCCTCCTTCGCTCGGTACGGTAAAAGCGGGAAATCCGGATCCCCTTGATCAGGTTCCCTCCAGTTGTTTTTACGTGCTCGGGTTACCGCTTTTTCATACGCCTCTTGCAGCTGATCCCGCTGAGACTGTCTTTCAGAGCTTTTAAATGACAGGTCGGTCACCGACGAATGCGCGGACAGGTGCGGTGCTCTGTGTCCGTCTCTGGGCAGGTCCGCTGAGTGGATACGTCGTAAAACCGGATCGTTGTCGCGCCGATGGGTCGACTCGCGAACCGCTTCGCAGTACCAGCACAGACACTCACTATATGGCTCTCCGTAGCGCCCTTCGTACTTGCCAGACGTGTAGATAAAGGCTTGATTTAGCAGGTGCTCCTCAATGTTCTCGTCATGGTCGATTAGGCCCCCGGCGTGTTGGTGCGAGTAGGCGCTATATGCCTGGGCTGTCAGCTTTGCTTCGAAGATATGGGCGGAATACAATTGGATTGAGCATGTGGGTATGCCATGCAAGGTCGACATCTAGCGTCGGGGCGACATCTTTTTCCCGAGAACTGCATATCATCCCGAAAAACCGTTCGTACTTGATGATCGACCTTTGCACAGTCGAAATGGCCGTAGGCGAATGGAGCCAGTCGATCTCATGCATCTTCTTGACAAAAATGCCTTGCCGGAGGACGGAAGCTCCCAGATCCAAGGCAAAGGGGCTTGCGTTGTACCAGTATCGGTCTAGGAGATCTACGACCTGCTTTTGGTCCTTGACATAACCACCTCCCGTCCTGAGGCCGGGCCCCTTTAGGAAATTATCGAATACTAGCCGGACGTTGATCATGGTTGTCTCGTCGTGTTGCGGAGCCAGGATTTCGGTGAAGTCGGTGAACGGTTGCCGGCCTCGCCTGAGCATTTGATGTGGAAAGTGTTGGGATCCAAAAAGGGGCCCTGCCATGGGATAGTCCCGCACCCGGAGGTTATTCATATCTTTGCGAAATTTCTGAGCGCGAAGATACTTGTGGCTGAGTTCAACTCCACAGAAGCCGCAAGTGGCCCGGAAGGCCTGGTCAGCATAACCGGTTCCATCAGTGGCGTTGTTTGCTCCGCGAGCCCAGTTCCAGTTCTCGGTCCATGGAAAGCTCGCAGGCCTGGTGCAGCTCGGGCACGGCATAGTCTTTTCCCATGGATCGTCGACGTTCGCCCATTTCAGACCGGTCTTTCGTTCGAAGTTCTCAACTGCAGCGGCTGGTGGCTCGTATTCCAGTGTGACGCGGTTGATGCAATTGGCAACTTCGAACAAGGGGAAAGGCGTCACGTAAAAGTCCAGTTTCCCTAGTATTATTAGCAAGGCTAACTGCTACACGTCTGTAAGCTAACCGTAGCGGACGCAGTCTTCGAAAAACCGCTGAGGATTTAGCAGGTATGCGTGCCACACGATCAGAACGTCTGAATCCATCAATAGAAGCTGCAGCAATTTCGGTACGACTCACCAAGCGGAGGGAGATGTTCGGGTGAGATGAGGTCGGTGAGCGGAACACCTCTGTGGAGCTTGGACTTTAACCGCGCGCGGCACGAATGCAACATGGCGATAGTGACCCTGGGTTGAGGCTTTCCTCCCAAAGTACTGGGAATGCACTTGTCCCACCACCGCTCAAATCGGTCAGCTGCTCTCGCTACAAAGACCGCCCATTTTTTGTCCTGGGTTTTCCCATGACGACCGGACTTCCTGCCATATGAAGACGCGGTAGAGCCTGGACGGCTGGTGCTATATGTTGGCGCGGCAGAACCTGGACGGCTGGAAGGGGTGGCGGGCGGATGGACCCCAAGGGGCACCGCGTCGGGATGGAGGAGTCCGAAAAGGGCTCCGGGGCTCGATATCTCATTTCGAAAGTGCTGGAAGGCGTCCAAGACCTCCAGGTGCGCGATGACGTGGTTCGGTGTGATGCTAAGGACATGTCTCTGCAAGAGGTTAGACCACTGCCGAAGATGAACATGCTGGTCATTCACGTGTGGCTTGCCATGGAAGAGGCGGAGTCTGCGTTGGCCATCGAACTGGCGCCTTGCAGCTGGAGAGATGGGATCAGGTGGGAAGTAAGTAAAATACTCGGGATTGTCGAATTTCTGTTCCGAGACAGGGCTCGGGGGGCGGGGCGGTAGGCTTCCAAACATGTAGTAACCGTCATTGGCGCTAGTCACAGAGCTTGGAAACATGATGAGACCGTTCGTAGCTAGGATGCGAAGCGGTATGGATAAGAAAAGAGAGTGGTGGAACACCGTTGGGCTATTGCTGGGTCACGGCGTTATTCGAGTTCAGAGATGAGGCACAGTGAGCGGTATTATCAAGTGAAGAGGTGGTGTTCGAGCATGGCAGCTGCCGTCAACCTAGGGAAGGGAAGAGCGACTGTATTGCTAGGCAAGACCCAAGTCGTCACTTCTCTGTAGACGATTGATGTTCAACAGGAGTCGCGCCGTCATCGAGGGGTGCCTGGTGTTCAACAGGAGCCGCGCCATCACCGAGGGGTGCCTTCGCAGTGTTGACAAGTCCAGTCGTCGCATCTACGCCAGTCTTGCCTAGTCCACTCCCAAGAGCATAGACCTGGCGTGTCAGCATTCCGCTCGAGACCGATACTGAGGAAGACCCACCGTGTTCCCCGCCGTATCTCCAACACCCTTCAGCACGCCGCCCACAGTGCCAGCCAGACCACCGATTACTTTCCCGGACCCATCCAGTATTGTACCTGCGACGCCTCGCGCCCGATCTTTTTGTTCGGCAGACATGTTGTCTGGCAACATCTCTCGCGGAATTTGCATTTGCTGAGGGTTGCTCTCGCCGTCTTGCGCGTCTGCATGCTTGGATTCGTCGCCCTCGAGCTCGACTTGTCCAGCGGCATTCTTCCTCAGTTCGCGGAACTGGCGGCGGGCTTCGATTTCGGAGGTCCCGGGTAGGAGGTCGAGATCGACGACTTTGTTCTCAAGTACTTTGACCATGGTGTTTGTCTGAATCTTTTTCGTTTCGAGTGTTTGGAGTCTGCGTTTAGTAGGCGCTGGGCTAATTGCAGCTCAAGGCGGGACAGTGGAATATATCCTCGGAGACATGGCCGCGAAACCTGAGTTGTGGTTACCCCTTTGCGTCATGCCGCAGTACAGCAAGGAATGAACGTCAGAGCAATCTATGACGATACCGGGGCGAACTCGTCCACTGATTCGAGCAGAGGCAAAGATGGTGAATCAGAAATGCTTCCTCTGGAAATACCTCTGGAAGTGATTTCCACTCGCCTGCAGCTTGGAGAGAGCCCCAGTTGCCACACCCGAGGAACGCGTCGCTCGACCTCCTCGCCATCCACCGCGTCAGGAGAGGTTGCCAAGGCCGATGTCGCCGCCTGGATCCGACGACCGTCGAATGAAGGTGAGCCGGAAAAGTCGCAGCACTACCGGTGGTGAATTTTGCGCAGTTGAAGAGCCACGAGTTTTCGAATCTCCATTTCGCCATCAAACCCTCCGTCCCACCAGATATTCTCTCCGTCTCTCACAGAAGAACATGCCCAGAATTCCGTGAGGACTTCCTTGTCCCACGTCTTCCTTCGTCCAAATGCACACATGCCAAAACTCCAGTCTCCTGTCAGCCAAACGCCGTCTAGTCCTCCGCAATTGCCGTAAACTCCCATACTCCTAAAAAACATCACCATCTACACCATCAACCCACTCACCACCCCACTCACCACCCCACTCACCACCCCTTCAAAAGCCCATTCAACCGGCGGCCTCACACCACCGCTCCTAACCTTGACAGCCCACATTTCGCCCTCCTACCCAAAATCAGCGCCATCCAGACCACAACCAAGCACCCACTCACCTCCCCAACAAAACCCCCCTTATCCAAATACCCCACACTCTCTGCAAACCTTCCCTCAACCTCCCTCCCCCCACACACATCCCCCACCACAAACCTAACTCCCCTGTTCTGCAACTCCCCCAAAGGCTCGAGCACCCGCCGCCTCAGCGCCCACTCCCACTCCCCATCCCCCTCCTCCCCCCGCCGCCGCGGCACCTCCATCCACCCCACCTCCACAACCCGTAAATCCTCCGCCTGGCGCAGGACCTCGACGGCCCGCGCTACCCGCTCCCGCCGCCGCTCGACCTCCGCGCACAGCACGGCTGCGTACCCGCCTAGCTTTCCGCCTGCCCCGACCCCGAGCACGGGGTGCCAGAACAGACTGAGGCAGACGCGGCGGACGCGACGTAGGACCGCAGCGCGCGCCAGGCGTTCTTCTACGCCCCATAGCGGCGCTATGTTCGGCGCGTCGAGCAGGCCTTCGAGTGTGAATGTTGCGAGCCGGAAGTATGTGGCCAGCGCTTCGATGTGGAGTTTGCGGCTGGCGAGAAGGAGGGAGAGGGGCGGGGGCGTATGCGAAGCGTTCGATATGCCGAGTTTCGCGCGCAAATGTAGCACCGTGTCCAGATTTGGCGGCGGGAGGAGGTGCGTGATGATCTGCGTGAGGAGCTCAGGCGGGAGAGTGAGAAGGGTTGGAGGCTTCATTGTTGCTTTGCCAGGCGCAGGACGCCAATTTCGTTCGTACGTTGAGCGCGGACTGTAGGATAGACAAACTAACGACCAAAGTAACAAAATACCAAACCCCCTATGCCACGTCCCGGGTATCTCCATCTTATATCTCGCCCCACGCCCTCCCCACGCCCTGCCCCCCTTAACCCCTTCCCCACCAACAAAAGGGAGATCCCCACAAACCCTTCCACAGGGTCCAAAGGGTCCACCCCCTAGTTCTAGCCTCACCCTACCCGAATCTCGATACGATCCCCAGGGGTATCAGCGCCCGCCAGCACGCCCGTAGCGCAAAAAACGAAGAAGCGGTCAGGGTCGCCGCCCTCCCCAAATTACCCTTTCTCAGCCTTAGTTCTAGAACTACATCCGTAGACCTCAGGCCAAGAACGAGTGGCAGCCGAGGGATTTCCGGAAACCGGCACACGCTGTTCGCTGGCGTGGTCGGACGTACATTTTACCTCCGTACGTGGGGCCTAATATCGCGTTTCCGCGTCCCGCGGCGTGGGGTCTAGACCCTGCGTCAGGGTCTGCGGTGCGTTGCGCACGTCTGCGCGGCGGCTTATCGGACGCGACTCCATGCGGGGATGTGCTGATGTGGTCGGAACGGAGGCCGGAGATGGCTTACGTGCATGCGATACATCAACTTCGCCAGCGATGAACGTTGCATGGACTACGCTCGTACAGCATGGATATTTCGCGCCTGACTGGATAGACGATGACAGCAGATTCCATGAGCATGCATGCGGAACGTCTTCACTGCTGGCATCGGGATTCCGAACGAGGCCTGGACCCAAAAACTACCCCCAAACCCCCCACTCAAACCACGCACACAACACGCGACTAGCCAGTTTATGAACATCAAGTCAGATTTTCTTAGCTCATGAACCTCGTAAGTCGTCCCATAAAACCAGCATCAAAGAGGAGCCGTCCCGGACACCCGTCTATCAACCACTAAAAACCCATCATGATGTTGCCCACGACCATAGCACCGACCATCTATGCCCATTGCACACGTCTCACATGTCCGGCGCAGAACTCAGCCATGAACACACAAATAACAGTCATCATAAAAACCATCCGTTGTCTCTCAGAGCTGCCATAAACGACCGTCCTCTTCGAACCCGAGCCCAGCACCGGTGAAACAAACACAAAGAAAAGCACACTCATTGGTATCTTCCGTCGCCGAACAAAGTCCATCCACCCAAAGCCCTCAAATGCGTTGCTCATGAACCATGAACCCCCCACTAGTACCGAGGGTTAGACCCCATCGGCGGCGGAGGAAGATTCATGTTTCCGACTGCGGCGTACGGATTGCCATCAGGATAGCTCGTGGGGTGCGGTGGCGCACCGTACATGCCCTGTGGGCCTGGGTAGCCAGACTGGCCTGAAGGATAGTTAGTACGAGAATAATCATCATTGCTGCCACCACGCCGGCCCCGCGAACTATTCGCATCATTTGCACTTCTGGCACGGCGCCTATTCATGTCCTCCAGGTACTTCTGCCGCTTCTGCTTTATCTCCTTGATTTGAGATCGATGCTCATAAAGATCCTTCCACTCAGCGAAAGCGGATTTGATCCCTAGAGCCGCAATGCCAACAGCCGCCGCGTCGTGCAGAATGTTCTTGCTCTTTCGCATCTTAGCCTCCTGAGGAGACATCTCCCCCTCTTGAACCAACTGGTGGCGCTTCTTCGCAGCTTCCATCGATGAATAGACACCGTGCGCCGCGTGGATGGTGGCAACGGTCGCAAGGCCGGCGGTGAGGAGTTCCTTACCTCGCGCTTCCTTCCGCTTCTTTTCAAGATCCTCAGACGAGGCGCTGTCAAGACTGCTATCCCGACTTCCGGCGCCGCCCCTACGACGCCCGCGTCCAGGATCGTTCCGACCAGGGGAGCGGTTGCTCGAGTACTTCGATTTCCGGTTAGAGCCCCGAGAGTCACTGGTGTCGGCGCTGCGGGAGCGGTCGCGACCGCGAGACTTGGAACGAAGACGGTCGTATAGCGACTTGCCAGCCTTGCCAGCAGCGGCGATGCCACCGACGGTCGCAATTTGCCTAAGGCGAGACTGAGAGCGCCCACGGCTGCCATGGTCTTCGTCGTAGTTACGGCCGCGAGACCGGGACCGAGACCGAGAGGGAGAACGACCCATGATAGACCGCGAGCGATCGCGAATCCGGTCGACGACAGAGCGAGAGCGAGACCGCGACCGAGACTGAGACCGACCACGAGATGATGAATCACGCTTCCCGTTCGCAAGTCGATCAGCAGCCAGTCCAGCGACAACCGACTCGACGATGTGGCGCTTCGACTTCTTTTCCGGATTCTTGTCGAGGAAAGCGTCGATGCCAGCGGCACTCAGAGCTGCGGTGGCAACACGACCGCCCTTTGCGCCCATCCAGTCACCGGGCTCCTTGCGAACACGAACAGCTTGGGTGATACCAGTGAGAACTGCGGCCTTAGCAGCTTGCTTCCACTTCTCACGCATATCGCGGCTCGAGCTCCGGCGATGGCCGTAATCGTCGTCATCGGATGAGCTGTCATGGCGACGGCCGCTACGGCTACGGTGGCGAGATTTCTGTCCACCACGGCTCATAGAGCGAGCCAACTTGGTGACCGTAGCCGCAGCTCCGCCGAGACCAAGACCTTCGAGCGCTTCTTCGATTTGGGACTTGCGGCGCTCCTTGCGGCGAGGGCGGCGGCCATACTCGTCAGAGTAGTAGGAATCGTCATCGTCGTGGCGTCCGCGATGGCTACGGCCTATTGCGTATCCAGCAGCAGCTCCAGCGATAGCTGGCCCCTCATCGTAGTCATCGTCATAGTAATCGCCACGACGGTCGCGAGCAGAACGAGCACGACGAGGCGGGTAGTCTTCACGGTAGCGTGAGCGACCATACTCGGCGCCACCGGGTGGAGGGAAAGGACGCGAAATCTCCTCGACGCTATCTTCGTGACGATAGACTAGATCGCGAGACGAAGTAGGGCCGCGCTGCTGGACGAAGGTCTCCGAGACATACTCCGGCTCACGGGTGCGGGTTTCGCGGGAACTACGGCCACGTCCGGAACGGTCGTAGGAGTCGTAGTAGTCGTATTCCGTCATGGTGGGAAGGTTTCAGTCCAGAATCTGAGAGCGCAAGCATTAATTAAAGTTCCAACCATCGCTCGAGAGCTTGCCTACCTCAAGGTTGCGTGAAGTGGTGTATCAGGGAAAAGGGTAGGGCAAAGGAGTCAAACAAGTGGAAAAAATGGAGAGTTGCGAGAAAGGTTGCGGGCGGATGAGGAGCGCTCTTCGAGGTGAAATAGTCACCGCCCCACTCTGTCAGCCAAGACTGACCGGAACTGTCAAGGAACTGGGGTTGAGGAAGGCGCAGGTGATGGATGGAGGGGCTCGGTGGGATGGGGTGGTGTGTGCCAACACTCGGCGCTGCTGGTGACTTTGCTCACACTACCGTGCAGCCTCGTAGCGGGCTGTCAGAAGCTTGTCGAACGAAGAGGCAAACTACGGTAAGGCCTCGATCAGTTGAAGCCTTGCAAACTGTGGCTTGGGAGATTTGCGTACCGGACTTTGGAAGGCAAAGATCGTGCCTTGGTGGAGTTGGTTGGCCGGCGAGGTGGATGAAGGGGGTGGTTTGATTCACTACCAAGGAAGCTGTTCTTTAAAAGGAAAAGATTTATGGAGGGGGAGAAGGAGAATGAGGAGGAGGAGGAGGAGGAGGAGGAGGAGGAGAAGACTTGAGGCGCAAAGATGTGGGCAAGTTTGATCGAAAGGTGAATGACCGCATCGAAGCGCACAGAAAAGTAACCGGGAGGGCAACTACGCCCCTGTCGGGTGACGCAATGAGGTGGGTTCTGTTGTAGAAGCGGGGGAAGTTGCATCCTTGCGACACCCAATGAGGGGAGAACGACCCGGTGCTTAGGCATTCGCTAGTGACTCAAGCTGCATTCGTTGCATCTTTCTGCATGTCGTTCGCTGGTGAACATTACCTACATACGGAGTAATAAGAAGATTGATATCGCGACCCCTTCGGCATCGACCCGACAGTTTGTTTAGAGGGTCCAAGGGCACTCGATGCGTGGTCTCCACACATGTCCCTGCGAACTACCGTGGCGCATCATCGCCTTTTTGGGACCGACGGCTAGCGACTTCGCGTCGTCGGGTTGACAGCCGGCTCTTTGCCTCACTCCACCGAAGCCCACCCAACTACGGGCCTCATCGGCCTCAAACAGCAAGTCGACATGGGCAGATGTTTGCTTTCATCCACACCACTACATTGCGAGCCGAGACAAGAAGTGCGGCTCTATACGCAATGCTTTTGCCTTATCCACGGCTGCGATGAGAAATGGGGGATACCGGTGTCCATCTGCATCCCAGCGACGGAAAGGCTGAGGATGACTCGTCGCAAAGACTGTCGGTATCCTGACCTACCGAGCGGTCAAGCAAAACTGCCTGGAGCCTTCGGCTTCTCCCGTCCTTCTGTCGGGAGATATTCGGCTGCACGTCAAACGGGGCGACGCAGGGCGAAAAAGAAGTTGGGGTTTGGTGAACTGAGGCGGCCCGACGGGATCACCCGCCACAAGCAATGGGTGGCTTGATTCAAGTGGCTGAGCTCGTCGACGACCCATGACATCACAGGGCGAGCCTCATGCTTTGAGAGGCGCAGCATCTTGTACATCGTACTACCTCTATCACTCCGCCTCTTAACCTCACTTCTAATGCCTGGGGACAGTCAGGCTAACACAGACATCCTGCTGGTGCGAACCACTCGTCCCGCTCCCCCTTGTCACTAACCACCTAGTTCTAGGCCGGCGCAGCAGCAGCCCTAACCGTCGACCTCCTCGTCTACCCCCTCGACACCCTCAAAACCCGCCTGCAGTCCAAAGACTACGCGCGCCTCTACCTCAATGCCAGCACCAACACAATCAACAAGCCCACGCTCTTCCGCGGTCTCTACCAAGGCGTGGGCAGCGTAGTCATAGCCACCCTCCCATCCTGTAACCCCACCCTCCCAACTCTCGTCCATCACAATGCTTCTAACTCCACCGTACAGCCGGCGCATTCTTCACAGCCTACGAATCCCTAAACCACACCTTCGCCCCCCTCCCCCTCCCCACCCCCCTCCGCCACGCCCTCTCCTCCGCCCTCGCCGAACTTGTCTCCTGCGCCATCCTCACCCCGGCGGAAGTCTTGAAGCAAAACGCACAAATGCTCGACGGCACCAAAGGGCGTAGCACCACCCTCGCCACGCTATCCCATTTCCGTTCTAGGCCTTTCGCGCTCTGGCATGGGTATACGGCCCTCGCGGCGCGGAATCTCCCCTTCACGGCGCTGCAGTTCCCACTGTTCGAGCGCCTGCGCCAGATGATATGGGATTCCAGGGAGAGGACCGGACACTCCCGCGCCCAAGCGCCGTTGTATGAGCGCGGCGCGGTGACGGCGGTGAGTGCGGGGCTGGCGGGGAGTGTGGCGGCGGTGATAACCACACCGGTTGACGTGGTGAAGACGCGGGTTATGCTGGCTGCGGCGGAGGAGCAAGGGCATGGGAAGGTGGTGGATGCGATGGGGGCGGCGGTGGGGAAGAGGAAGAGGTTGAGTGGATGGCAAGTTGGAAGGGAGATTTGGGCGGAGAGCGGGGTTAAGGGGTTGTGGAGGGGGGGGTTGCTGAGGGGGGTTTGGACCATGTTGGGGAGTGGGTTGTATTTGGGGGCGTATGAGAGTGGGAGGGTGTACTTGGGGAGAAGGAGAGGGGAGACGAAAGAGGATGTGCTGTAGGTTAGACACAGCGGAGAATCCACACTAATAGAGAGTAGAGACAATACAGAAATTCATCATTGATAGCACCCAAAATCCAAAACCGTCCATTCCATCATATATCCAATTGAGAAGGGTATCCTACTGCCCCTGCCTAACCATTAACTTCGAATTCATCCCCACAATACACCTCACCAAATCCCAATCCCCGCTCTCCCCAACCCAATCACAAATAACCACTCCCGTCCCCCAATCCCCTTGCCCACTCTGCACATGCTTCGTCGCAAGATGCTTCGTAACCGCGGGATTCAATATCGCCGCAATCTTCTCCGGCCAACACCCGACCTTCCAGAAATTACTCGCGCTCAAAAAATTCAAATACAACGGCGGGGCCGGTGCATTCTCATCCCCACATGCTTCGCACCCCGCCCGCTCCAGATGTTCCGTCGCATACCGCAGCTTCGCATCAATGTTCTCCGTGTCCAGCACCTCGCAGAAATCCTGCACGACTACCTCGCCGTGCCGATCGTTCGGCGTGTTATACGCCCAGTTCTCCGCATCGAGCGCCCAGCCGCGGCCATCGTGCTCGCCGCGCAGCTCGTCCGCCAGCGCGAATCTCCGCATAAGGACAATCTTCCCGCGCGCCTCGCCCAGGCGGGGGATGCGCGGCTCCGTCCACCACCGGTCGTTGTTGGCATAATGCTGCCGCAAAATCCGGGCCAACTGCGCATCATTATGCTCGCCCGGTCCCTCGCGCTTGACTGAAAAGATCACAGTCTCAGACCCATGCCCCTCGAGCCAGGAAACCGTCTCATTGACCAAGTCGCGGAAGTACTTATTCCCAGTCAGGGAGATGGGGAACACGCCATGCACGAGGATGAGCCCGTCGTGGCCTGAATCCTCGGGCCTTTCGGGCTGGACACGGATGTCGAAGAAGCGCACGCCGTTATCGAGCTGCGCACGCGGACTCACAGCCTGGCAGCGCACGCTGGGCAGGGCCTTGTGGCAGGTCGGGGAGTTGTGCGTGCCGGGGATGGAGAGAGCGGAGAGCGGGGTTGGGTCGCGGAGGTGCTGCATCCAGGAGGCGAGGTCGCGGGAGGAATACACTGTGAGGAAGGTGTCATCCTTGACATACACGGCCGTGAGCTCGAAGCGCGGATCGGGCACGAGCGGCGTGAAGGTGCGCGTGTAGGCAACGGGGAGGGGGACGTCGATGCGGTACCGCTGACCCTCGAGCTCGATTGTTACGCGCAGGATGTCGTCTGCGCGCTCGGAGGCAGCCTTGTCTGTGTTCACGACAGCGAAGGGCTCGACGCGGATATCGACGTCTTCGCGAGCATAGGGCTCCGCGTTGTCCGGGATCTCCTTGCGACCGGGCGCACCAATCTTCACGCCTACGGTTTCCGTCACGTTGTTCGTGAAGCTGGTTATATTCCCTGTGAAGCGGTTGAGGGAGTGGATTGCGCCGCTCGGGGCGGGGTAGCGCTCCAGCTGGCGCACATTGAGGGGCGTGGAGGTCAAGTTGCGAATCGTGAGCGGAGGCGCCATGGCTTTCGTCTTCGGGGGCTCAGGATTCGAATTGTTCGCAGATTCTTTCGCCGGGTCTTTGACGAGGCGGGAGAAGACAGCTGGGACCTTCATTGCGGCAAGGGGCGGGGAGGGGGTTTTGCTGCGAGATAGAGCCGGGGGCAGGGCGCGATCAGGCACTGCGGCGTTAAGGGCTTGGGGACAGCCAAGATGCGGTTAGAGCAAGCGCTGCGCGCTCCTTCTCGCCGAGTCTTGGACGCTGACGATAGGCAATGGCGTGGGGGAGTGCGAGGACGGCGTGGGTCGAGGGGTTCGAGTCGTGCTGTCGTGCATGGGATGCGGCCGCTTGCGTGCTGCGGTCAACGACGGCGGGGCAGATGCAGTGGTGCGAGCCAAAGTGCATTGTGAGTGCGGGGGTGATTGGGTGGAGGTGCGTGTGGCGGATCTGCAGGGAGGGGAGCTGAGGAGACGTGCAGCTTGTTGCATACGGTACGGCGATATGTGAGAGAGTTGAGATAGATAGACACTCGTTATTGTATGATGAAGAGTCTGCGGAAGCGAGCAGTGCATGGAGAAAGGGATTGGGACTCTTACGGATGTACAGTCGGTAAAGGATGTTTGACATTCCATTGTGGTGCCATGTGCCACCAAAAAAATTGGACCTTTGAAGATTGAGAAAATGATGATGAACCCCATACTTGAGTCCGGAGCTTGCGATGATCGCAATTGAAGCTTTGCTCTGCGGATGACGTGGGAGTAACATAATGGCAATTGGTAGATAAGTAGGAAGCACAGCGAGCTCATATCATGGAGAGGACGTTGCACGGTGATGCGAAGACATCACCAGATACCGACATGCAGTGGATCACTGAATTGGCTTTTCGTACAGTACACACACTAACTTGCGCCCATTGCGCCAATGCCACCAGTGACAAGTGAAAGGCACCCTCCGCAAACAGCAAAGTTGGGTATCTACTTCCCCATAGGAAGATGAACGCCAGAGCCTGTACATAGAAAGGCTCGAGGTACTGAAGGCACGAAAACTCCTCCCACCATTCTTGTAAACGCCAAACCCCAATTCCCCATCAAGGAACCGTCCTGTGCCCGTCGTTAGGTCATACGTATCCCCCAGTCTAGTTGAGAATTAGCCTGAGGCTTTCCGAGACAGGTCCAGGCGGAGCAATGATCCGAGCGCGTTCAATGGGCGATTCCGGACGAAAGGGAGTGCGACCCTGTGAATCGACATTACCGTCGCTGGTACCCTCGACATCGGAAGTACTTGTCGAATCCTCAAAGTTTTTGCAAAGGTCGGTCAAACTCGCGGAAGTCTGGGCGGCCACCTCACGCAGCAACTGATCCTGGGCCATGCTGTTCATCTCTCGCGTCTTTGCCGCGTCCCTCGCGTTCTCAGCTCCTACCTCGTCGGAAATCAGCTTGTGTGCGGGAATGGGTTTCACATCGATGGCGCCGGACTTGGAGGTGGTGCCCTCGGGAGCGGTCTTTGAGATACGGAAGTTCAGTTTGTTGCTCGCACCCTTAGCCATGGCCGCCGCTGCCTTCTTCTTGGGCGGGGCACGCTTCTTCGTTGTTACTGCAGGTTTGGCTGGCTGGGGTTTGGTATCCTTTGCCTTCGGAGCCCTGGGCTTCCTGGCTGCCTTCGTCTTCGTTGCCGGATTCTGCAGCTTCATAGCGATGGCTTTGGTGGTATCGCTAGTTGTCTTGCCAATAACAGTGATTGGGGTAAGTTGCGGGCTCGCGGATGGCGTCGGCTCCTGAGCCGGAAGGCTGGCCTTCTTCGGGCTGGTTGGGACAATAACCTCGAAGCCCTTGGATTCCTCCCTCGCTTTCTGGAGCTGCTCGTCGGTGACTTCCTCAAACTTCTCATTCCAGCGTCGCATCGCGGCCTGCGAGGCAACCGCGTCGCAAGGCCCACGCACAACCAAGTCCCACTCGAAGTCCTTGCTAGGCGGCGGAGGATCGTTGTTGATCCAGACGGTGACGCCGTCGCGACGGTCACGAACAATTGCACACATTTCCTTGGTTATCCGCTTGATACCCGGGACTTTGAGAGTAGTGCCGACCACGATGAGTGCATCTGGACGCGTCCGGAGATCGGCTTTGGCCACAGAGCCGATGGCTTCGTCGTCAGGGTTATGCTCATTGTAGAGGACCATGCGCGGGCGCAAACGGCCGACCCCATGCGAGCGCTTGCCGGCATACTTGGTGCGCACATCATCTGTCTCCATGCAGTTCATGCAGGCGGGCGGGACGGGGCCTTCGAAGAGGTCGGGCTGGAAAGGGAAGACTTGGTGGCATTTGGTGCACACCATCTTGTCAAGGCCTCCGTGGAGCTGGATAGTCTTCGGCCAGGGTCCCTTCTTCGGCAGCGGAATCTGCGTCGCCAGAGGCTCAAGTCCCGTGTCGATGCCGTCCACATTCTGAGAGTAAAGGCGCAAGAGACGGCCTTCGGCGGCGAGAGTTGCAAGCAGATGGTGAAAGGGTGTCGGCTTCGCTTCTTTGGTGGCCTTGGCGAGGTTGCGCACCATGTCGTGGAAGGTGGAGGTGGAATCGTCGTCCTTGTAGACCGACGCGTCGAATAAATCCTGGCCCGACGACTTCAGGTTGTGCTGGCTCTTCAAGCTCTTAAACAGGCCAGTGGCAGAGCGAAAGTCAGGAACTGCAAGAGGTGATTAGTTGGTGGGAAGTAAGGCCAATCGGGGAGGTACTTACTCCCAGCGGAGACTGAAATGCCCGCACCAGCAATAACCACGATTTTGCGCTTTTTGTAAAGCGCCTTCAAGAGCTTGTCCAATTGCTCCTTTTCGCCCTCATCAATCTGATCCGCGGTCAAGTCCAGCCGCTCGGTGGTGCGCGGCTTTTGGCTGACGCGTCGCTTCTTCGCGGGCGGATCGTCGTCGCGCGTGGGCGCAGGCCGCTTCTTCGAGGGCAAGGGCTCGGGAGCAGGAGTACTTTTCAGTGAGGGCACCTCTGAGGCGATGGGTGTCGGATAAGACATCCCGAAATCTGATGGCGGTGTTGGAGAGCGCGACAAAAAGCTCAGCTCAGAGGAGTTGGTGTCGCTGTCGTAAGACATGGTGGTGGTGGTGGTTGTAGAGATGGAGGTGGTTTGGGTAGAGTCGTTTGGAGAAGTCGACACCACGTCGCGGCTAAACGGGTCAGAATAATCCGGCGACGGTGGGCGGTCTGTGCACGGTGTGCTGAAGAGTAAAGATGGCAGGTACAACATGGGAGTTGTGTTGTGTCGTTGACGAGGAAGGAATGAGGGGAAAGTGGTGGGTGGTGGAGGATATTGGGGGTTGGAGAGGGAAGAGTGCAAGCCGAAGGGACGGGGCGGAGAGTGAGGTTGTTGGCACCGGGAGGGGGGGGTGAGCGGATAAAGTGACGGGGGTGGATGAGGAGAACGACTTGGAACAATTCACCAAGGTAGGCGCGCTTGCGAGGGAGAACCTTTCGGCTTCACTCTTCTCCTCCCCTTAACTCTTCCCTTACCTGTTTCTCAGCGTTTCGATCTTCCGTATCTTCCTCGCTTTCTTCGTTCCTCGGTCGCTTAAACGTCACTCGTCAGGGCGCGTCTCGCGGATTGTGGCTTGCCCATGTTTACATCCTTCCCCCATCTCGCAACTCACAGTCCTCCCATGGCCTTCTTCCTCTCCCTTCCCACAAGGGAAGCTGGGAGCCATTGTTTTGGTTTTCGGGCCACTGACTAGTCTCCCGGATGAGCTGGCCGAGCTCGGCTTTCGTGATTGATGCTTTGCTGCGCGCGCCTTGTTTACCGTACACCGACGCCTTGTCGCTGCCGGCCTCCTCTGCAGTCGTTTCTCCAATATTTCCATCGCATCCATTTCAGACAGCTCTGGTTCAATAATCCCCCCTGCAACATCTACACTGACGAAGACGCTCTCTTTTGGTCACTCACTGCGATGTACTCTCCAGTTTAAAGGTTCGGGCCCACCGGCAAGACCCCTTTTGCTTCGCACTCCCAAAGCCCAGAACCGTTTGGACTTGAAATGTCGCAACCGCAGTGTGGAGGATTTTGAGCCGTCACGCAAGAGACAGATGGTATCTAGCTTTTTCTCTTTTTCGCTTGGCTTTGAGAGGATTTGTCCTCCTTCAGGGTGTCTTTCTACTGCATCATTAACACGGACTGTTGTTATAAAGAAAAACGTTCTAGTGAGCACAAAGAAAAATATAAAATGAAGCTCTATCGTGTCGTTTCTTAGCTATATTTCTATACGCGTGAATGCGACAACGTCTATATTTGAGCGATCGTCAGGTCGTTCAACGTGGTGGAGGTTCGAATGGTGTATCGGGAGGGTTTGCGCCGCGGCGGGCGCGTTACCGCATACGTGGAGCACTTTCGCCGCTGATTCGTCGAAGCTCCCCCCACCAGCGGAAGGCTTTCCGGGGTGTTGGGATATCTTGGCAATCCTTGCCCCTTGGCGTCTCCATGTTCCACTACCTGTTACTGCCTCAGGCGAGGGATCGATGTGATGTTCAGGCACAACTTTTGCCCAGGCGAGATCAGACGGACTCAGACAGCAGATGCCATCCGGTCCATGAAGTGCATGCTCGCATTCTGATTCTGAACTTCACCCTTTTCTTCCCATCCAATGCCAATAAGACTAGCAGTTTCCCGCCGTCACCATGGAGGACGATGACCAGTATATGAAGGATCTTTTTGGCGACCCAGAACAAGTCGCCATTACCGCTCCGCCAACTGTCAAGGGCCTTAATCAGCGTCTTGATGAACTTCTTGCGTCGGGATGCTGCCAGTGAGTTCGATTTCCCTTGCGTAGCGATGAAGGCGATCGGGACGGCTGACCCTCGCAGGAAAATCGCCTGGTCAGGCTTCGGATGTATCGCAGCAGTAGGGGAATCGGGTCGCAGTGTCGAGCTCTACACCCTCATTCGGAATCAGAAAACCGGTTCTTGGAACCTTAGCAAGCCTGGCACGTTGCAATGGCCGTCCGAGATGGAGCCCCCACATGTCGCTCACATCACGTGGAGCCACATGGGCAACGACCTAACCGTCGTTGACGATTCGGGTCGCATGTTGATCTACTCCAATGGCTTCGCCCTGGGCCAGATGATGCCCGTACGCATACCCACCATGTCTGAACCGGTAGGCGAAATGAATGCGTTGGTCGGCCTGCACTGGCTCCCTGTGTTTCCCCATACGCAAAAGGTAGGTCCTATGCATCTAGGCATGTCTCGTGTCTGACAAACCAGTCCGCTATCTACTGGTCTGCTACGCGTACGGACGAGAAATGGAACTACAAAATGTCCCATCATTTGTCACCAGGGCCCTACAATCCTGTGGATGGAAAGTCGGCACTAATTTGCCTGAACAGAAGCGGAGTTCTCCGCCTGGTATATCAACAAAGGGATAACACCTGGCTCGAGACGACGGAAGAACTTGAAGAGCCCCCTGTTGGCGTCGGAAACTCATTTACTCATGCCTCATTTGCCCCTGATGTCGGTGAGTAGCTCTCGATGCTCTCTTATCTGTGCTGAGAATTCAGACAACTCCCTCTTGCTTGCTACATACGACGCATCTAATCTTTTACGGCTCTACCGCATCAACATCAACTGGAACCAGGAGCCTGATCCTATGGATGGCCACCAGGTTTCGGCGAGCCCTTCTCTTCATTTCACACCACTACTTGTCGAGGACGCCTGCTTTACTGGGAATACGAACTCCGTGGGCAATGGCCTAGATGAGCCCGTATCATACAATCTCACGCATCTCGAAGTTGTCCCAGTTTCACCGGAGTTAGCTGGGCGGATTCCTACCCATCCCATGATAATTGGGATATTTACAGCCGTTCCACCACCTTCCGGGCTTGTTCTTGACCCGGCACATCAGCATCAGCAGCCAACTAGCGTCATACGACAATGGCATTTTTTGAAGGGATTTCAGAATCGCCTACATTCCTGTTTTGACCAGCTGGCGATCAAGAAGAGACCGACCTCCTCGGTAGACCCAAGGGTTTGTAGCCTCAATCATACTCTCGCAAAGCTGACCAGGCGGGTAGCCTGGATTCCGCTTGAAGCGGCAGCCAGATGTCGTGCTGCATTCCGCTGTACTGTCCATACTACCAACTCGGAGCAGCACCATGTTCATCATTTCGCTGAGCGATGGTTCGATTCATTTCAGGCATCGAGATACCATGGAAGTGGTTGAGGCCGATGATAATGAAAACGAAGTCCATACGATGCCTCAAAGCGGATTTGTGTTCCCTAATGCTGACCCATGTAAGGGATTTGAATGACAGCCCGGCTAAACTTACGCCTGTAGGTTTGCATCTTGCCTTCTCCCCAAATGCCCTCGCGGTAGCTATCCGGAAACCTGACGGGACTGTCAAAATCGAAATGATGGAGTACAGTCCACGCTCACTGAAAGACATACAACTAGGCGATCGTATGTTGCGCCCCCGCCCCTCTCTGTCGCATTCGCTAACTGGGAAGCAAAACTGGGGCCGGCGGCAACCATATTAAGCCTTCAGCACGGCTCGGCTTGTATGCAGTACAAGACGACAGATGACCTTCTAGCGATTCTGCCCCCGAACCCAAGCGAAGGTAAGCTTCAAAGAGTTGGCGTCCACAATCTACTGACCCTTCGAAGCCTTTACGCACACATTCCTCACTCAAGCAATTTCATGCCTGAACACCAACTTCGACTGGTTGTCAGATGAAAGCCAGAAGCAACTTCAACACCTCTATCGTCTTCAGAGCTTGTTCAAGTGCCTCAGCCTGCAAAGCACATTTGGCCTTACCGACAAAAGGGGCCCCCGTAAACTGGCTTCAAGGCTGGCCTGGATTACGATAAACCTCCGACTGATATCCCTGAGCGTTAGCATGAGTATACGTACGAACGAGAACCTGCGAGCTGGTAAGCCTGTTGCCCTTGTTACTAGCTCTCGCTGACGGCATAGAAATGGCCATCACGCTCATCGGCCTCGTAAAATGGTCCCTCGATTTCCTCATCTATCTTCTTCAAGAAATCCTCCGCCTACACTACGAAATCAAACTCCAAGAGCGAGAAGGCAACCCAGGCATGGAAAAAGACGGCGTCTGGATCCAAAACTACCGTACGCAACCTCTCCCCCTCCCCTAACTCCATTAACACCCTTAGTGGAAACCCACTCCTCCCCCGCAATCCTCGTCCTCCTCGCCTCCATCCCCCGCATCCTCCTCCGCATGATGTGCCGCCCCCTCCGCCACGGTAAAGTCCACGCCCAAAACAACTTCAAAACCTGCCTCAACCCCGAGCAGCGCATGGCCTTCCAGAAACTCCTCTCGATCTACGTGTCGCCCGTCCCGATCACCGCACTCGAGCAATATCTCTCCGACGTCGACACGCAAGTCAAGAACGCGTACGCGGCCGCGGGCTTTAGCGCTGCGCAACGCGCCGATGCGGAGAGGGATATGTTCACCGCCGCGCGTATCCCGCCTGTGCTCCTCCCTGTCGTGACTTCGATGCTGACGACGAAGCTCACGGAATTGAGTAAGCATATGGATGCGGGCAAGATATACCTGCACGACGTGGCGTGGCTTAACCTGACGGATGATCGGAAGACGAAGGCGTTCCATGAGAAGCAGATCATCGATGTGATTCGCAAGTTTCCCCTCGCGGCGAAGATCAAGCTGCGCCGCTGTCCGCGGTGTGCGAGCGTTATGGAGGATTTTGGGCTCCAGGGGCCGGGCCCCAATTCACAGGCGTGGTTGTGGCAGAGTCATAAGTGCTGTGTTTGTTTTGGCGCATGGACTGTGCTGGAGCCGGCGGTTTAGAGGAGCTGGCTGTCGTGTTCTTGGACTTGCAGCTGATGGATGGGTGGTGGGAGCTTGAAGCGAATTTGACCACAATCAGGCCGTCGGTGTGAAGCAACTGCATATCTGAGCCCTGAATTACACCTATGCTGATATGATCGTGCCACGCACGCCGAAATGGTCCACACCAGCCATTGTACAGACCTTATGAACAATTGGCTCCAGAATCCACACTACCTATGCCTCGGCCGCATCGCCCTCCCTCTTAGACCATTCAGCCAGCCGCTTCAGCCGCGCTTGCTGCTCCTCTTCGTCTTCCTCGAACGCATGCCCGCCGCCGCCGCTTTTCTTGAACCGTTCGGTGCCATCTGAAATGTATGCAACAACTTGGCGGCCATCGAAATGGCGGCCGCTCATCATAAGCACGCATGCTTGCGCCGCCTCGACAGTACCAAACCGCACCGTGACCACGCCAGCCGGTTCCTTATCATACAGTACCACATTCGTGACCGCGCCCAATTTTGAGCACTCGTCACGAATATCATCTTTGATGTCGAGAAGCGCAGCAGGGTCATCGGCGAGCTCCTGCAGGGTGAACATGTGCTTCAAAATCACGACCTTTTCCCACTTGGAGTTTGGTTCGGGAAGGGTTGAGGGTTCATCATCAGACCAGTCGGCTAACTTGCTGCTCCGGTGTTAGCGAGACAGTGTACGAGAGAATACATACCTGTTCAGCTCCTGGGTGCGGCGGATGATCTTCTTCTGATCACGCTTGTTGGGCTGCTCCGGAGCGTCCTTGACCTTCTTATATGATTTCTCCGCCTCTCTGACGCGCATATGCCCCGCAGGATTATGCTCGCCGAGACGGAACTCAGTATCATCCAGCATCTGGATGGCGAGGGGCACGGACTCGGGACGAAAGTAGACGACAAGCGCGTCACCCTTGGGATTGCCCTGCTCGTCAAGGTAGAGCTTGACGCGCGGCTGCCCGGAGTCGACTTCCTGGGCGATGATACCGTAGCGCGAAAACGTCTCGACGACTTCCTCGACCGTGACATCGGGGGGGAGTGAGGTGACGTAGACGGCGCAGTTCTTGCGCTCAGCGCGAGGCTTGTCGTTGTTGCGCGGCTTTTTGTTCTTGCCCGTTGGGTCCTACGGCCACAGCCTCAGACGTGCAGATACAAGTACGAGAGAGAGACTTACATCCGACCCGGCTTCCTTTTCGCGCTCCTCCCGCTCCTTGCGCTTCTTCTTCCTCAGCGTCTCCGCCGGCGTAGACTCATCTACGCCGGGTACGGCGTACGCCTTTCTCTGCTGCTCCACCAATGCCTCGTCCAGCTGTATAGCGCGGCAACGACGACGCCAGCAATTAGACACTGCTCAAAGCAATCCAAATGGGTAGGTACAGCGCGTCGCACAGGTAATGGGACGGGCGTAGATGAGAGGGCGCGCAGGCGCTGAGCGCGTTCGCGCGTCTCGTACCAAGAAAGGGTCAAAGGCGTACCGTGGGCACCCATTTCCCCACCCCTTCGACGAACTCCCACTCCGACCCGTCTTCATCCTCCAATATCCATTTTTCGTCCGCCTTGGACCATGACACTCGTGGGTCTTGCGTAAAGTCTTCGCGCGCTTGGGGGAACGGGACACGCGCTGATTCGGCCATGGCTTCAGGACCCGATAGCGAGGGGAGCTGAATACGACGACAGATGGTTTTGCGTAGTTTGAGAATCTACGAGACTTGTTAGTTGCTTAAGAATCGATTACCAGTGCTGGAAAATGATCCAGCAATGCCAGCAAAACGACCGACACGTCGAACGTTACCTTGCACAGGAGTGAAAGGTGTATGATGAACGTACCAAAGTCTTGAACTTCAATGAAGATGAGCGAGAGGAGAACAGAAGAGAAAGTATGGAGTGTACATCCGTACTGGAGTGCGTTGCAGAAGGCAAAGTTAACTTTGAGCCCAGTGAATGAGGTCAGGGAGGACTTCGTGGAGGCCCGTGCTTACGACCGGGGTTAACTTGCCGCCCGTGATGCTCGCGCAAGGCTGTAGATTGGGGAGCCTTGTTGACAAATTGCACATCATTTCACTGACATAGTTCCAGAGTTTCTCAACAGATAACGCACACGCACTCGCCTCAGAAGCACGAAGTGCGAGATACCCATCTTCTTGATGCCCACATCATGTATTGCTCCAATGCCTTGAAGGCCATAAATCACGCTAGCTAACCCTTACTTTCTTGATATCGGATCTTGCAAAAGTTCAACTTATAGGCTTTAACTTACAAACGATAACTCACAGAGTATAACTCACAGGCTCGAGCTCACAGACTGCAAGTCACCGAAACATGGGTATAGAAGCCCCGCGAAGTTCGCCATCCGCAGCATGACCACCAACACCATTAAGCAAGCCAGCTCCAACAGTACACGCGAACGAAAGATGTCTTGAACAACACTCGGCGCTCTCAACACCCGGCGCTCAACAGCACAGCGAGAAAAATATCACCACCGAACAACCGCAACCATGTGTCACTACAGACAAGAACAGTGGAGTGAATGCGGGCATGAAGGACCGGGCAGCCGCTTTATAAGTATCTGCCCGCTCGGCGAGATGTACAATTGCCCAGATCTCGAGTACGAGATGGTTCAGGTCCCGGGTCATTGTGGGTGTTTATACCCATCACCCCCTCCATCGCGCTCTTATCGCCATTAAAGAGGGAATGGGAGCTCTCATCGCTACCGTCTGGTGAATGGCACAGCGACCGCTCTCTCGGGAAAGACCGGCAGTTGTCCAGGAGACGATAGGCCTGACGGCGTTTGAACTTGTTAGCCTAGCGTCGGATAACCAAGACTTAACGCCAGACCGTATATGTCGAATATTTGGATGCCCGAGTAGTAATTCACACAGTCACTGCTGTACAGATAAACCATTAAGCTCAATTGCTGAACCAAGATGTGAGGGTTTGAATTTCAAGGTGCATTTGCTAGTTCTACCACAGGTGTATTAACAAGCTCCGCTAGAAATACGCACCAACCTAACGTCGCAGCTCTTCAGGATCACAAGTCGTTACAGCCGCTCCATTCACCGCATCGCTCGGAGCCTTCGCAAGCAACTCTACGAGTGGACGGTTGTCGGAGCCAAACACACTGTCGGCATCCCCAGTGGGCAGCTCGACAGTCGTGATTACGGAATTTCCCACCGTCGCAACAACGGCTGTATCCTCATTTGAGTCTGTCGATTTCCAGCCACCGGGCATCCCTCCGCTACGTTCCATCCCAGCGCTCTCGGGTCCATCCACCTGACGAACTTCGGAAAAGGTGAGGTCGTGTTGTGGAGCTCGTTGGATATTTTCCACATCCTCTGGCGAGGTACCCGATACAGGTGCGACAGCCCCCGGGGGCGCACTGATACTCTCAACGCTGGGAGTGCCCGGTGGGTGTAGGAAACCCGTGCGATGCGCGCCGCTCTTGCTCCTCGGGCTCGCACTCCCGAATATCGCACTTGCTGGTACCTCGACCAGCTCATTGGTGGGGGAGGCAATGAGACGCGTTTGAAAGTCGACGTCGGAGGCTACGACAATGCGATTGTGGGTGCTTGTGTTGCCCACTTTAGTGATGTCTGTTTGCAACGGCCGTGCTCCGCGCGATATGGATGGTACGGCCCAGCGGTTGACGGTGTATACTTCTACGGGAGGTGGTCCGTCCGCAGTCTCACAAGGGTTGAAAATCAGGGGGGAGGATGAGGCCTGTTGGTGGTGTGCTGACAGTGTTCGTGCAGGGTCAAAATCGATGGGCCCAAAGGCGTCGTCTGAGGGGAGGGTGATTAAGGGAGGACAGATTGAGGACCGACGACGATCTTTGAGACTTTCGCTACCGAAGCCATCTGAAGTGTAGCCGCCCTGGACAATGGCATCGCCGTCGACATGTTGCCCAATGGGGCCATCATGAACCTTGCGTCCGAGAAGATCGGGCGTGGGAGAAAGGCGCTCGTTTGGCTTCTTTTCACTATCTTCGCTCGACTCCTTTTGTTCATGTAACGGCTGCGTCGACAGCGCGTACCCACTGCGGCTGGTCGTGACGTTCTCAGGCAGGTGGCAGACCGAATGACGGCGCGAGCCAGCGCTGGCGTCCAGTGAAACGCGTCGAATTTTGTCCGTTCCAGGAGCGGTCACCTCTCTGACGAAAGGCGGCCGCCGCTGACCTTTGTCTACCGAACTTCTGGTCATCGAATGGTAACCTGAAGCATCATCCAGAATGGGCACGTAGCGCGTTTCGGAGGGCGTCGTCGCCGGGGAAAAGCCGATACGACCGAGCACAAGGTTCCGGTCGGCGACATCCTCGCTGAAGCGCTTGCGGCTAGGATCCGTCATGAGCCGGTCGTCTCCGCCCAGCGTTAGGTGCTCCAATTCGGCCGATAAGTCGGCGCCCGTTGATTTGAGATGTAGCAAGGGCTCAAAGTCACCAATGAAGGGTTTGGAACCTGGAGATACCGGGCGTTGAAAGCTCACCAAAGCGCTGTGCTGGGGTCGCTCAGTGCTCGCGAGCGAGCTGCTGCGCTGCGGGGAAATGCTCGCCGCTCCTGGACTGGCATTGTCGGGGCTGGAGCTTTCATGGGCCGTCCGATCATCCTGGCGTTCCGGGCTGAAGTCGTCGGCCGAGTAGGCTGCTGCGGCAGAGGTGAGATCCTGGGATTTGTGCTGTCGGATGCTCAGCTTTAGCTTCGGCTTTGATGAGGATTGCTTCGAGCTGTTCCTCCGAAAGAGGCTCTTGATTCGGCGCTCCATCATAACGAAGGTTGAACGACGAGTAGGTGATATGAATGACGGAGAAACTGAACCCTAACAGAGCGGACGTTGCGGAGTGTCAGGTCAGTTAGCAGTAGGTGTGGAAGCATGCGCGATAGAGATGGCGATGGGCAGATTGAGAGCTACCGTTCCTTCCTCTTGGTTCCCCTTCCGCAGCTTCCCTTCTGCAAAAGGGGACGGGCATTGTCGGGGTGGGTGTCAACAGACATGGCTGGCGCGCTAGTTGCGGGTCTCCCACGAGTTGAAGCTGTAGGTACCACAGTAAGCTGATCCGTGACAGCTGCAACTCTCTACACTCTGCCTTTCTGTATGATGTGGTAGGGGTTGTGGGGATTATGTGGGGAAGGGGGGAGGGCAGGCAGTTGGCCAGACCTCAAAACGTGTCGTCGACCCAACATCATCGCTTAGGCGCGGAGATCCCACTGGACGATCACATGACCATGATGGACATCATCCACAACATGAGGGCGGGGCTTCATGCTTCGGAAGATCATTCTGTCTTTTAAAGCATCCACCTTGTTTGTTTATTTTCGTAGCATTATGCTATGAAGTTTATATGTGGTGGGTACGTCCCCACGATCACTTCATTCTGATCAGCCTAGCGCTCCATCAGGCTGGAGCCGGCCTCGAGCCATCACTACTTCCATGATGGTTCATGACGAAAGGAATCATTACCCATTTTCCTGTTACGTCTTTGAGCCGTTGGCCAGAAATACTTCTTTTTATCTATAATGAGTTCATGAATTTCCCTTCCCGATTCTAATTCGATTCCACCTCACTATTACCTGTTGCGGATATTCACGCGAGACTATCCATTTCGACTGACCCCGTATCTCAAATTCAAGACGGAGCACCATGGACAAAGCGAAGCACGCTGTAAATGATTTCCTGTTCGTTGCTCACCCCCAATCTGCTGTTCATCCCTAGCCCTACCTCCCAGCAACCCCGATCCTGATCCAGCAGCTTACCCTCTCCAGGAACAAAGCCGGGCACAACTCGACCACAGTGTCAGAGAGCATCGCCCCAGCCAAAACTCAGGAGACCATCCAGCCTACCACCGAGGAGCATACCCAAACGGCGCTGGACCGCGAAGTTCACCGGCATCATACGCACACGACCGTCCAGCCGCTTACGGCCCAGGAGACTCTCCCGGCCACCCATGAGCACGTTGTAAAGCCCTATTCCAAACGTGAGATTGAACATCCGGCTCCTCCCGCAACCGCGACGCCGCCGCCGACATTCACGGATCAGACGCAGCATAATCCGACCATTGCGACGGAGCACGTCGTCGAGCCGACGGCAACGTCAACGCACACCCATCATCATGTGAAGGAGACGGTACAGCCTGTCATTCGTAAGACTACAATTCAGCCCCAGGTTTTACATGTCACGGCACCGGTGCGCGAGGTTCACCGCCATGGAACGCAGCAGCATAGCACGACGACAATGCCGCCTGTGAGCGTGGAGCAGTTCAAGGCGGCGGGAGGGAGCCTGCAAGGGAGGGAGGAGCGAGTGGATGGGTTTGAAGGGGTGCCAAAGGGGATGCAGCAGAAGGAGTTCGGTAATACCGAGGGGATGGGCATGAACAAGATGGATTCTGCGAAGAGGGACAGTATGGTCGAGGGGATCACCGTAGGCAGGGTCGAGGGGCATGATAGCGGGGAGCTGAGAAGCTGGGACGAAGCGGCGTAGGCAATCCCTCGTTAAGGTTGCCTGTAGTTCCGCGTTGGCCATCGCGCTGGACCTGCGTCCTGTGTACCGAAGGTGGCGAGATGCGGTCATATGTTTTGCCTACGCTTTTGCCTCGACGATCTAGGGCTCCGGCTGAGTGCCATCGTACCATCGTGCTTAAATGCTACCTACATGTCTGCAAGATTTTAGACTAGCAAGGAAATATACGCGAGCAATGACCTTGCTCGTCAGCGTGAATATCCCCAGCAAGATGATAACCTACATGAATCATGGCCCGAATATCACTTCTTATCGGGCCGCGGTCTACCGAGACGGCCGAAGACTCCAAACATGCATTCGCACCGTACAGGAATCGGATGACAATGTTTTCCGAATGTGGAAATCAAGGGCACCGCATGTACGGTACGGGGCCACTGCCGACATCCGGAGAGGCATGTGATGTTCGCCTAAGGTCCTCGTTTGGACTCAGAACATGCATCTCGCACCGGCCTCTCAAATAAGACACCCAATCCGATCACTTCTGAACGAACGATGGAAGCCCTCCCATATTAGGGCCCAGTAGTATGGACGGCCCAGCCGGCTTATCAGTCCTTGCCCAAGGTTAAAGCGGCAAAGCGTTCCGGAAGCCTCGTGGAGTATACCGTACCCACTACCGTACGCCATGAGATCGATCTCCGGACCACGTCTGGACCATGGTGTCTCAAAGGCGATCATTCGAGGGCGAAATGCGGAGACGCCCGCGCTCGACAAGCGCCACGCCATCTCACGACCCAAGAAGTTCTTGACCATCTCAGACTCAGCTTGACCCGAACCGAAGCCGGTCACATGCTAGATTACCCGATGTTGAACAGGCTAGCT
Organism: Trichodelitschia bisporula; assembly: GCA_010356995.1. NCBI lineage: Eukaryota > Fungi > Ascomycota > Dothideomycetes > Phaeotrichales > Phaeotrichaceae > Trichodelitschia > Trichodelitschia bisporula. The sequence continues at coordinate 335,956 of ML996693.1, forward strand.
CCCGACCTCTCACCTACCCCACACACTCACCCCGCCTCCATTCAGGCCGACGATCTGCCGTGATTGAGTTTATATCGACCGGCCCTGATCGCCCTCGCTTTCTACACAATCACCGAAAGTCGCCATATTATCAGCAGCCATCGGTTAGGATTTAATATAAATATCGTTGCGGAAATCCCGAGCGGTTCAGGGCGACTTGCCGCCAGCCGAACGCCCAACAGGACCGTTTCGTTTAAGGGTCGCTGCTGGCGATCTCTCCAGGGCTTAATAACCAGAGTGAACGAGGCAACTTCCGGTGGAAGTCGTGCACGCGATGGAACATATACTCGGAGGTGCCGATGATTCGGGAATACTATTTGGTAGATGCACTCTAGGTTGTTAGTTTTTGGCCATGCGCAGAATTTCCGTGGACGTCGGGAGAGTCGCCACCAACTTCAGCCTTGCATCGTGAAAATCCACGGCTGGATCGCCGTATGGAAAAACCCCGGAAGCCGCCCACCCCACATGCTCTCAACCACGCATTTTCAGGTCAAGGAATCTCCTCGGATACCAGAACATCATGGCCGTAGACAAACTCTCGGAAATGCCGCCAAGACCCCTCCCTCAAACACTCTCCCGATCGTCATGCCGGCCGGTTTCACCATCGGAGGGCTCATTGCATCACCCCGCCGCGGTCCAAAGTTGCGCTCAAGAGTCGCCTCTCGCCCAGTTTACCCAAAACAAGTTTGCCCCAAATGTGTTTCTCCAGTGGTTAACCCCCGTCTCGGAAAAACGCAGATAAACAGCCTGTCCCGGGATGCGCCTCGTTGACCGGAGCAATGTGGTTGGTCCGTTTCCGAACTTCAGCCTTCGCATCACCTACTCCCAGTGCTGCACCCAGTGTTGCGCTTTGAGCGGTTTGCGGGGGTGGCGTCGATATGCACGCCGCGTGGATATGCACGCCGCGTGGTCTTCTTTTCGGGTTCCATCGTCTTCTTTTGCCGCTGAAATTTGTTCAGTCGACTGTTCGTTGTCGTTCGTTCCACGTTTGCTTGCGCCATCAGGCTGGCCTCACCTGCACAACCAGCCGAGCCCCAACCCACTAGACTAGAACTGGTCCATACCTTGAGTGGTGATGCTTGCAGCACTCTTTTTGTGACCTAATCCACGGAATGACCTCAATGACAAGCCCGCTAACCCGAAGTCGCATTTCATCCACCTCAACCCCATCATCCGCCAAATTACCCCTGCCCAGAAGACGAGAGACGGTGGAGATACTCCGCAAGGTCACAGCAAGCTTTTTAATCAAGCTGCCCCGAAGCACGGGGGCCTTCGCCAATTTGGGCCTCTCCACAAAGGCCTAGCCCGCAAATCCCTCTCCTGGTCGAAGATTGAGCGATCAAGTCAGAAGGATAGCAAACCCTGGGGCGGTACTGACTACCGTGATATAGTATATTCCCACACTAGCTATGCTTCTTGCTTCCGCGCCGGGGCCATCCCGACTTGCCACTCGCGTGAGGCGAAATATGTTCGCCGTGAAGAGCATACAGCTTGGGGCAAGCCGAAAAAAGTGTCGAGCCCCAAATATGATGCTTTCCGCAGTCCGAGTGTCGCGCGCGTGAGAGACCCTTCCACCATCCATCTCTCATCTTTGCGACCGTCCCTTTCACTCATTTGGGCTACTTCCTGGTCGCCGCTCTCATTTCTCCTCACGGCAATCAGCCTTCCTCTGCTGAGCGGAGACAGAGGAAAGCAAGTAACCAAAGCATTGCGCGTCATCACCCGCGTGCCAGCACAGGATGAAGCTCACAAAGCTCGTCTTCCTGCCCTTGGTGGCTTCCGCCGCCGTGATAAAACCACGTGACGGCCCCGGAGAACATTCACGTATGTCCGGCAATGTTGTGCTGAAGGTGCTGTCCCGTATCCGGAGTCTAACGGTCCTAGATGGCGGTTCGCCGAAGCCTGCATCTCCGGTAGTTGCCGCTCCCGCCCCGGCTGCCGTTCCATCGCCTTCTGCAACCAGCTCCCCGGGGATGTGGGACAGCCTGTCATCCTGGTGGAATGGCCCCAGCTCGGCAGCGGCATCCGTAGCAGCGAAACCGACAGCAGTGGCACCGAAGCCGACGACACCAGCGCCCGCAAAGCCGGCTGCAGCTCCGAAGTCAGATGACTCGTCATCTTGGTGGGCCAGCATATTCGGCAGCGGTAGCAAACCACCACCGGCGCCGAAAGTGGAACCGACAGCCAAATCCAATGATTCGGGATCCTGGATCGACAGCATCGGCCAGTTCATGCTGACTGCAACCAACACCGTAGTTACGCTCACCGATTATGCCAAGACGATTGAGAAGGAGTTGCCCAACTGGATTTATCAGGGCGTCAATAGTGCCAGCGCCATCCTCAATTGGCAGTCTGCACCAGTCCGCGCCGATTACCAAAAGCCAGAACTGGAACCGCAGGCAAAGAAGGTGACCCTGCGGTACGGCCCGTACACGTTACGTGGAACGAGTGTAAGGACGAGTCCAAATCCGGGAGTGGTAGCTGACCTGTGAAGGCAAACCGAACCGCAGATGCAATCAATGTGAAGATGGATCCAAACAGTGAGATCATAGTACGCACACTCAAGGGCTTCCCAAACAACGCAGCGCTGCTCTCCGGCAAGCTTGTGACTGTTTTCGAGGACGGATCACCAGCCGACTATGAACATGGCGTGTACATCCACCATATCTTGGTAGCCGACGTCGGCAAGACCACCTTCCCCTTCGCTTTGTGTCCCGATACGCAAGTTAAGAAGTACGTTGGCCCGTGGACAGCTAGCTTCGTCCTCGACGCCGTGGGAGCCGGTTTCATCCAGGTCGGTAATGATGCCGTCAACGGTGCCAACATTTACGCCGCTCGGGGCAAGGACAGCAGCATCAAGAGCGCTTTTATGACAGGCTTCAATGACATGTTCCTGATGGAGGCCGAAATCGTCAACTACAGGCCAGACAACCAGACTGTGTATATCAATGCCGAGCTCGAGTACCTTCCAGAGAAGCCGGAAGGCTACCTTGATGCGTCAACAGTCATCTTCAGCGCAACCGGCTGCAACAATCCGGGCTACAAGCCGCCGAATCAGAACCCGCAGTATAACCACACGAGCGAGGATTTCGTCATGAAGCAGGACGGCACTATTGTCAATATGCGTTAGTGTGCTTCGCCAAAGATAAAAGAAAACATGCTGACCAGCCTAGGCGGCCATCTCCACGACGGCGGCGAAGCTATTCAAATGCTCCTCAACGACAAGCTGGTTTGCGACTCGCGGCCCACGTACACCAAGCAGGCAGTCCCAGGCGCCCCAGCCGGCGCTCCTGTCGCGGAGACTATTACCGAGATGTCATGGTGCCTTGAACCGGTTAAGTTCAAGAAGGGAGACAAGGTGAAACTCCTTACGATCTACGACACATTGAAGCATCCTCTGTAAGTTTCCCCGGCAAGCATGGTAGTGACACAGCTGACAGCTTCAAGACGCGAAAGCATGGGCGGCGGCGGCGGCCACAGCCACGGCGGTGGTGGCGGCGCAGACGGCGGACACGGCGGTGGTGGCATGGCAGCTATGGAGGAAATGGGTATCTTCACCGTCAACATTGCCACGGCCGGCCAACCCGTGAACAAGAAGCAGAACAAGCTTTTAGATTGGGCCGACCCTGCCGCGGCAATGGCACCGGTTGGGATGGGAGTTTCGTTACCTGTTTAAGGGAAGGGTTGCGTTTTGCTGTATTTTGTACACTATCGGTCAAGGCGTGGAAGCCAAAGATAATTGACCCCATTTAGACCAAATGCCTCACTGCGGACGAGCCGCAGTTATATGCCGAGTAGCAAGCCGTGAAAGCGTTCGAGAAGCATGTGGAGAATCGATGAGAAAAGCTGAGGGACATTCTCGCCGGATGTGGGGGGCCAGACCTTATGAAAGAGCCAAAATACTCAAGAGCATTTCTACGGCAAGGTAAGTAAGTCTGTCAGAACTAAAGCGCGAGTCGGGTGAGACTGTACAACGGATAAGCACAGATTCACGAGACTATAGGGGCCGCACAAAACGACGCACGATTGACCGAAGGAGCTATGGCGGCTCAAGACCCCAAGCATCGGATGGCATGTCCCAGTCCAAACCGGGAGCATCGCACACAGGTGGAACGTTGTGGACACGCGACCTTGAAAGTGACAGATACTGAGATCACATCAAAGGGCCAGTGTACGCCATAAGGAGCCGGACATTGGTATTACGGATGTAGTGTCTTCGTATGGATGAGTTGAAAGAGTTGGAAGAGTTGAAGGCTTTCGGGGTCAAAGAGTGGTGCAGAGTTGGAGTGGAGTGGATGCGAGTTCGAGTCAAGAGGTGGCATCAAGCCTCTGCAGATCGATCTGGGGATGGGATGCATCTTGACCAATCATGATGAAGCGTGCGGCCGGAAGCTTCGTCTCCGGATAGCTGAAGGCTTGCACCTGCCCGTTTGCGAGCATTGCGAGGTTCGGGGCGGGAGGCGAGGAAGCGACGTCCCATGGTCCTTGGTCCAGCAGTCGTGGGCCCATCGTTCATCATGTCGTGTTCTCTTGTCTTTTCCCGAGGCCTTTTCCCTCTCAACCTCTCTTCCTATGATTCCGCACACTACACTTTCTCTGACCCGACCTGACTGCGCCCACTGTGCTTCTTTTGACAATTGGACGTCATCATCCATACGTTAACTGCGGAGTACCCCCCAGCTGCTTTAACGGCCCAATACCTGCCGCTAACCTTACCGTAGCTGCTCCACCCCGCACCCCGCTCAAGAAGCTCTCCCGCGCGCTTCATGGCAAATTCCGCGGCGTCTGCCGAGCCAACGGCCAACCATGCGCCGGCCACTGCCTTGGGAGCAACGCTCAACACCAGCACGACCAGCAATTCGCAGCTTGCGAAACTTGAACTCGAAAAAGGCAGTTCCAGCAATCAGGGTGGACATGATCGCGGTGCCGAAGGGAGCGAGCTGCCCGAGAGTTTTGCTACCAAAGAAGCCGAGCCGGTGACGCAGGTGGTTCCCACTGAAGATGAAGAAGCCGAAGAAGATGATAGACACTTTGTCAAAGGCCCTGCTCGCATATTTTTGGCCTTCGCTCTGTGCGTGACAACCTTTTTGATAGGCTTGGACCAGATGATTATCGCTACTGCCATACCCAAGATTACCACTCAATTCCACAGTCTCGACGATGTTGGCTGGTATGTTTCGGCGGACAGCATGCGACGAGATGCTAACCTGGTAGGTATGGTTCTGCATATCTTCTCTGCACTACCGCCCTGCAGCCGTCATTTGGCAAGATATACACGTATTTCAACGTCAAATGGACATTCGTTGCTGCTCTTGTCGTCTTCGAAGGTAACCCAGCCTTGCCTGCATTTCTAGCCTGGCGTCTTGGATGCTAATTCTGCAGTCGGCTCGATCGTATGCGCCGTGGCCAAAGACTCGATTAGTCTGATCATCGGACGGGCCGTCGCTGGAGCAGGAAGTGCCGGCCTTTTCTCAGGAGGTATGACCATGATCGGCTATGCCATGCCCCTTCGCCATCGGGCGATCTACCTTGCCGCACTTTCGAGCATGTTCGGTGTTGCCTCGATTGTCGGTCCCATATTGGGCGGAGCATTCACCGATAGACTGACTTGGAGATGGTCAGTCGTCTTTGGTCGAGTTGGCAATGGCTAATATTCGCAGGTGCTTCTGGGTATGACCACCTACGTGGTCCTTCGATCGGCTAACTGGTTAGATAAACCTCCCATTTGGTGCACTTGCCGTCTTTATTGTCATATTCACCTTCAAAAACCCCGAGCGCGACTTTACCCACGTCAGTATGAAGCAGAAAATCAAGGAAATGGACTTCGTCGGCGCCTTCTTCCTGATTTCCGCCATCATTTGCCTCCTCCTGGCGCTTCAGTGGGGCGGTATCACATATGCGTGGAATGATTCCCGGGTCTGGGGTTGCATGTTGGGCTTTGGCTTGATCATCATCGTCTTCATCTTTACGCAGATACGCGCCAAAGATCAGGCAACAATTCCACTGCGAATCATGAAGAACCGAACCATAACGGCGGCCGCACTGACCCTCTCCTTTCTCTCCATGGGCATTTACACGTGAGTATGGTTCACTGGCTTTGGCTCCGACTTACGGCTTCAGTCACGTATTCTATCTGCCCTTCTATTTTCAAGCTGTTAAAGGCACTACTGCTGAGCAGTCCGGAATCCGCTGCATCGCATATCTTATCAGCAACACCATCGGCGCAATATTCATTGGCGGCATTGTTACAGTTGTTGGCTACTACTCTCCCTTCATTTGGGCTGGGACTGCTCGTTCGTCGCCTTCCCTTCCTCGTACCTCCAAGCTAACTATTCAGTGTTCACGGTTGGATCAGGACTCCTCTTCACTTTGAAAGTCGATTCCTCGCGCGGAGTCTGGATTGGTTACCAGATCCTCGCGGGCTTCGGCTGCGGTGGCGCCGTGCAGTTGCCCTTCATCGCGACCCAAGTCGTCCTCTCGCCAAAAGATATGCCTACAGGCAATGCTATCGCGATCTTCTTCAATACTCTTGGTGGCGCGATTGCCATATCCATCGCCCAGAATATCTTCTCGAATACTCTAATTAAGGAGTTGAAGCACCTCGTTCCTAGTGTGAATCCGGCCACGATTCTGCTCGCAGGTGCAACGCACATTCGGGAAGTGGTCAAGCCTGAAGAACTACCCGGAACTTTGGAAGCATACGATCTGGCTGTTACCCGTGCGTTTGTGTTGCCCATTGCTGCTGGCGGCCTAGCATTCTTATCATCTTTGCTATTCGAGTGGAGAAGCGTCAAAGGAAAGAAGATAATTCCAGCTGGTGGGGCTTGACACTCCTTTGTTCAGCACATGGGCAGCACCTAGATCATGTACATGGATATGACATACGACCACGCTTTCATTAAATCGGTGCATCCGGTGAATCATGCCGCTAAAACAAATTCATTAACGGCTGACCGTCGAATCCTCCAACAGAAGCCCACGGCACCCGACTCCGCAACTCCCTTGATTGAAGGTTCTTTCATGGCTTCAAATCCGACCTGTACTCTGAGGCAAGCCCAGCCGCCCCCAGCCCTTCAGCTACTAGCCTCAAGATTGGATGCTCCTTATGGCCCATTATCTGGCGACCAAGAGCGTATGCTCCCAGCGCCTCTTCCAGCAAGTTCCGGCGGTGCTGCGATGACGACCGTGACCGTGACCGTGACCGCGACCGCGACGGCGACGGCGACCGCGATGGCGACGGCGACCGGGACCGCGACTGCCCATTGCGCTTTGCTTCATCTCGCCGCAGCTTTTCGAAGGCGCCGACTGCGATAGCACCAGCGACTGCGGCCTTCAAGTAGTGCTCTGTTGCGTCGCCACTGTTGGGGAGCTTGCCATCGCGGATGGCTTGCATTAGTTGGTCAGCGGCGACGACGGTGGACGTCTGTTTGAGTGTTAGAAATGGAGGTGAATGGGACATGTGGAAAACACAGTGGACATACGGCAGCAATTGCGGTCTCGACTTTCTTATTCGTGCTCGACGACGGCATGGTTGGCTGTGATTGAGTTGATACGATTGAATTGATGTGACTGGATTGATATGATTGAGTTGATGTGATTGTTTGAGGATTGCAAGTCCAGTGTTGCTTGAGTTAGCGCTATCTTTATAATCATCAGTGGTGGCTTTTTCGGTGACTATGGTGTGATCGCGTGGATTCCTTCAGCCTCATCCGGAGATATCAGAACCTACTCAACTTCAAATCAAGCCCCAGGTTTCCTCACCGGTAAAGTGGAACCATCCTTAGTCACCCATCTCACGAAGGATCCCAGCCAGAAATGTCAGAATTCTGGCCAAGCTCCAACCAGAGCATGCCCCGCGCTGCAGAAGTCGAACGACCTCTTCCCAGACTCGACCGTTAGCCTCGCTTGGGCCTTTATACGGTTCCGTACCGTAGTGACGGGAAGAGTCGCGAAAATACGTCAGCTATGGTACATAGAACAGTGACGATGTCGACATCACGCCGTTGTGATGTGGGCTGAAGATGTAGCTGCGTCTTTGAGGCCGCATCGGTCAAAAATAGGGATGCGGTCAAAAATAGGGATGCGGTTAAACAACGAACACAGCCTTTAAACAGCAATCAGTGTTCATTAACAAAACAGTACCCGAACAAGGGGTCTGTTCAAAGGCCTTGAAGCCTAAGGCGCCTATATTCAATACGTAAATTACCATAAATCACATGTGCCAAGCTAAAATACACCAATCACAGGGCAGGAATGTGGCTTGGCCTTGAGTATTAATGGTAGTTAAAAGTAATATTACCGTGCTGCCGCAGGGCTTGGCTTCGAACAGTGTTTAAACATGTTTTTACCCACATAGATCAAACAAACAAACAATCATCTCTTGGCACATGATTGTTTCGTGATTGTTCGTACCGCATCCCTAGTCAAAAACCCGCGCCCGAGGTCGCCGAATGGGTTGGTTTGGCGCTCGGTGGTTGGTGCTAGGCGCGGGCCGGGCCGCTGCTGGGGCCGAGGACGCCGAAGCTGGGGAATACCGGATCAGGATAGTGCCGAGGAGCTCGGGCTTTAGAGATCGGGTGGGAGAATGGAGGATCAGATATTCACTTTGCATGGCGGGAAAGTCGATGTAATGCGAACGTCATAAGGCTTTGATGATCACAGAATATAGCCTTGTCCGCTTCCACCCATAAGCGCCCTTCACAAAAACCCACATTCCAATGCCTCAGCTAACTTGGCTAATCCTCAATATGCACTCTCCTCCTCTCCTCCTTCGGGCTCTTTTCATCCACATGCGCCTTTGGTACCAGAATCTTCAACAACCCGTGGCTCAGCCGTGCCTTCAGTCCATCCATATTCACCTCCTTCGGAAACGTAAAGCTGCGATACAGCGCCCCCGTATGCCGCTCATTCAGCAAGGTCTTCAGCCTTGCCTGCCGTCCATGGCGCGCGGGCCGCCCATGCAGCTCCTCCCCATCATGCCTAAGGCCCACGTGCGCCTCCGGAATCTCCGTCTCCAACGGCGGAGCCGCGACTACCGCCCCCGCGCCCACTCGGTCAGTACTCGAGCCATCCAGACCCCACTCGGCCACGACGTCAGTCTTCTGAATTGTAGCCTCGACAATGAGCATACGTGTCCCGGACCACTCAATCAGAATGTCGCGCTTTGTGGCAAGACCGGGAAACTCGCCCTCGAGGAAGTAGTAGGTGTCTGACTCCCGTACGTCAAAGCTAGGTGGGGTGAGGACTTCGTCCTGAGCGTGATGGAAAGAGATATCGGAATCATGCGGGTCGGGCGCAAGGCGGGATCGTACGTGCGGAGTGTGCCCGCTGAAAAGGTCGGAGATCCAGGGATCGGTGATTATCTCGCGGATCATGTGGACTGGCCGTTGAGAGGGGTCGGCGAGGTTGGTGTGCAGTGGATGGATGAGGTTAATGAGGGACATAATTTTGTCGGAAGGCATTTGTGTTTGGTGATCGGGAGTCGATCGTACGGTAGATAATAAGGAGTGGTTGATACTGTAGTTTATTTATCGATATTGAGGTTAATCAATGACAGAAAATATCGCCGAAGGCATTCCTGCTTTTTATGGTGACTTCGCGTATATGTGCCCAGCAAGGCTGATATGGCGTGACAATGATTGTGGGCTGCGCAGGCTTACCTGATTTGAGCAACCTAAACAGTTTCGCCGCTGAGACCAAGTGGCCAGCAGCATACATCGTACTGGTCATTGATGCCTTCATTCTTTTGGCCTGCTCCTTCGAGAGTCGTCATTAGATGAAGTGATTAGAAAACCTCCTTCAAATACATCGCCTCTACGGTAGGGATGTGGCTCGGACCTTGACCGGCCAGCACCGAGACGCCACCATCTTTAGCTCTACGGTAGCGCCAGTAACCTAGATGCAACGTACGGTGTGCTCAGTGGGGGGTCGCTGCGAAGAACTTTTTTTAAACCTAACCCTTCACGTCAACAGTACCGTAAGAGTGTCGATTTTGAAGCGGCAGGATTGATCCCGGGAGTATGAGTGATGTGGACTCCTATCTGCGGTCTTCAAAGCTGGCTTCTGTTAAGGCTGGCCTCCAGCAACTCTCTACCGGTGTGAGCCCTTCTTGCTAGTGAGTTGCTTGAGCCCCTCTATGGTCGTTGAGATGGTATTGGCGTTTGTCGCTGTAGTGATCAGGCCGTCTACCCCGCAAAATCCAAGCGTCACTTGAATAAGTCGTAGCGCCCCAATCCGCCAAATGGCCTGCCGAGATGGGCTAAAACTTTTAGTTCTAGCATGGCCTTGGTTCCACACAGCAGAGTCCCAAACTGGAAACAATGCCGCACATCGTTGACAGTAATGACGTTCACTTGTATCTCGAAGGGCGCGTTGTCAATATAAGGGCGTGTTAGCTCAAAGGTGCTACATACCGTAAAAGGCATAGCCATAAGGCTTCACATCCGTCGGCATTAAGGTTTAGCCATTTCCTCCTCAGCCTGAAACTGCACTTCTTCAGCTGCGAAGAATGCCACGATGCCTCTCAATCCGTCATCTACGCCCCTAACCAACTTCGCTCTCCTCTCTTTTGATGTCTACGGCACTCTCATCGACTGGGAGCGCGGTGCATCCAAGGCGCTCCTCTCCTCCGCCCCAATAGCTGCTCTGCCCTCAACACACCCCCTCAAGGACCCAGCAGCCATTCTCCACGCCCTTGAATCCAGCCAACGCCACATCCAATCTGCAAGACCGCAGACCCAATACATTGATCTTCTCGCCGAGGCCTACATCGCTCTATGCACCGAACACGAGATATCCCACCCCGAGGTCTCCGCCGCAGGCCGTGCCTTCGCCGGATCGGTCGGCGACTGGCCTGCCTACCCCGACACGCTGGATGCAATGGTTCGGCTGAAGAAATATTACAAGCTTGTTGCGCTCACAAATTCATGTCCCACAACCCTGGGTGCATCGCTCTCTTCACCAGTTGCGTTTGTTGGACGGCCTGTCTTCGATGCAACGTACACGGCCGCCATGATCGGCGCTTACAAACCGAATCCGCGCGTCTTTGAGTTTTTACTGGAGAAATCCAAGGATGATTTTGGAGTGAAGAAGTGGCAGGTACTGCATGTTGCCCGAAGTCTGTTTCATGACCACGTTACCACGGGCAAGACGGGGATTGAGAGCGTGTGGGTTGACCGCGGAGGAGTTACGGGAGGTGATTCGAAGGATGCTGAGGAAGCGAATTTCGGATGGGAAGTGAAAACTTTGGAAGAGTTGGCCGATTTGGTGGACAAAGAATTTGCTGAGGAGGGAAGATAGATCCATTGGCATTTAGCATTTAGCCACATGGGCTCAGATAGAAGACTAGAATTGAATCTTAACACTAGGACACAATATCGGAGCTTGTGGTTTTTACAGCTTCGGCCATTCTAGACGTATCGGTAGTAACAGCGGATATGGAGCCAACGGTCAATGAGAAGCTTCCCTCTTGATCGCCAAAGAAACTAGAATATTAGTTCTAGAAAATAGGGTTAAATGCGTGAGATCTTACCTCCGCATCATGACGCTGAAGCGTCTTATTTCCTTGGTGTTCAGTTTAGGGGCGTCCTTGATCTCTTTGCCTCTGTACGTAGGCCTGAAGGCATCCCAGGGAATGAAACATTCAGAACTCGGCACCCCTTCGATGCTCATGGAAAATTGAAAGTCGTATTCGTACGAGATGGTAGCCTGCTCCCGGCCCGTCTCCGCATTTTTGGGTAGCAACCGGTCTTTAAGGATCAAGGTGTACCGCTTGCCTAGGATCGTGAGCAGCGCGCAGCTGTTGATCGAATGGCCCACCATCCGAGTGCTTCACGTCCAACTGGATGCCGTCGTAGGACGACAGATCCCACTTTCGATTATTGCATCTTGTGCGTTGGCTGGCAAAACCAGCGCCCCCGAGCGTGCCTATGTCCAGGACTCCGTAAAAGCGAGCACCAGCTTCGCTCAAGGGTACATCAAGATACGACTTCGCTGTTTAGTGATTCATACCCTGGTGGGTGAAGGTCCTACCTGTGACTTACCGCCGCGCACACTGTCATCGCTCGCGGTCCAGTCGGCCGGATCCCATTTCCTAAGCGATTGTAAGCATCAAGTGTGTTCTTACTGCTCACACTTACTGGCTGCCTCCGAAGAGGTCCTGATGGCTCATTCTGACAGAAGGGAAGTGAAGAACAAAATAAAAGACTCTTCGTCCTGACTACATCTACTCAGGACTTATGTAAACAGTGTTGACGTTCACATCGGTCAGTCGGCGTCAATCCAGCCGGCCGCATTCCACTCGGCAAGCCACCCGTGCCACCCGCTGCAGGAACCAAAGACCCAAGTCGTACTAGCCAGATGTTGATTGTGAACCTCACCTGCTCCGTCGAAAACGAGCCATCCTACATAGAACACTGGACTCTAATGATGCATTATATCCTGATCTGATATCAACCGAATACGTCTTTGTTGGATACTAGACTCACTTTTTCCTAACCGCTTTCAAACACAGCTTCAACTTTTGCTGCCCTGACGCTGTTAAACCGGGAACTTAAGCCGAGAAAAGGAAGCTTTCCTATCTAGTTCATCATTGTACCTCATCCTTCGTCATGCTCAGTCTCTCCTACGTTGTACATGCAGGAACTTTCACATGTGCTGCGAATGCCAGGTATAGGGGATGGGCGAAAAGCCAGAGCGTAGGTTCATGCGAAGGAAACATCAAGTCACCTGCTAATATGCCTAGTATACCACATATGAATATTACGACCACCCCACTATACGCTACATAATAGGAAACGCACTCAGTCTCTGGATTCCTCCCACAGCGCTGGAAATAACATTGAACAAACCCAGGCGCTTGATCGTTGTCCGCTTTCACGGGTCCCTGCAGATATCGCCAGAGTCCAACCATACCCAGATAATCAACTCTACTGCTCTACTGTGTAATGGCGATATGTCAATGACTAGTTCATTTTGGCCTAGGGCGCCGGCATGGGTCAGTTGGTTCCTTCTGTATCTGTCATGGAAGGGAGGAGGGGGCGGCTGGGAGCTAGGTCGTGACTTCCCATTTACGGCAAATGCGAACCCAACGCTCTCACGAAGTGGATCGCCCTTTCTATTCTGTGTTGCAGCGCTCATTCCTCTCTAAAGATCATCTTGACGTTTCCTAGTTGCCAGGACTTCTCTCGACAAGTCTATTTCCTGCCATTCAGACTCCGCCTAACGTCTATCCCTTGCCGAAGCTGCACAAAGCACGCTGTGGGATCGAAGCCAAGTTCGAAGAGTCGCCTATATCTATAGCTGCCTTTGTCCTCTCCGGTACTGCGACACTTCTGTCAATGAGTGCATGATTGCGAGCAGTTCTCGGAACAGCGTCCTCGACCGAGGTTGAATGTACGTAGTCCCGCTCGCTGACTTCACGGTTTTGCCCTCAGACAGACATCGACAATCGACAAGATGACGGATCCTGCGCACATCAACACTCGTGTTCGCTACGTTCTTAAGTCTGACCATTTGGTGCCTTCCCGAGGGTATCATGTTACTCATCTGCACGGCGTCCAGCAAGTCAACAACGATGGCAACTTGGGCAACCTCGAAATCACGACCGCTGAAGAGCACACCCTTCCTGGTCGTGATAGAGTTATCACAACTAGCCATGACACCTACCCCGCATCCAATAGTACTCCGTTTCCCACTTCCGAACGTAGTGCACACATCATCTCCGGCTATGGCCTCTACACCCCCCGCCTCGCGCAGTTGGCTTTGAACACGCTCGAGGACGAAATCGTTTCGGATGCTACGATGAGTACCACCTATGAGCACCGTTCAGCCGTAAACGGGACCATACGGGATAATTCTAGTATCTCGTCGCGGATTCAGAAGATCACTTTTTCCCTCATTCAGGAGACTGCTTCGTCGCGGGCCAGTGCGTCTGCCTCACCACACGCCACTCACCTCCCTAACCATGGCGACAGTACGACTGTGAACACTCCGAAAAAAGTCCGCGTCACCAATTCCGACGAGCAAACCAGGTTGGTGAACTCCAGCGTATCAGACTCTGAAGACATAACTCCTTCGCCTTGCACGGTCATTTCCGCGGCCGACGCAGGCTCAGTGACGGATGACCTTCGCTGGGAGCTCGACAGTAACCTCTCAGCGCCTACCTGTGAGTCCTGGGACTATGTAGATAAAGAGGATGAGGCGACCTGTGCATCTCAGCGCAAGTGTTTGAACGCCCCCTGCAGGGAAGATGGCGCATACAGTGCCCGAAAGGCCTTCGAAAAGAACGAGGCTCATAATGGTTTGTGCTCCCCAACGATAACGCCACTTCTGCTAACAATACCGCAGCCGAATTCCATGTTCCACGTGGTATCGACCTACTCCGTATCCAGTAAGCAGTTGGACCTAATTGCTCTTTCCTCACTCTTACCTTCTAATAGCCGATCTGAAATCACGGAGGGCCTGAAGCCTCTTTTCATGCTTGACATCGAACGTTCTACCCAAGTGTACCTCTTGTACAAACAAGTTCGCGGCGTATGGGTACGTCGGTACTTAAGCAATGGTTCCTGATCCAAACTGACAGCCCAGATCGTATACATATGGGGCACGGATAGCATGATCGATCAGGCGGCTGCGGAGCTTGAAAACTGGGTTAACGAGGTTCTTTGCCATAGGAACGGTACGAAATCTGGTAGTTCGGCGCCGCTGCTTGTCAAGACGACAATGGCTTCAGCTGCCTTGTGGGAAACAGCCCCCCTCGTTATCACATGCAACGAACGCAAGCTGGCACGTGAGCTCCTTCAAGCTGCCGAGCTCTGGAAAGACAAAATCGTGGATTCTAACAAACAACATCCATTCGTGGTGAGTCTCGCTTGCGCATCGGGCTATGTTTATCGGGTCATGTACTTGGAAAAATGCTGACCATCTTCGTAGGTTCTGGTGCAAATCGAATATGGTTTGCAGGAGCTCTTCGGCCGCTCCCTGATCTTCATGACGCAGCTGCGTCGCGCATCAAAGTGCGGTGTTTCGGTGTTGGACCCGTCACTGTCCATGGGAATCTTGACTGTCATTCTCTACGCCGAGAAGGAAGAGCCTCTGGTGAAAGCGCATGGTTTACTTAGGCTTCTTATGGCGCAGCAAGCATCGAAATGTCTTCCTCAACTCCAGCGCTTCCTCTTCAAGCCTATAAAGCTGCGGGAGACTGATGTCCACATGACGCACTATCGACCATACAATCCTGTCACAAAGCACAGGGGCAACAAACAACCCATGGGCAGCATGGTTCTGATGCTCGAAAAGTCGTCGTTCGTGGAATGCTTACATCCACAGCTTCCGGCGTATCCACTACACGCTGTGCAGCCTCTCGGGAGCCTCAATCATGACTTGATTCCATTGGATGATGAACAATTCAACCGACAGAGGCTCAAACAATGGACGTCAAGTGTTCTCAAGAGCCTGAAGTGTTTTGGTGGACACATCAGCATTCGGGCGCACGTCGGGACTTGTGTCTTTACCAACGTCAGGCGCCCTCATGGCTCCATGATGGAGCTGCGCAACGTCCAGGCGCTTCTTTCGCGGCGCAACGGGGATAACAACAAAGTGAAATCTTTCTTCGCATCTGATCTGGCCAGTGGTAAATCAGACCCCGATGGCATTCCTGGGCTGTTCAGCGCCTTGCTGTATGCTGGCGAACTCAGTATTGACCTCGCGGCCGTCACGACTCAGATGAAACGTGGCTTCGATTTCTACCGACCTGTCTACGCCGCCTCCTTTTTAATTCGCGCTCCCCGTAGGTGGCAAGGTGCACTGCGTCTGGAGGTAGAGTACATCGAGAAGTTTGAGGAATCCGGTGCCTTCCTGAGCAAACACCGCTGGTTTCTATTGAAACCCGATACCGAGGACTTGACTCGCTGGCTGGACGTGAATATCATCGACCTCAAGGACAGCAAACTGTCGTACAACGTGCGGATAACCGGTGATAGGGTCCTGAGTCACGGGGAGGTCGCCAGGCTTCCAGCGCCGTACACTGAGTTCCTCCAGGAGCTTCAGTTCCAACCTGAAGCGTTCGAGCATCGGCCTCCCAAGCCAGCGTGGGTGATTCCTCGCAATCGTAAAGGTGGTCATAAAGTTCCTCTGCTCAGCTACCACCAGAAGCGGTACTGGCGCTTCCGAGTGAAGGAGACGGGTCATGATCTCGAGCTTTACACGAAGCAAGCCGTCCACGTCGGCCAGTCTGCGGGCCGCTCTAAGGACAGCGAGTTCCGGGCGTCAAACAGCAAATGGCATATCGAACTCTACCAAAAGAACTGGGACCTTGCTTTGGACACCAATCATGAGCTGGGCGTAGCTCAGTACGCCAAGTGGGACCCGGAGCACCTTCTCTGTGCTGGGCAGTGTGCTGGGGACTGTTTCGGTTCCAACAGCTACGGGTGTGAGAGGCTCCTCCGCGCCATGAACATCGTTACCGATATTGTCAAGCGCATGCCTGTTAATGTCAACGGAGGCTGGACGCCGCCTTCGAACTCTGTGGGTGAGGACAAGGTGATCAAGCCAACACTCGTGGCCCAGACGCAGCCTTGTTCTCAGGTGTAGGCCCTCTTGACGTCTGCTATTGTTCGCATGTATGTCGCATCGCGGATGGGTTAATGGATGAAGCAGTCGTGGCGGTCTTCGCGCCTAGATCTGTGAGGTAGACCAGACAGTGGAATGTAGAATGCTACTCATGTACAGCTTGTTGTCAAGTCTGTCCGCCTGGCATGCACTGTCCCGTCAATCGCTGCACTGAGCGATAAAGCTGATCGTGAAGTCCTGCGGCCGCCCCCAGCCTTCATTATGCACAATCGTATGCCCTAAACCCTCATGCCCGCCTGATCTCCCACTTCAAGTCCTTGATGCTGACCTCTTCGCCCGCTTTCTCATCGTAGTCGAACCACTCCCCCTCATGTAGCTCAACGCCCGTGAACTTGGTTCCAGACTCAATCCCCGTGGCCAACCAGTCGCCCTCGGGGGAAAACTCGACGAACTCAAGGCCGCGGCAGTCAAATTCGAGGATGTTGACACGGGCTGGAGGGGAGGTGTGGGAGTAGGCCTTGGGGGCCTCCTTGATGTTGGCGGAATGCTCCCTCTATGGTATGTTAGAAACAGGAGAGGAATATAGATGTGCGGTGGTGGGCCAGCAAGGAAGGCCAACCTTACAGTTCTTGCAGCGCCAGACGAAATTGGCTTCGCCCCTACTGCCGCTCTGCTCATGGGTGTCCTATGATGATTAGGTTTTAAACGCATACCGCGGCTAAATAAGCTTACGAAACGGTTCAATGTCACCCAGTTGGGGTGAGTTTCACGACATGATGTGCACTGAACTTTGAACATATAGCTGAAAGGATTGTCTTGAGTATCATCGGGGCGCAGGTCGGTGACCCTGGATGATATTAGGAAACTCATAGTAACAAAAACTAGAGTACTACTGACCCGGAGAGATCGGCAGTCAGAGCTAAAGCGAGCATCTTGAGATCTTAACGCGTTTATCGCTGCTCGATTCAGACAGACGCGATGAGGGCGGGGATGTGGTTTTATGAGCGGTGGGGCAGGAAGTGGCGTATGCGGGCGAGTTGTGGCACCGTAGGGCTTTGACCGGGAATGGCACCCAGAACAACTTGGTACTGTTCAAAATCTCGGGAGAGTCACTCCACTCAGAATCTTGTCCCCACTCAAGAACACGAAGTGTATGTGCCCAATTCCATAGACTTGAAAAACCTAGGGGCTAATTGCGCTCCAGAATCCCGACAGCTAGTCTTCTGCGGAACACTCTCCACCAGTTCGGCACGCGTCCAGCCTGCGGACTGACCTGAAACGATGTGTCGCTAGCTACGAAAACGCTCTCCGCAAAAGAACTTCAGAATTGAGCGCAAACCCTTCCGACGAAATGTCTGCCATACTTGCTTCTACGCCGGGCATCCTTCGGGGTGCGCGATACGCCGGCGCACAATACACAACCACCGCCCAAATACAAGCTTGGAAGGAGCGCTGGAGTAAATGGGTTGCTGGCGAAGAACCAGCCCCAAAGGAGCCACCCCAAGCGGGCAGCGTATATCAGACATTGCGAGACCATCATCCAGCATCCGAGTCGGCCTCTGATTCCGAGCCGCAGCCCAAAGACTCTCTTGACGGCGTGTGGGGCCTAGGGACTCTCACGCATGCCGAGCTCTTCAATTATGAGCCCATACCGGGAGCTCCGCGCCCCCCTTCGATATCGAGCACAAATGCGCAACCACACAGCGTCAATCATCTACCACCTGAGTCCCTGTGGTCAGGCGATGTGCGAAGATCAAAGGCGCGTGGCGAGTGGTCCGAGAAAAAGCTTGGAATGATGGAGCTTTGCGTTGCCCGCCTGGTGACAAAACTATGTATTAATGTGGATTTGCATGACCAGCCACCGTCGAATTTGCTGGCGCTACCGGAGGTTCTGAGAAAAGTGGCGAGGTTGACGTTGCAAAACCAAAAGACTCTGGTCATGAACCTGTCGTTTGAGATCAAGCATGCACAGCATTTGAAACCATGGGAGCGGCCTGACCCTATGGATTTGCCTATCCGCTACCCAAAATATTCATCAGTGCAGGGTGAAGAGAAGATACAAGCGCGTCGACAGCTCAACCACACGGTCAAGGAGCTATTCGACTTGTATGAGCAGGGCCGTTTGTCGCACAAATCGCTGGTCATCAGGATTTGCCAGGCCCTTCTGGAGTCTACCGCCGCGCCTACTGTGCATACTTGGAATCTACTCGCCGTCGGATTTGCCCAAGACACTTCGCAACATCATAATATCGCGGATTCACTCATAGAACTGCTCCTGGAGATCAAGTTGCGCCCCAACGAACTGACCTGCGCCATCATCCTGCGCAGTTTCCGGACGCGCAAGCTCGAGGATCTCTTCGCCCAGTTTATCGGGCTCATGCGCGGGCATGGTAACGGACTCATGCTTGCAAATTATGACATTAAAATCACGCCAGCATCATCTGGGCGGCTAACGAAGAAAGGCTACACAAGCAAGATACTGCAAGCGGCACAGCCAAATCCGCTCATACTCCGAGAGATTATCCGCGGTGTGTTGGACTTCTCGGGGCTAGAGGCGGCGATGGACGTATGGACGAACTTCAACCAGAATGGCTGGGGCCTGGATTTCGAGTGTTGCAGCGCGTTGCTACTGCAATGTGTCAAGGCGCGGGATTGGGAGCGAGGAATGAAGATTTGGGCTGAGGTCGAAGAGCTGTTGGTTACAGGAGAGGAGGAACCACTGGATCTGCTGGCGGCGAGACTAGCTTTTACTGTGGCTTGTGATAGACAAGATGTGTTCCTAGGACTATACGAGAATTCGACTAGGAGAAGGGATTGGGTTGATTTGACGGAGAGGACAAAGCACTTACTGCAGGTTTATGCCCCAGATAAAGTTGCGGAGGATGGGCAGGCTGAAGGGAGTGCAGCAGATGAGGCAGTATCACTGGAGCCGTCGCCGCTTGGGAATGCTCCCCCAACTGTTTGAAGCCCCGTGAACAACGGGGTCAAGTGAATATAAAATGTTACTTCCATTCCGCATCTGCAGGTACAGAATGACAACATATGACAGCTTCATAGATCAGCCATCTCGACCGGGTTCGATTCTTATTCCCCTGAGCTCAATTGAGTCTGGGTCCAACTTGAGTTCAAAGGGGGACGTCGGCGTGGACCGTAGGCGATATGTCTTGGCAAATAATAGTTTCGCCTTGCGGCCTGAAAGCGTCGTCGCGCGCATCTGAAGTGGCTCAAGTGCACAACAACCTCCACAACAAGCATCCTGCATCGAATTCGATCTTCTCCAGCAAAGCCAAGACTTCCGACTTTCACATCCATCACATTCTATCTACTCTTGAAGAACCCAACCTCGGCGCATCCAACCCAGACACTAAGGAGTGCAAACGCAACCTCCGACACCCGGTCTTCACCATCCACTTCCTAACTTCGAGCACTGTCGATCAACGCAAGCCTCCGTTACGACACTACCGCGAGCCACCTTTTGAAAAGGACGGGAACTCGCCTTGCACCCCCACTCCATCATATCCCTCATTCGCGCCATAGATTGGTAACCTAGAAACATGGATTCTCCCGGCTCTCCCCTTTCGGAGCACTTGTCCGATGAGTTCCAAGAGCAAGAGCACGTCCAGCTTTCACCTCCTTCTCTCAGCGATGTGGAGGCCGACCCAGAGAACTCCCGTCCGTCCAAACGTCAGCGCATAAGCGGCGATACTGTAACCGCCTGGGAACCTGCAATTCCTCCGTCACCCTCAGATGCTGAAATCTCCCCCGACACCGACGGCAGTGTTCCTGGCTCACCTCACTGGGGCGCTGACGAGGATGAACCGTACGGCCACCACGATCAGATCACCATTTGCAGGTGGTTGGGATGCGAAGCTGGCGACTTGGGGAACATGGACAACTTAGTCGACCATTTGCACGAGGAGCATATCCAGGCGCGTCAGAAGAAGTACACCTGCGAATGGGGAGATTGTGCGCGGCGGGGCGTAGCGCATGCCAGCGGGTATGCGCTCCGGGCCCATATGCGCAGCCATACGCGGGAAAAGCCTTTCTACTGTAGTTTGCCAGGTAAGACATCCCTCCGGTAGCTATAGTATCAGCTAACGCGATCAGAATGCGATCGTTCCTTCACACGTTCCGACGCACTGGCCAAGCACATGCGTACCGTCCACGAAACCGAGGCCTTGCGGCCGTCTGATCCGGTCCCGAAGCACCACTCGTCGAACCCGCAGAATAAGACTCAACGCGTACGCCTTACCTTCAAAGGAGTTGGCTCGAACGGTGATGCATCCAAGGAGCTGAAGACCGTATCGGTACCCACATCTCCAGTGCCTGAGGGTGGTCCAGAGGCAGACTACGAGCAGAACAACGCGGTGTACGTGACGGATGACGGAAACACCAGCCATATCAACACGAGCGGGGAGCGCCGTTTCCCTGCGGATGTACAGTTCACCGAGGAGGAGCTAGCTCTTCCGGCCGACCAGCTATTCCGCTTGCTGCGGCGACAGCTCGCATGGGTGTCGCAGGACGCCGAGGACCTTCGCCGGGAAGTCGATGAACTGGATGCACGTCGGAAAAAAGAGTGGAAAGCCAAGGAGCTGCTTATGGACAACGTCATGGAGGGCGAGATGGCTCGCGGCGAAAAGATGCATCCCTCGCTCAAAGGTGAACCACACAGGCTTGGCTTGGCCGAAGAAGATATGCGCGTATTGCGTTCTCGCCCGATTGTAGGCGAGCCTACTCCGTGGTGGCGCGAGGAAGCTGCACAGCCTATGGATGTGGATACTGGGGAAGCGGATGAGACAGAAGTGGCGGTTGGTGTTGCGGAGTGATTATCTGAGTCTCATTGCTGCGGTCTCTGACTACTTTTCGTAGTATTCACCGAGCGATTCTACAATTAGCGCGTCTAGTTCAGCCCATAGTGTAACTCTAATTTCCAGGCAAGTGCGGCCGCGCTTCCCTGCGGTTGGGGTCCTGTACATTACGTCCAACAGGTAGCAAGAGTGTGGCGTGAAGTTCAACTCTGGTCTAACTCTGATTTCCAGACTAATGAGGCCCCGCTTCCCCGCAGTCGGAATTTTCTACGTTACGCCGAGCGCGTAGCTGGGTTAAGGAGCGGAAACGTCGTTGCAGAGTTCCCAGTGTGCTGGTGCCTTGATCATGAATTTAGTCCTCACGGCATTTCACCAGCGCACTGGTCGTATAGGTGGGCTTCAGGCAATAATGGTACTGATCATGGGAGAGTGTAATTGTCGCGCGTCTCGGTTCTCGTACGCGAGACGCCAGTTGTATGGATATTTCCCTTAACGAATCTAGTCCGCGCTATTAACGCGCCGAGTCAATGGCAATGACCTCGCAGCATCAGTCGCCAGTCTACAGATCTTTTCCCTTCCGCTTCGCCGCCTCCTTGTTCTTGAACGGGAATCCACTCGTCCGCTTATCCGCCCCAGTTTTGCGACTAATCCGCCCGTCACTGCTCGCAAATAACACGCACCACAGCCCAACCGCCGCAAGCAGGGTGCTCCCGACCACCCCGAACGCATAACCCCACACTCCTGTTGAGGTCCATAGCGCGTATGCATAGAACGCCGCGGCGCTGTGGTACATCAATGTTATCGTGAGGGTAGGGAGCGCATACGGCGCCTTGGGGTCGGTAGGGTCGGTCGTGGTAGGCCCCGCTGCGAATGTTAGCACCTTCCACACCACAAGCAGAGTATACACGTACCCTCTGTCAACCGTGAAGACAGCGGCACGGATCCCGTGAGCAAGACGCAGAGCGCACCAATGGTGATGGCCGCGAGGCCGAGGCTGCGGCTAAGGTACACCTCGAGGGCTTTACGCGTCAGTTAGATTCCAAGATTCGGGAAGGGGTGTATACTTGTTGCTTCCCGTACCTCCGGCGAGAGCGAGGCTACTAGCAGCGTTGGCGAGAGGAGCATCGGGACGGCCTGTAGGGCGAGCCAGCCACATGTGCCGTAGGTGTAGGCGTAGTAGACCTGAAATGAGAGGTGAGCAAGGCTGGCTGCAGCAATTGGCAGGCAGGGAAACGTACATCCATGATTGAGGGTTGGCGATGGAGAAAGAGAAAGAGAATAAAGGGGAGGTTCTAGGTTTTGATTTGTTTGTCTAGGGAAGGTACTTCTGCGGAGTTCGAGCCCTGTGTTTGTTGGTTCGCTAGGTCCGGGGTCCAGTGGTTCTTAAGCTGCATGGTTGAGACAGGGTCATGCATGACGTAGGTGGATTATTGGGTACCGTAGATGAGTGCCTGCCAAGGGCGGGAGACATTCCTCGCCGCATGAAACAAGACTTGCCTACCGAAACCCTTTGCGCGGTCAATGCAGTGCTTACCACCATAGACTTTGTAGCGACTAGTTCTAAATGGGCTATTTTGCCTTTATCTTTGAAAGTCACGTCATCTTAGTAGACTAGGCATGTAGCGAAGACACGAGATTGCCCTTCCACAGACTGGAAGTACCTGACACGTCCTGATCAGTTCGCAAAACTCGAAGGGTTAAGTGTAATCTGGCAACTGATAAATCATTTGTACGGTGACAATAAGCAAGTTACCCTAGCCCAGTACCGGTATCAAACGCCATAATGAAGGCAGTCAGAGGTGGACCACCCAGATTTCCTTGACCATACGCCGCCATAATCTTACATCAAAACCACCGTGGGAAATTCGTCGATTTCATCATGTTACAGGAAATAGCTCATGGTACAGTAGAGGCCTAGGCATCTTCGGCAGAGTTTGTCAAACTGAGATAGGCTGTCCAGGCTATACCAATAGTAGATACAAATGGCTAGAGACCGTAAGCATGGGAAGGGAAGGCAACGGGGAAACATACTATCTGGAACTGGATTGGCATCAGGCGGAAGTTGACGAGTTGGACTGCCGGCCAAACCATGTAGTTTGCCTTCAGCGCAGGGACGTAGACATCTCCTAGCTTGCGGGTAATTGCCCGCTTGCCGCCCCCTTCCGCAACAGTCATGAAGGTAAAGAAGCAGGCAAGACCTATGTTTTTTTAGCCATGTGAGCATCCAGAGAGGTACCATAACTAACCGACGGGGGCAAAGATAAGCTGATCAAAGGCAACTCTCTTCAGGGCAGGAGCCGTGCCGCTAGCTTTTGTGAGGGGAAACACATGTGACAAGAAGCTGAACCAGCGGTGCTGAACGGGCGCCATCAAGAAACCGTAGGCCATGAAACGCGTTAACCGCTCGAAGTCAAAAGGAGGAGGCAGCTTCGGCGAATCCGGAATCAAGTCGTTGGTGTATGGTAGCTTCCTATCCAGCTCATGGATCTCGATGGCGAGGGGGTCATCCTTGATCGTAGGGCCGCCTGGCTTCCGTAAAGCGCGCTCCCGAATAGCAGTTAACGACTGAGCAACCGTGTCCGCTACGCCGCCGAGAATCTACAGAGTCAAGTGTTAGCTATGTGCGCTTCGGTATGTTGTTGTGGGAAAGCGGCGGAAGGCAGCGGAGGACGGCAGCGGCAGAGGATATGACGTACGGCGTTCGTTATCATGGTTGTAAGGACTACATTCTTTAGCGGCGAACTTCAGGTTGCTGAGGGAGAAATACCTGGTCGCGATGCATAGTAGGAGTTAAACTTCCGGGTGAGTATCGAAACTGCAGCCATCTCGAGGAAGAAGATGAGGGCGTGCAGGAGAGGCTGAGCAGCGATTTCAGATGTTAGCATTTGACGGGCAAGAACGATGACGAGGGCTTGGTGAGATCGGCAGGATGTGTAACAAAGACAAAGATAAAACTCACAACTCTGCCGTATATGCACCGGCTATTCAAGGACCGTAAGAGGCGGCGACGTTGAAGTTCGAAAGACATGATGAATGAATGGATCGGTGATGCAATAGCGGCGGCTGCCAAGGAGCGCGTGGACTCAGGAAGGGTCTCCGTTCAAGGCAGGCACGGCAGGGCGACCCACTGACGACACCGCAGGTCGAACTCGCTAGGGATGTCAGATGTCGTCCAAAAAGATACACGCGGCTGTGATAGTTCGCTTTGGTGTATGAAGTGCGTAGACTACGATGGAAGTGAGTAGGAGACGTGGAGATGTTTCGTGATGATAGGTGGTGGCGGGGAGAGGAGGGGGATGCGCGGCTCCGCCCCCGCAAGACTGGGATGGGATAGGCTCACACCTGACACCGAGACACTTGCATAAATCACTCTATCTTTAATATCTCATCACCCATGCGCAGCTTTCGACTTCAAAAAAACGATCAAAGCACCAATTCATACCCATCCCTCTGGTGACAATGCCGTGCTATCCCTAGCTCCTTGAAGTGGGGAGCGTGTGCATATCATTTGACTGACGATCTCAGACGCAACCTCGCATTGGCTCAGTGACCGTGAAAATGAAGATTGACTTGAAATAGTACAATGATCACTGTGTCTCTCTCTCAACCGCTACAATGTCAGGTAAACTCCGAATGTCCGTAGCCTCCTGTGTGTTCAAGTCAATCACTCGAAGCGCATCCAAGCGCAAAATGCCAGCCGAGAGGGCCACAAACTTCAGCCTGGTGGTGTAACAAGCTAGAGGGGTGAGAGGTCTGTTCAGGGAACGTCAGCGGTAGAAGTTCGTGGAGATACGGCTACTCACCCGATTCTGATATCGGGACTCAGACAAATAATGTCCGTGGGCTCCATCATCCCATGCTGGAGATGTGCAAGTAGTGGAAAGGCATCCACAACAGAAGCGGCGATGGAGCCGAGCCTGACTTCCCCGATGTTTCCCGTGGGCGAAAAGCCTTCTTTAGCATCAGACCAACGCTCGGCAACATTTCGACGTTTCGGCATTGCCACTACGGCGAGTTGGTGAGTCTTCTCGGACCGGTTAACAACGAAGAGCTGCCACCGAAATATCTCCCCGACCGTAACTCTGCTTGGACTTGAGATGGTTAAAGAGACTCCCGGTGCTACCATTTTGGGATTTTCCACAAATGCAATGTGGTCAGTCATCGGAAGTGAATCTGGATCCAACGGAACCTTGACCGTGACAGTGTCAAGAAGTGTGGAGCTCCCCCGAGACCGTGGTCGCGAAGTCGGGAGTTCCACCGCTGCTTTCCATGAGATGACAATCTTTGGAATACATTCATCCGAGATGTGGACTGTTGCTGCTGCGTTTATGCCCAAGGTATGTTCGCCGCCTTCAGGTCGGCTGAGGTTACCAGATTCCGTGCCTGGGAGCAGTCTGTAGAGGAGCGTAGCTTGATCCCCCGGTCTGCAGTGCAAGGGAAAATGGGTTCCAATTGGATGAACCTCGCCATGGAGGAGACTAAGCTCCATAGAATCAATAGAGACGTCGCTACCGGCAAACGGCGTGATCTCCAGATCTAAAGACGCGATCGTGGCATTGCCGTGAACCGGTGCCGGCGGCTTAGAAAATCTTACTCGCCAAAGGAACGCTGGTGCTGCTCTGAACAACCTCCGTGGTCCATTTCGAAGAGCACTTCCTGCTTCCTTGACTGTCATGGGAATAGGTGCAGCTTTCGTGATTCTAGAAGCGGAGAGGCGTGGTTTTGTGTGCGCAAGCGCAGGCTCCTTCTGAAAGGGACCCAAGAGATTCAAGGCTGCTGGGATATTGCTTGGGAGATAATCATCTTCTTGGGCATGTTGCTGAAGACGGAGTGTTGGCTTAAGCGTCGCCACAGGTGAGAAATATATGGCCGGCTTTTGCATCTTGGACTTTGACCTGCCTGGTCGACATTAGCGACACCCAGGAAATCAATGGCAGGTTCACAATACCAAGAGGCACCGTGACCTTCCAGAAGACATAGAGAAGCTGGACAGCATCAGATTCGCCCTCCGGCTGCAGTTCGGTGGCGCATATCGTTGGCTCTTCCGCCGTCTTGATCGTTTCCGAAAACAAAAGCTCGTTAACCTGCGAGGGTTGGGTGGTGGGAACTTCGCCTTGCTTTAGCGGTAAAGTACCAACTGCACGAGCTTCCAAAGTGATGATCAAACGAGAGAGGAAGCGCGTCAAGCTTTCTTCATCCAAGGCCTTTGTCCTCAGAACCACATAAACCGGAACCAGCTCATCTATATCCCTGAAATGAGTAAGAGGACAATCTCCTATTAATAGCTGGTAGCTGCTCACCGAGCAAGAGAAACTGCCTCTGATCAATGAAGGGGACCACAGAGGAGCTCTCCTCTGGAATTTCGCCGTCCCATTCTTCTAGGAGACCCTGGAGATCTACTTTTGAGGAGGACGGGACGAAAGCTTCGAGGATTGTATCCTCGACGAAGTCGGTGCTAGTCGGGGACCGATCCCGCTGTGAAGCGGTGGTCATATTAGGAGAAGAAACAGGCGAGTCCTCTGGATATCTGGAAATTTTATTCTAGTTTAAGAGCAGGTTAAAGTAATTTGGCTCCAGAGCTGCACCCATTGTTTGTCGAGAGGCTTGTTGATATCCCATCTCAAATGCCATCAGGCCCATGGGCGAGGCAGAAATATTGTGGCTGCCTCCCCAGAAAGTTGTAGCTAGCTTTGGTCTAAGCTTTTCTTGGGGAAGAAGTAAAGACTATTGATAGGAGCGGCGACTATTTTTTAGCATGGGCTTTGGCCTGTGCTCCAGTACGGTCACGTGTTATGATACAGGTGGTCCGTGCCTAGAAACCCTTTGGCGGCGGCGGGCGCCCGACTTTGCACCGCATCGCGACATTCAGCTACATTTCTGCAGCACACCTTCAACGCAGCAACGTTGACCTCTGCAACGATTCGCATTGCTATTTGGAAACGACAACCCACTGCTTCCAATAGAACGCGTTTTCGAATACAACAGCACGTCTGTCGACAGACATCGTCACCAAGATGAGCGGTCCGGGAGTCCAACCTGGAGTTTGGCGGGAGCACAAGAATTCTGATGGGCGCGTCTACTACTACAACACGCAAACCCAGGCGACGCAATGGGCGAAACCGCTAGAGCTTATGGGACCTGTTGAGGTGGGTTTGCTCTCCTTGTGATCGTTCACGCGATGCTAATTTTGATTCCCAGCGAGCTCTTGCCAATCAGCCATGGAAGGAATACACGGCTGAGGGCGGTCGGAAGTATTGGTTCAATACCGAGACCAGCACGAGCTCATGGGAGATGCCAGAAGTGTTCAAATCTGCCCTAGCCCAGGCTCCGCAGCAACCTCCCCGTCCTACCGCTCCGTAAGTTTACGATTCTGTAGCATCGTCCAGGAGTTAACCGATCGCAGCACCTTTGTCGCAGGTGGTACAACTGTCAATGATGGCTTCCGTTCTCGAGAACGCGATGACTACCAGTCCCAGGACCGTCCCGACCGGCAGTCTGGGTATGCCCCAATGGAAGGCGTCCGTAACACAGCCCCAGCAAACGCCGAACCCGAGTACTCTAGTGCAGAAGAAGCGGAAGCTGCCTTCTTCAAACTGCTTAGGCGCACGGGTGTCCAGCCTGATTGGACCTGGGAAAAGACTGTCCGCACCGTGGCGCGGGATCCGCAATACCGTGCCATTAGGGACCCGAAAGGTCGGAAGGCGGCCTTCGAAAAATATGTGGCCGATGTCCGCGCGCAAGAGAAGGAGAAGGAACGTGAGCGTCAGGCGAAACTGCGCGCTGATTTCAACACCATGCTGAAAAGCCATCCGGACATTAAGTGGTACACGCGCTGGAAGACAGCTCGTCCCATCATTGAGGGGGAGGCTGCCTTCAGGACGGCGAAAAGCGATGAGGAAAGAATGGCACTTTTTGGCGAGTACCGTAACGGACTGTACAAGGCGCACCTGGACCAGGAGGCGCAAAACCGTCAACTTGCGCTCCACCATCTGACACATCTTTTGGGTTCTCTCAATCTTGAGCCGTACACTCGCTGGGCTGAAGCCCATAAGTCCATTCAATCAAACGAGCGGTTCCAAGGCGACCCAACCTTCCGGTCGCTCACTAAGGTCGATGTCCTAAAAGCTTTCGAGAACCACATCAAGGCTCTGGAGCGAAGCTTCAATGATGATCGCCAGAAGCAGAAGCACCTTAGGGCTAGACGCGAGCGCCAGAACCGGGACCGTTTCATTGAGTTGCTCAATAATCTCAAGTCTGGTGGCAAGCTCAAAGCTGGGACCAAGTGGATGGAAATTCACGCGCTCATCGAGGACGACCCGCGCTACGATGACATGCTGGGTCAGCCCGGTTCTACGCCGTTGGATCTTTTCTGGGACATGGTAGAAGAAGAGGAGCGGCTGCTCCGCGGGAAGCGAAGCGAGGTTCTTGACGTGCTTGATGTATGCAGCTCCTATCCCTTGCGTTTAATATGACTGACGACTCGCAGGACAAACGGTTTGAAATCACTCAGAAGACTACCTTTGACGAGTTCGCGTCTGTCATGGCGGCAGATCGCCGCACCGCTAATATCGACCAAGAATCCATGGCTCTGATATTCGAACGCATCCGCGAAAGGGTCCTCAAACGCACGGATGAGGACAAGTCACAAGCCGAGCGCAAGGAACGGAAGGCAATTGATGCCCTTCGTTCACGCATCAAGCACTTGGAGCCACCAGTTGCGGTGGGTGATACATGGGAACAGGTACGTCCTCGCGTCGAGAAGCTTGAGGAATATCGGGCACTTAGCACGGATGGTCTTCGACGCTCCGCGTATGATAAGGTAATTCGGCGCCTGAAGGAGAAGGAAGATGAACACGAAAGCTTGCACGGAAGACGCGACAGGGATCACCGAGATCGGGACCACCGATCTAGCCACGCTCCTGCCGGCCGCCGCCACCGCACACGTACGCCGGAAGTGGATGCCTACGAAGCAGACCGCCGCAAGGCGCAGGCCGACCGCGAGAGGCAATACCGCAAATCGAGCGTGACTGGCTTGTCGCCGCCGCCGCGCCGGGAGCGGGATGAACGCGACCGGTTCGACAGACACTCAAGCAGACAGGTCAGTTCCAGCCACTATGAGCGCGAACGTAGAGAGCGTGAAGCCGAGCGGGAGCGATCTTACACCAGCCGTGCGGATCCGAGAGACCGGGGGTTGGAGCTGGATTATGGCGACAGCCGTCCACCCAGCGGTGTGCGGAGGCGGAGGGAGAGCGATGCTGGAAGCAATCGCAGTGGCAGAGATGCAAAGGTATGTTCATCACGCAAGTGTTTTGACCCACACTAACGCAGAATATAGAGAGCCCGGAAAGATGGACGTACTTCTCGTGAGCGAACCTCTTCCCCTCGAGGCGTTAAACGCTCCCGGTCTCCAGCTGCTGTTGCTCCGGCCCCTAAGGAAGACCGCGAAGTTCGATCAGGCAGCGAGGAGGGCGAAATCGAGGAAGACTAGTGCGGACGGCCTCCAGTGGCCCTCAAGCTTCCGGCTTGTCAACTGGCTGCTTGTCCTCGTCGCTTGCACTGAAGGTCGCTGCAGTAAAGCTTCTTGAGCCTCACGGAAGCAGCATCGGCTCGTATCTCCAGTCCCTTACATTCCTACTTCTCTGAGCATTCACCCATCGCAGCAGCTTTTCCCAACGGCGGTCACTGTTCGCCACCTTCCCCCACATTTCCGCCTCTCCTGTGCCGTAATTTGGATTCCCAAGGATGATGCCCTCTGGCATCTTGGATTGCTATTTCCCGTCTTGTGGTACGTGTCTCAACTTAGCAACGCCCATGGAATCGGATGACAGGCAGAGATAGATCTAATCACGGTTTGGGACTACTTCTAAAAAGCTGTATTGTAGATGCGCCGATCTGGCAACTATCAATTCGAAGGTGCCGTAGCAAAACTTTTCTGAGACCCGCAATGCTAAGGGGTGATGGCCACCTAACTTGACCCGTACATGCTCCCACGGCGCGGCTCACGCTTGCGCGGATGAATGCAGCACAGGAGGTAAGCCATCACCAAAACAGTAGTCATCCTCGTCTCCGTCCTCGTCAGCCGCACCCTCCTCGCTCGGCAGGCCGGAGGAACGAGCTCTGACGCTCCCACTGCTTGATTTCAGCTCTACGCTGTCTTTGTGCGCGGCAACTGAGGGCGATTGCCGGCGCCTATCCTGCTCCGGGACGCCCTTTTCAACTATCATCCTCCAAAAAGAACTGCGCATGTCAGAATAGGCTCCGGAAATCTCTCCCGATAACTTACGTAATTGCCCGTGAGCTTCTGGTCGTGGTCAAGCTGCGAGTTCAGCTTGTTGATGCGCGGTCGATAGCTGTTGGGGTCGCGACGGAACGTGACGTCGAGCGACTTTAGAAACTTATTGCAGCCAGTAAGTAGACTCTCGGGCTCGTTCGCATGCGCCTCAACAGCGGGTTGGCCCTCGAAGACGATGACGCGGTCGGCGAGGTACGTCGCCATAATAAAATCGTGCTCTACGACGAAAGCGGTCTTCTTCGCGTGCATGATGAAGCGTTTGATAACGCGAGCGGCGATGATACGCTGCTCGGAGTCGAGGTAAGCGCTTGGCTCGTCGATGAGATAGATGTCAGCGGGTGTGCCGAGCGCCAAAACGATGGCGACGCGCTGCAATTCACCACCAGAAAGATTCTGAACTTCCTGGTCGATGAAGTCATCAATCTTGAGCGGCTTATAGACGTCGGTCTGGAACTGGGGGCTCAGGAATGCGGCTTTGATCTTCTTGAAGAAAAGCTGGCGCACAGTGCCTTGGAACTTGGGCGTAATCTTCTGGGGCTTCAGCTGGACGTTGAGAGAAGGCATCTTCTGGCCGCCATCGGGCTTTTCGATACCTGCAAGCATACGGCAGAAGGTGGTCTTTCCGGTGCCGTTTTCACCCATCATGACGATGATTTCTGAGTTCGTAAATGAGCCAGATTTCACCTTCAGATGGAAGCCGCCAAGCGTCTTTTCCATGGTCGGGTAGTTGTACGCATGGGACTTGTCAACCAGAAACTCATCGCCAGCCTCGGCGATACGGAATTGAAGCGATTCATCACGGAAGCGTAAGTTTTCTGTCGGAATGTTGCCGTCCAGGAATATGTTGATTCCTTCACGGACCGAAGCAGGAAGTGAGACGACACCGTAGATAGCCGGCCTGCCGTAGAGGACGCAGATGAAGTCGGAAAGGTAGTCCAGCACTGACAAATCGTGCTCAACAACGATGACAAAGTCATCCGGCCGAAGAAGGGAACGAATCATACGGCCAGCATTGAGGCGCTGCTTGACGTCCAGGAACGACGATGGCTCGTCGAACATGTACACATCAGCCTGCTGCACACAAACGGTGCCGATGGCGAAGCGCTGAAGTTCACCACCAGACAGCAAGCCGATATCACGGTCAAAAACCTGGCGGAGCTCGAGAACATCCAGGATTTCTTCCAGGTTCCCCATCTGCGAACGGCCCTTGATG
Organism: Trichodelitschia bisporula; assembly: GCA_010356995.1. Lineage (NCBI taxonomy): Eukaryota > Fungi > Ascomycota > Dothideomycetes > Phaeotrichales > Phaeotrichaceae > Trichodelitschia > Trichodelitschia bisporula. Next base: position 367,877 of record ML996693.1, read on the forward strand.
AGCGCACCGACGGACTTGTCTGCCGCGCGAACGGCCTTGGGTATCTGGTCCACATACTGCGGTTTGACAACGGCCTTAAGGTTGTCCTCCAGGATTTTTGTGAAGTAGTCTGCAGATTTATCAGTCTTGCTTAATCCGCGCTCGGTGATTGAGTCCAGAGAGTCACGACACTGCTGCAAAGGGGGGGATCCCTAACGCACGCACAGAGGAGGAGAACATACTCTGCAGTTCCGACCCACGGAAATACTTCAGAATTTCCTCCCAATCAGGTGGGTTATCATAGCGCCCCAGATTAGGCTTAAGCTTTCCGCTGAGAATCTTCAACGCAGTGCTCTTGCCGATACCGTTTGTGCCAACAAGCCCAAGGACCTGGCCGGGCCGAGGCATCGGGAGCCGATGCAGCTTGAAGCTGTTGGCTGAGTATCGGTGCGTCACCATTGTCTCCAGGTTGGTAGGCAAGTTGATGATGTTGATGGCATCAAAAGGACACTTTTTGGGGCAGATACCGCAGCCGATACACAACGACTCGGCGATGAAGGCTATCCGAGACTCGGGTGTGACCTCGATGCAGAGCTTGCCCGTACGCACCACAGGGCACGACTTCTTGCATTCTTGCCGACATTTCTATCCCATGGTCAGTGAGGACGAAGTGCGGGTTATGGTGCGTTGCATGCGGACCTTTGGCTTGCACTGTGGAAAGGCGCATATATATTAGCACTGGGGTTCTCAGATGGGGAGACGCGTGAGTAGGCAATACCTTGTCGGCATTCACAATAGCAATACTTCAGTTCCCACGCATTAGTCATGAGTTCTACGGTTCGTTTGCTGTCTAACACACTCACCGCGTCAGACGGTCCGACATTTTGCTCGTAGATCACACTGTGCCGTGTGAAGTCCTCGAGATGTTTTCTAGGGACGGAGTACAATAACAGAAGAAAACCTCGTTGCAAGATGCGCACACGATAAGTTCACAAGAGGATCTTGAGAGAAACTGAGAGTGGCGGGGTTTCGGTCAATCTTCTCTGGAGGACCCAAGGTGGGGCAGTCGGCCATTCAAATAGCAGCCATTTGTGTTGCGCTCATGCCTGGCATTTTAGTCTTGGCACCGATCACCTAGCGCGGCTTTTCTCCAGCCGCATCCTCAGTCCTAACCTTGCCTTTCCACAAACCACTTCTACCCACCCCCCCCCCCAAAACAGAACACATCCTCCACCACAACCGTGCTGATTTCTGTTTGTGATATCACCTACATTCCTGGTACCATACCAGTCATGGCCTGTAAGTCTATGCTGCTTTTACTTGCTTTGTGTCCTTTTCTCGCCGTTCAGAGCGGCCCCGACTCGGCTACCTTTCCGCTTCATGAACCTCATCAAAGGTCATCTCACGCGCCATGTCGGGCCGATGAGAACGCCTATAGCGGATGGTTTTTGCGTCGTTCTTGCTCCCTGTAGCGTTTCCAAACGCTCAACATCTTCCTTGGGCCATCATGAGCCCATTGAGTCACCCGTCATCACATCATCACTCCGCTCCCTCTCTATCATCATCAGCCTGATCCAACCACCAGGCCTTCATTACTCCTTCCTTTTGGTTTCTTCTCCGTCGCTTTATATGCGATCTTGGTCGCCTAACTTACCCGACAACATCCTTTCTGATTTGGAGTCATGCTCAACCACCGTCATCGAGATTCGCTAACTTTTCATCAGCCGGGTCATCTCCTCCATCCTCCGCAGAGCGCGGCTCTGCCTCTCCCTCCTCCAGTCTCGACGAGATTCATTTGCATGTTCATGACAATGGGCACGTCAAGAGCAGTTCAGATAGCCAACCGTCTGATGCCCAAGAACGCTCGCCATACGCCCCATCATCGCCCAGCGTCACCGCCGGGAGCGTAGCGAATGGTGTTGACGACTCAGATGTCTCGAGTGATGACAACTTACATGGCGATACCGGGTCATCGGAGGACGCGGACTATGAAGAGGATACTGGCCCGCGTCAGGCTCGATCACTTCGGGACACTCGATCCTCAACGACTGAATCGACGGCGAGAAAGCGGAAATCAAGCCTTGAGTTCGATGACGAGGTCATGGCAAATCCCGACCTGTATGGCCTAAGACGCAGTGTACGTTGGGCATATGCTACGAATGCCCTCGACCGAACTAACGCGAGCTCCCAGGGTCGACCCTCCAATGCCAAAAACCGCCGCATCGTCGACAGCAGCGACGAGGAAGACGCCAGTGACGAGGACGACAATTCTTCCTCTTACGAAAACGTGCATCGCAAGCGGGTTCGGCGTAAGCCGAGCGCCTCCACGCAGGCAAAGGCGTCGAAGCGCGCGTCCCCGGCCCTCCCTGCACACCACTCAGACTCTGATTCCGATGTGTACGTTGGCGCCCGCCGGAACATTTTGACAAAGAAACAAAAGCAGCACCGGATGAGAGTCGCAGCTGGCCTAGTGGCCCCAACCCAGGGCGATGTCCGCTTCTCGACGCGGCGCGCCGCCAAGGTCGCCAGTTATAACGAAGAAGAGCTGGATTCCTTTGAAGAAGATTCCGAGAATACCCCTTACGAATATGTGGTCACGGCTGAGGACAATTCACCTGCCATCGATATCGTTCTGGACCACCGAGTCCTGGAGGGCGTCACATTGACACCTGATAGCGGCAAGGACGACTTCGAGTACTTCATCAAATGGCAAGGAAAGGCCCACATCCACTCGTCGTGGGAAACATTCAGCACTCTCAAGGGCTACCGAGGCTACCGCCGACTGGAAAACTACTTTCGGAAGATTGTCTTGACTGAGATTTACTACGCGACGGATCCTGACGTTGTGCTCGAGGACAAGGAACGTTGGGCTCTGGACCGGGAAGTGACTGCAACTGCCCTCAAGGAATATCAGGAAGTGGAGCGGGTGATTGGCAGCTCTCATACAGACGAAGGCATAGAGTACTACGTGAAGTGGAAGGGTCTGTTTTACGACAGTTGCACTTGGGAACAAGAGTCCCTCGTTAACGAAATCGCCCAAGTTGAGATTGACCGGTATCTCAATCGCTCCCAAAAGATTTCGGTGTCCGACAGGCTGGTCAATGGGCGCGGAGACTATCGTGTGTTCAAACATCAGCCTTCCTACATCAAGCATGGAGAGTTGCGCGAGTTCCAGATTCTGGGGGTCAACTTTCTTTGCCGCAACTGGTGCCTCTCGAAGAACGTCATGTTAGCGGATGAAATGGGCCTCGGCAAGACAGTGCAGACCGTATCCTTCCTGAGCTGGCTGCGACATGAGAAGAACCAGCAGGGCCCTTTCATCATCATTGTCCCGCTCTCGACGATGCCTGCCTGGGCTGAAACGTTTAACAACTGGACTCCGGACATGAATTACGTCGTTTACAACGGCAACGAGGCAGCCCGCACCATCATCCGCGATTACGAGCTGCTTGTGAACGGCGATCCCCGCAAGACCCGGTTCAACGTCCTACTTACCACCTACGAGTACGTCCTCTTTGACTACTCGTTCCTCTCGCAGATCAAATGGCAGTTTATGGCCATCGATGAGGCACACCGCCTCAAGAACCGGGATTCTCAATTATACAGCCGGCTCGCTGAGATGAAGGTCCAAAGCCGGCTTTTGATCACTGGAACGCCGATGCAAAACAACTTGGAAGAGTTGCGTGCTCTCATGGACTTCCTTATGCCAGGGGAGATCGAGATCGACAAGGACATAGACCTGCAATCCGACGCCGCGCGCCATCAAATCGATGAGCTGACGCACGCCATCCGGCCGTACATGCTCCGTCGCACGAAACAGTTGGTCGAGAAGGACCTGCCACCCAAGACTGAAAAGATCATTCGCGTTGAGCTGTCCGATGTGCAACTTGAATACTACAAGAACATCCTCACCCGCAACTATGCCGAATTGAACAAGGGCAGCAAGGGCCAGAAGCAGTCTCTCCTCAACATCATGATGGAGCTGAAGAAGGCCAGTAACCATCCATTCATGTTCCCCAACGCTGAGGATCGCATTCTCGACGGCAAGAACCGACGGGAAGATATCCTTCGCGCGTTGATCACTAGCAGCGGCAAAATGATGCTTCTCGACCGTCTTTTGGACAAGCTGAAGAAGGATGGCCATCGGGTGCTGATCTTCAGTCAAATGGTGAAAATGCTTGACATTCTGTCTGATTACCTCAACCTCCGTGGATACCAGCATCAGAGACTCGACGGAACTATGACATCGGCTTCTCGGAGACAGGGTATCGACCACTTCAATGCACCCGACAGTGACGATTTCTGTTACATCCTTTCCACTCGGGCTGGCGGGCTAGGCATCAACCTCATGACCGCTGACACCGTCATCCTCTTTGACTCTGATTGGAATCCACAAGCCGACCTTCAGGCAATGGCACGGGCTCACCGCATCGGTCAGAAGAACCCTGTCATGGTGTACCGCTTCGTATCGAAGGACACGGTGGAAGAAGAAGTCTTGGAACGTGCCCGCAACAAGCTCATGCTTGAGTTTCTCACTATCCAGCGTGGTGTAACGGATAGCGAGATGCAACAACTTGCAAAGAAAGGCGCAAACTTTGCCGAGCCGACCAGCGCAGACGACATTTCGCGCATTCTCAAGCGCCGCGGCCAGAAGATGTTCGAGCAGAACGACAATCAGAAGAAGCTGGAGGAGCTCGACATTGACGCTGTCCTGGCAACCGCCGAGGAACATAAAACTGAGCAACCTGAAGGCATTACGGCAGATGGCGGCGAAGAGTTTTTGAGGTCTTTCGAGTATACCGACGTTAAGATCGATCTGGAGTGGGACGAGATTATTCCCAAGGAGCGTCTTGAGGCCATCCAGGCTGAAGAAAAGCGCAAAGCGGACGACACGTATCTCGCCAGTGTTATCGAGCAGAACACCACTCGCAAGCGCAAGGCTGCCGCTCTAGACCAGCGTGAACAGCGCGCCGCCAAGAAAAAGGCGCGCGAAGCTGCCAAAGAAGCTGCTGATGATGTCGACCAGTCTGACGATCAGCATGTCACCCCTACACAGCCCTTGAACGAGAGCGAAACCCGTCGGTTAATCAAGGCTTACGAGCGCTATGGGGCTTTCCAGGAGAAGGGTGAAGATATCGCCAAGGATGCCGGGCTCACCAATCGGGATCCTGATTTCTTGAAGGGCATCCTGGATGACCTCTTGGACCGCAGCAGAAAACTTCTGGAGGAAGAGCGTCAGCGTCAGTTGGCGATGGAAAAGGAGGCCAACAAGTCTTTAACCAAAAAGGACAAGAAGGCTGTCATTTTCACCTTCAAAGGGGTCAACCGTTGCAATGCCGAGACCCTCATTCAGCGCGAATCTGAGATGCGACTCATTCGTGAAGCAGTTGCAACGGTCCCCGACCGCAAAAGCTTCCGAATCCCCGAAGCGACTAAAGCTGCGGAATACTCCCGTCCGTGGACTGCGCGTGAGGACGGCATGCTCATTGTGGGCATCTCAAAGCATGGGTGGGGCGCTTGGGCCGACATTCGTGACGATCCTGAGCTCGGACTTGCGGACAAGGTGTTTTTGGAGGAGCAGCGCGCTGAGAAGAAAGCAGAACGCAAGCAGAACGAAGATGCGAATGCGAAGAAGCCAACACAAGTACACCTGATCCGGCGCGCTAATTACCTCATCAGCGTCTTGAAGGATAAGGCGAGCAACGGCACGGATCCAGCGGCCAAAAAGCTCCTTGAAAACCACCACCGCAGCAAGAAACGTGTACGTGGCACTAGCGATGCGCCTGCCGGTAGTCCGGCTCCCAATGGCATGTCTTCACGTAAAGGCCACCGCGATTCGGATCGTCCTCGCAACAATGGCAATGGTCATTCTTCTTCCCGACCGAGTCTCGACCGCCGGGCCGATGACAGCGGTAGAGACCTGAAGCGCCGTGCCGATGAGAGCGATCGGGATTCGAAGCGCCGCAAGTACGCCGATAATGACCGTCGCCGCCCTGAAAATCACAAACGTCACTCCGCCGGAACCGACGCACGCCGTCGGCAGAGCGACGTCGCACATCAAGATGAGGACCATCGGCGACACACTGTCAAGCGGGAGGACAGCGATCGACATCGCCGAACTGATGAACCCCGTGCTCACAATGGTCTTGTGACGAGAACTCCAAAGCCGGATCATACGCCAAATCCGAAGAAGTCCGAGCCTGATGCCTCCAAGAAGGAGGCATCAGCTCAGTGGGACGATGTTTACAAGACGATGTTTACGCCGGTGTCTACGCAGATGCGGGATTTCGTCGCCTCTTCTCGCGATACGTCTTTGACTCCCCAGGAGAGATTGGACAAAATGAGGGGTTTGCTATTGGTTATTGGTGACTTCGTCGTTACGCTGGGTCGCAAGGGTGATGGCGCATCTCTAGAGAAGCTTTGGTAAGCATTGTGTCCCCTTTCGGTTTTCGGTCAGCTAACAATGCGTAGGGGCTATGTCGGCCACAAGTGCTTCAAGGGATCCCCAGCCGCAAAGGCCTCCACCTTCTACCATAAGTCAAAGGCGCTTGCGGCCAACGGCACTGGCAGCAAATAACTCCGACATATGCATTAGCGACTAGGCGTTAGGGGGACTATCTCTACCGTTGTTGGAACCAAAAGTTCCTGGGAGGGCATCAAGCATGGAGTTCGGTCTTGCTGCTCAATCTTGCGATGTAATTACTGTTTGACCTTTGTTTGAGATTTGAGGGATATGTGATCCGAATCCCATTATTTCGGGCCGGGACTGTTTATAGTCCTCATGATGCATGTGGATAGAGGGCAGAAGGAGTCTTGCATTTGCTTTAGCAGTCCTGGGTAATGGTACTCAAGGGGCTTTGGGGCTAGTGTGGTTTGGAGGCGCGACTGCTCTTCTCATATATTCTTCGGGCATGGCAACAGATTACTCTGCTTGCCCTCAAGGCGATGGCTGCTCGTCAACGGGACGCTGCGGTCTTGCATTAGTAGGCGTTTGTGTGGCCCCGATGAGCACGCGGCATGGCGGTTGACCGGTTGTGCATCGGTGGTAGATCATGGGCTACTGTGGATGCGCACTTCGTAGCGCACTGATGGAGAATCAGCTTCAAATGAAACTGATACTGCTGTAAAAGCCATTTGATGAACTATTTGGCTTGAAAGTAGTGTGCTGGCAGGAATATTTGATTGAGTTATGGTGGTCCATTTCGTATTACCATTATCCCCATGGTACCTTCGCCTCGTTCACATGGTCGCCATCCCACCCTTGCGACTGATGTCTCGTACATCACAAGGCACGTTGACTGTACGGTATGTCCATGCTTCACAAACCACCAAGGTGACTTTTTATACCGGAAATCAAGATTTTAAGTGATCTCCACCGCAGGATTCTTGAATCCATTCGGCTTTTTAGAGCATGCTTCGTCCTTACCGGATCAACCCCAGTAGGAGTCTTAGGCTGCTCCAAATCTCAATCAACACCCTCTACCAAACCAGAGCTCAAACCGGCATCGCCTCGCAAAATAGTTTGCAAGTCACCTCCCCATTCGCTCCAACCCTTCGAAAGCAAAGTCTGCGATTGGCTTCCTCAGCCCTCAGCCGGCCACAATTCTGCACTCGTCTACCAATAAGCTCAGAAACAGACGCGGATCCCCACTTTCTTCACGCGCACCCGTGTCTCGCCGCCCATCAGTTCTCTCACCCGCGGGACTGGCTGCGCCTGGCCCTGGAACTGAGACAGGAACTGAGCAACAGCGCGGCCGGCCGTCCGGCCCGCACGGCGTAATCACGCTCGACAAAGTCGGTTGGCGGGATGCACGGCGGCGCGAGGCGGTCGGAACAAGAGAGGCGATCCGCGGGGGCGGCGCGGGTCCGCGTCACGGAATGCGCGCGCCAGGACCTATCATTGCTTTGTTTACTCCACTCTTCCTCTCCTTGGAGTAGGGCTACGGGAGAGGCGGCGTGGGAATAAGGACTCTGGATTGCGTGGGCTGAGCTGGTGCTTCGGAGAGGCGGGGAACGGGAGGTCTGGTTGGTAAACACGGCTATGTTGAAGGTAGAGACTGAGGGTTTCACGGGACAAGTGAGTGTTTTTCTTCTTCTCTGAAGTCTAATTCGCTCAAACCTGGTACCTGAAACTTGGTTCTCTGGCCATACGAGGTATCGCTTCTATCGCGAAATTGAGGATTGGAGAGGGGAGTACGGATGTAGCATGTGCTCCATCATAGTCTCAAGATCCACTGCATATCAACGCGGGGAACATGCCAATTTGTTGCGCAGTGTCTTCTCGGGAATAATTTCGAAGGATTTTGATTTCTCCGACCATCCAGATAATTACGTTCGATGGGAAATCAGTGCTAATGGTGATTTTGATAGGACTTCCTTGACTTCGGATTCGCTCTGGGATGAACACCACGAGCTGCCTAAACGGGCGCAGTGGATATCAAATCCAATCAAATTTGATCGCGTTCATCATCCGACAAGTAAACTTCGAACTGAACTTGCCTTGCTGCCCAGATGCCAACGACTACTACGGTATCATCTGCGATCAACCAGGAGTCATAAGTTCATGACGACTCCCAAACACCAAACCGATGAATCAGCTTCATCGTCGAAAAGCGATCATATCAACGTGGTGGCTGGCCCACACACGCCACGCACATCTCAACACTCCTGCCAGCGCTCACCGTCGCCTCATCTCCATCAACTTCATCACACATCCAGACCAATCCATCGCGGTGGAGTCGTGCCTCCACACCCCACCCGCATGGGTCAACGGCAAATGCAGAGCAGTGGGGGCGTTGCGTGGCAGCAGCCGTTGGTGTGGGCGTGCATCCATTCAGCGGCCAGAACACCGTGGCGAGAAGCGTGACTGCCCGGCCAGCTCATTCCGTCGCGCTGTTAGCCACGAGCATCTGCCCGACCATATTATCACTTGATGCCCTTATCCTGAGCCGCATGCAAAGCCCACGATAGCCAGCGGCCTCTTCAAAGCACAAAACTCAAGAGCTTTAATGGCGTGCTCGTCATGGAGCGCGGGCTTGCGCCTTGGCTGCGGGTATATGCGCGACTGTGCATGCGCTCGCTGCTCACCCAATCACCGGGGACCCCCAGTCCCGGGCTGCTGCCTGTGATCTGCCGGCCCAGTGTGAAACATGCAGGCTCGTCAGCAAGCGTTGAACGCTGATTATCTTATCAGATCTTCCCGCTGAGATGGGAATAGCGTGGCAGGACACTTGGGCAGCCGACGCGTCTTTGGCGTCGTGGATTCTCTGCCAGTCCTTGCACAAGACGGCAGCCCGCCATCTCGCATTCCCATCTCCCCTTTCCTCGCCGCATTTCTCCCGCCGATAGCAATTGAAAGGGTAAGCAAGAAAAAAGTATCACGGACGGTGATGACGATACTAGGCTTGCACGTCCCGCAGGAAACGTGCCTAGGTTCGGCCACGGGAAACGAGGTAGTGACGGCAGCGTGCGACGTCCCGACCGGGGCTGTGGGGGGACCGAGCGCTCACGCAATGGGGAATTGGGGGAGTGGGAATTTCCCAAGTTAGCTTACGAAGATGATCAAACAAAGAGTCAGGTCCCAACTACCTGGAGTAAATACGAAACTGGTACATCCGTGCGAAGTGTATTTTGAGCGAAGTCTATTCTCACGAGATGACGAGAGAATACCACACTGGGAACATCGCGGCTGCAAAAATATTGTGTTGTCGCGGGTTACGCAGTCAGCATGTTCAGCTATCCCCCAACCTGCGGATGCGGCCTGCTTCAAGCTGCAGGCGGGATCGTCAGGATCCGTCCGGTGCGTTCCGCGGCGCGAGCCAGCGTCCCGCGAAGGTGGCTTTTCGCTGGGCAACGACACAGGGAGTGGGGGAGACAAGGGGAGGGGAATGGGGGGCCCCAGGCAAAGACCACGAGCAATGACCACACGCCCCCAAACCTGATAGGGGTGGGGGAGGCTGTCCCCCGGGCCGGACTACTACGGTACGTAGGGGGAAGAAAGCCTGGGGGGATGAAGTAAGACCCGGGGGGCCGGGGGGAAGTGACGCTGCTCCTTCCGGCATGGGCTGTACCATCCGTAGAGGGGAATAAAAATTCTCTTGAAGACTCAGAAATGACCGCCTCTACCTCCGTATGACCAGGGAAACAGGAGCCAGCCTTGCTGGCGTGTGGCAGCTAATCTCGTTTCGGCTTCCCGGCCGACTAGGTGGCGTGCGCCTCGGCATCCGCTGGCTCATCCAACGGGGGCTAAGGGAGCCTCTCAGGGGCTGCAACGAAGGCGGGAGCTGCAACCGCCGGCGGGAACTGCGACGTGGCACTCTGAGCAGCGCGGAGCAGCGTTTTTGCACGGAGGACGGCACACACGCGCGCAGAAGAGATCGTGCTCAGTCGCGATGCGCCGTGCGAAGCTACGGTACGCGCACCAACTTCGCCGGCTGCTACTATTGACAGCGTGTGCGGCGCTTGCCTTCTCCGCTTTTCGGAGAGGGACAGGGTGTAGGGCGAGGTGGTGTGGTGTTCTGGTGAAATAGATGAGTGCCTATGGACGGACGCATGGGAGGAGTGGTGAGGAGTGCAGCGTGGGTTGCGAAATGCGGCTGCCAGTGACCGAGGGATACACGAGGGGCTCATAATGAGATGAGGTATTTGTACTACAGTACGATGGGAAAGAGGAGAGTTGAAGTCTTCTCTTCGCGATTTACCCCTTAGAGTTGCTGCATGGTTGAGTGGCACATGCGATGTTCATGCGCGTGTGCTGGTGGTGGAGCCTGCGGCATTCGAGAGGTCTGCATGAAAGGTGAGAGCTCCGGAAGACTTCAGATCCAGAAACTGGTGGGGTGCAAGGGAGCAAGAACCAGTGTGCAGCATCAATTGATGCATTGAATTGGGAATTCGTATGTAGCTGACAGGTGGCAGCGAACGCGAATGCGTTTGGGATGGAGATGCGGTAAGGGCGACCGTGGGTGTTGATGTCCCAAAAGCTGGGCTGCAGGGACAACCTCAGCGTGCTCAGCTCAAGCTGCAGTGCGTATCTTCAGGTCGAGAGAGGAGGCGCTTTGAGAGGCCTTATTTCTATTCCTGAGCGCTCTTTGTACACCTTACAGAAGGAAGGGCCATACACTATCAATATGATGAATGAATCGCAATCGAAGAAGGAGAATTGGCCTTTACTTTTGACCTCGTGTTGTCTCAACGTCAACAAGGTACCAAGATTTTTCTAATCTCCACCTAGACCTGGTCCTGGATGCCATAAGTTCCGCCTGTTCATGTTCACGCACACCAAGTCACCCGCCCTTCATACAACCACATCCACCACAACCACCACCACCATCAGCCTCAGTTCGTTGTCGGCCTGTCGATCATTGTCCGCTGTACATATTTCAACCCTCCCTACTTGTCGTACTATATCGTAAAGAAGAGCAGAGACCGAGAAGCATCGTCCACTGTCCGTAGTCACGTCACACTTGAGCATCCCCCACACTTCTCCTCCCCTCTACCCCAGCCAAACGCGGCGCGTCTCACGCCTTCGAGGCCCACGATTCTCAGGCTGCAATTGTGGGCTCCGCTGCCACGCTACACTCCACGCTCCTCCAGCGACCCCACGACGTCGCGATATTGAGGTGTTGATATGCTGAAGCCTACCGTCCCCCCATCCCAACACCAACGGCTTGCTTCCAACTGACAGCCTGACTGGCTGAGTTTCTTTCGCGCAACTAGGGGCGTCCACGGCGTCGTCGTGGCGTGTCAACCACCAAGAGGCTGTTGGGATAGTTGGACCGGCGCCGAGCCGGGCTCCACTCGTCTCTCGACATCTCCGCCACACTGCTTCAATCCTCCTATAATTCTAAACTAGACAGGCTCCGCGTTACCCCTAAAGGCAGACCCCTCTTCGCCCGTGTCAGCTAACCAACCATCGGTCCTCTCGCACATTTTGCACAATTACGGTACACTCAACTTTCTTTGCTGGACAAGTGGAAGCCCCCCTCCTCTCTTCCTCCCCACCAAAAGGCACGGCTAGCGAACATTGACCGCTCAGGCTCGCAGCCCGCCTCTCCATTTTCACACCTCAATTCACCAAATCCCTCTCCAACGGCCTTCCTTACCAGTCCGATCTTCTCTCGCCCTCTCTACTTTTTCCATGCTCCTTGTCCTTTATCAAAGATTCCAAAAGAACAACCCTGGACTTCCAGAAGGCTGCTGTGATCCCTCCAATTTATCGCACTTGAGCGCTTGCCTTACGTCGCGCTCATCAACTGTCAAAGACTGCCCCGGCTCACCTTGCCAATCTGTCCGGGGTTGATTATTTTACTAGCCACTTCAACCAGCTTGGACCAAGACGAAGAATAGTGCCAAAGTAGAACTTTAGGGGGTGATACCCTGCGTCGGTAGTCTCTCGACGTCCTGCCTGAGCTGTTCGTCGCTCACCGCAGTCGCCTGCAAAGCCCACCACCACGTCTTCTCCTGCAAAACGAGGCTGCCATTCACCGCAAAACGGCCTAGCAAGCGGCCAGCAAAGGCCTAACATCCCCACTGGTGGTCAGCCAGCGAGCAGCGCATCAACGCCTCTCCCCGCCTCCGGCAAAGTCAGAAAGAACAGAGCTTGGCGCGCAGGTCTCGGGCACGTTGTGCTTTTTACGCAGCTGTGGTTGCTTGTTCGAATGTTTGGGCGCTTGGCCTCCTTTTACAACTCCCGCCGCCGCCCATTCAGGTCCGCGTTACCTACCCGCATCCTGCTTGGTGCTTGTTTTTCTTTACCGTTTCCTCCCACCACATCAACCTCTCTAGGACTAGGACAGCAGGCACTAAACCAAGAGCCTGGGCCAACAGATACACTCTCTTTCCACCATCACTCCCCCCCTCAAGCCATAGCCTTTGGGAACCTATCCGCACGCTTGGAGCTGGGGATAGTCCAGTGGCCACCGCTCGAGCCTTCTCCCTCGTCCTTTCACCTGCCTCCCATTTCTATCCTTCACAAGGACTCTGCTTCGCTTCCAGCACCGTCCAACGCTTCCACCTTTCCGGTAACTGAGGCGTCTGTGGAGCTTCGCATCCCCGATTGGCAACTGTCCGACCGCTCAGGCCCTTTGTCTTGACATCTTCCCTCCGTCTCTTCTGCACGACAGCCCAAGACTATGTCCTGCTCCGGAACCTCGCTGTGAAGACATCATCCGCGACCCTAGAGCAAGGTTAGAATCGACTTGTTTCAGACTATCGGAGACGATAATACCGTATTTCAACATTCGCCTTCCGAGCCTTCTTCGCGGTTAGGAATCTTGGATCTCCCACCGTCATCACGGCACCCCAAATCCGGAATCCACCATGACCGTAGCCTATGAAGCGTATCGGGGATGGCATTCCACCACGGCCCAGCCCCAAGCTACCCTGGAGGAGAAGTATGAGGTCTTAAAGGAGATTGGCGATGGAAGCTTCGGCAGTGTCGCTCTCGCGCGCGTCCGGACAGCTGGGGCGCACGTTGCTCGGAGAGGAACCTTGGTATGTTGATATCGCGATGCATGTCGCGACGGGCACGTTGCTGACGCCATGTAGGTTGCCGTCAAGACGATGAAGAAGACATTCGACACCATGAAGATGTGCGAGGAGCTTCGAGAGGTCATCTTCCTTCGCCAGCTGCCGTCTCACCCGCATCTGGTTCCTGCGCTGGACATCTTCCTGGATCCACTAACCAAGAAATTGCACATTGCAATGGAATACATGGATGGCAACTTGTACCAGTTGATGAAGGCGCGAGATCACAAATATCTGGATGGAAGCAGCGTGAAGAGCATACTGTACCAAATCATTTCAGGCCTGGAACACGTCCATGAGCACCACTTCTTCCATCGCGACATCAAGCCTGAAAATATTCTCGTCTCGACTTCTGCGCCTCAGGACTCTGGAAGTGCATTTCGACGGTACTCTGCTCTAGTCACTCCGCCTTCAACCCCGCCAACGTACTCGATCAAAATCGCCGATTTCGGACTAGCGCGCGAAACCCACTCTAAGATGCCGTATACGACGTACGTATCGACGCGATGGTACCGCGCACCTGAGGTGTTACTGCGCGCCGGCGAGTACTCTTCACCCGTCGATATTTGGGCTGTTGGTGCGATGGCCGTCGAAATTGCAACGCTGAAGCCGCTTTTCCCCGGAGGAAACGAGGTGGATCAGGTCTGGCGGATATGCGAGATAATGGGCAGCCCGGGAGGTTGGGTAAACAAACAGGGTCAGAAGGTTGGGGGTGGTGAATGGAAAGATGGCACGAAGCTCGCTCAAAAGCTGGGTTTCTCATTTCCGAAGGTATGGCTCCCCTCATGCCGTGGAGTTGCACAATGCTTACACGAAATTCAGATGGCCCCGCATCCGTTGGACACTATCCTTCGGCCTCCGCAGTGGCCAGCGGCACTCTGCGAATTTGTAACCTGGTGTTTATTGTGGGATCCCAAAGCACGACCCACCTCCACTCAGGCTCTGGCGCACGATTATTTCCGGGATGCCGTGGACCCGCTACGACCAAAATCAGCACGTGTTCTCCCGCGCAAAGAATCCAACCTGAGCAATATGGAGTCCATTCGAGATGTGCAGGACACGCAGCCATCTCTGACGACCAAAACATCGGCTTGGTTGAGGAAATCGTTCATCCAGCGAGAGAGCGCCCCTGCTGTTCCTCAGCATGCGCCTGTCACACAAACACCGCAACCCCGACCCGCTCCAGCTCCCCCATCCCAGGTTCCCGAACCCGCTCCCATGCTCAAAGTCCAAAAACCAGCTGCAAGCAAGCGCACGACGTGGAATGGGAATCTCGCACCTATGCCCATTTTGCCGCCTATCAAGCCAACCACGCCAATTTTGTCTGGGGCGGAGACTCCGGTCTCTGCACAACAGCCCGTATCAAACGAGAAGAGCAAGAAGATTGGTCGCCAACTGTCTGTCGCTGGGAATCATTATGGCGATATTAGTGCCCACAGGCTAGAGGCCGAGAAGGCACTGACGGGCCAAGGGTCAACGGGCCTTGCATCACCTCCTAGTGGTCAAAAGGAGGGATTTCTGTCACATCTTCGCAAACGAGCCCGGCGATTTTCTCGGCATCAAGCTCCCATGTCGCCGAACGCTGACGATATTGAAGCCAATGCAGGCTGTGTACCGTGGAACAGCAATCGTTCATCGATGGCAATCGACGGTTTGGGGATGACCCCTAACCCTCTGCCCAGTAACGACTTCGGCGGATCCGAGAAGTCCATCCATCGCGTCAGTATGGACATGTCGACGCACTCCTCTGCTCCGGCACCTCCCAAAACCCGCCTCCAGAGTAATTCCGTCGTCAGTCTGAAGCGACATTATTCAGTGAGGAACAAGTACCTTCCGGATGCGCCGAAGGAAGAGGAGGAGTTGTATCATGCGGTGAAGCAAGCGCAATCCAGCGCTCGGACCTTGGACAGAAATAATTCGCAATACTCCACTCCGCAGCGCAACCCCGTCGACTCCTACATGACCCCTGCGTCCTCAGCACACCAGCACAACTACCGGTCACCTTCCAACTACTCGCCGTCACGACCCGTCAACATCGTGATGGCTCCGCAGAATGGTCAGGGCAACCACGGCCACATCCCGACCCCGCCATATGATTCCGCCTACGTCGAAAGCGAGTGGAGCCAAATGGTCTTGTCCACTCTGTCCGCTGTCAGTGCAAGCACAACATGCCGGTGACTGGTGCGCTCAACGACTGATTTCGGGGCCTGGTTAATCCAACAGCATCGTCCCTTTGTCCGACAACCGGACCATAATACTTCCCAGGGCGCTATCGGCACTGCTCGGCGTTTGACGAAAGCATGGACTGACGGCTGGAGCTTTCCAACTTCTCTGGTTGTGCTGTTATACGGAGTAAAAGCATTGACGTGGTGTTTTCGGGGTCGCTTTCGCTACCATTTCCTTATTCCCTTTGTGCGAAGAAGCGTGTGGGATTTTTTCGTCTCCGCCGGCGTTGATTCGGTTTTGCTTCATACCCATGGGCGGCCATAGTTCGACCTTTCGTTGCTTCTTTTTTGCTCTCCTCCCGTCTCCGCACCTCTCGATTCGCCTCCAGTGGTTGGCTGGGCTCTTATACCCGCGTCATAGATTGGGCTTGTGCTCATAGTCTAGTGTCTTGTTCGTGTTCATATCTGTGCACTATTTACCCCGGCGGACATCAGTTTTGTATATAAGCAAGCTGTGGACACCGGTCGAGTCACCACGTCTCCGACGATACTTTCCTATGTCCGCTCACAGACTTCACTCGGAGCATTCTCCACATACGCTCTTTTGTTCCTCTGCATCTTCCCCTCTGGTTGGGTCGGAAGAATCTTTTCATATGTCCGTTAAACCCTGGTATTTAGTCGTTTGTCTGAGGCTCCGCGGACCTCGAGCTAGCTGCTACATCATTGTAATCTACTAATGACTGGAGGGAGTTGGAAGGGAACCTCGTTGTACTATATGGTTCTGCAAACCAACTGAGCGGGAAGGGAGTTAGTGGGAAAGATACCTTACACATATTACTATTTCGCTCGCCCGTTGCGATGCCGTCGCAAGATGGGTTATTTTTATGGAAGGGGATCAATGGAGTCTGGCTTGGAACCAGTATTGGAATTCTTCTGACATCTGATGACCGTGTACTCGTGTGAAGCGACCGCCCCAAGAGTCCTGTCGCCAAATCTAATGTTGGGTGGAGAGGAGATAATGTGGATTCCATGATTGATTCCAACCTCAGATGGAGAGAATTCCTATTCCATGTTGCACATGGACATCCCTCACCAGATCCCAAACCACTTTCTCAGCGGCTTCTTTGGCCTCCGCTCTTCTACCTCTCCTTCTAAGTCACCGCCCTCATGCGCGCCCGCAACGGCAGGCCGCTCCTCGCCCAGGCCTGTCCATCCACCCAGGCCTCCCTCGTTCTCCATTCCATGTACGCGCCTGTACTCAGCCCTCTTCCGCGCATCCTCAACCTGCTTCCGTCTCTTCTCCGCCGTCTCAGCGCTCAGAGCTTCCGTATGCAACTTGTACACATGTATGTACTGCGAAAGGTACTGCAGAGGGCTCGTAAAGAATATGGATTTCGGAGGCACGAGTTCGGGAAACTTGTTCTTAGAGTGGAATTCGGCGAGGAGCATGAAGACGGCTAAGAACACCAAAACAGACTGGGCCCCAGCAATTAGCCTGCGCTCCAGAGACCGGAGTATGGGAAGCTTACCATGCTAATGTACGCATGCAACATCCTGTTCGTTAGAAACCAGTGCATAAAGGTCCCCTCCGGCGGCATCATGTGCGGGTACTTCTTCGTTTTCTGCGCCTCAAGCTCCTCTTTCGACAACGGCGGCCCGGGGAAGGCGCGCGGTGCAGCATTACGTGGGCGAGAAGCGTGTGACGGTGGCCGGAATTTGTCTGGTTTTTCGAGTACGAGGGGTTTGAGGCTCGCCTTGCCGCTTTTACTTGAAGCGGCGCGGAAGTGTTGTATTGAGGTCGGGCGGGAGGCGTACCGGAGGAGGAGCCGGCGCTGAAGATTGGGGCCTGCTGCGGCGAGGGAAGCTGCCATGACTGTTTGCCGTTTTCAGATATGACTTTTATGGCGAGCCGGAGCTGGAGGGCGGATTGCGGTGGGGTGGTGCGAAATTTGTTGCGGAACCTCCGCGATCTGGTGCAGGCTTCAGCCACGGCTGATGGAAGTCAGCCACTGTGGGGACATCAGCCACTGTGGCTGAGGCCATTATCGCGACCGCGAAGCGTTCCCACTCTAGACGCATGCTTCGACAGCATCATCTCACGAACTCATCACTTTGAAACTGAGTCCTTAGGCTTGGACGGAGAGACAGCCGTACCCACCACGTAGCATTAGGAGCAAGCCTTCAGATGCCCGAAAATGGATGAGAATAACGCGACCAGTTTCCATTCGACCACGCTCTGTTTAGTTCCGCCGTCGTGCATAGGAAATGCCCTCACTATCTTTAATCGGCAACATCTGATGCTCTTCGACCTTCTCCTTAATTGTAGAAGATCTACCGCCATCGTCCTCTCTGGGCTGCATTATCAGGACTGCTCTCCATGATTTCTCCGTCGCTCGTGGTTTGCGGAATATATGAGGACCCATATTTGACTGGGGTTTGCCCTGATGCCGACAGTATGCCATTCGGTCGCTTGATCAGTGAAATACAAAATAAGTCTCCTTTGTCTGAAGCACGGCTATTCGCAAACTCCCCGTTTCCAAAATGTTGTTCTACTCCTATCTTCCGGTCTTCTTCTCCATCCTGACTTCAATCCTAGCCGCTGAGGGCTCCTCTTGCAACGTTAATGTTCACAACACGACTGAAGTCGCATGGCAAGTGACGAGGTGCGCCTACTGCTACATGGGACCGCACGATGATGGGAGAACTAAAGCAAACGACGTTCTATGGATAAACTACAACGGCACCCTTATCAATGGTAGCCTCTTCGATTCCAGCTACACTCCGGAGAAGCCATGGCCCGCTGGCGATCCCTTCAACTTCACGTTAGGAGCTAAGCAAGTCATTACAGGGTACATTGCTTCTTTGAACCTCATCACGGCTCCTATTCTTGGACTTCTCTCGCTAGTTGTCAGACGACTGACAAGGTGTATCCTGTCAGATTCGATGCGGGCCTCTACGACATGTGCCCACGAGAACGCCGACGTTTGACGATTCCACCTAAGTACGCATATGGCGAGAAGGGGGTTCCCGATGTCATTCCTCCGAATTCCACTCTCGGTATGCCCCAATCGATCCCGATTCAGCACAGCATCATCTCCGGGCCTACTCGGGAATGGCGCCTCGCCTCGCCTCGCCTTCTTAGGGCAGAGTGCTGACTTCGCATAGTTTTCGAGGTCGAATTGATGAAAGTTGTCAAGGTGGGAAATTGACATCCACTCGCTGAACCGAGAACCAGGATGCGATACGGAGCTTGAGCCTTGGTCATGGATTTCCTCAAGCCGCGGTCTGTAGTTCCCGCTCCTCCCGTAGGCTTTATCACTTTTAGCGGTATATGGCCAGTCAGTGTATGGCTGTCATATGGAGCAATAATCCGAACCTCTCACTTTGACTTTGGCTGTTGTTTCACGGGAAAGCCTGTGCAACTTCATTGCACGCAAACAACATAGCCAGAAACAGATATCCTCTTGAAATGCCTGCATAAACAACAGTCATTGAGAGTAGGACCTCATCTGCTGTCCATGATTCATTCTCACAACGGCCGAAGTATAAATCTGCAAGCTGCCAGGTTCGAATGCTCTTTGGATTTCTCCGTATGTCTGGGGCCTTTTAGGCTCCCACATGTTCCTCAAACGGTTCATGATGTCTGTTACTAAATGAGCTTGACCAAAGTACGTCCCGATTCCTCTCGAAAGTCCATACTGCGGATGGAGTGACTTTAGCAAGGTTTCTTCTCTTGCCGGGCTTCTTCTGTGCAATGACCGCCCAACGTTTCGGTTTAGCCGTTCGGCTGGGTCCCCGCATTTCATTTGAATTCTTCAAAGGACACCAGTTCTGTGTGGAGTATATCCAGATGGACCCTAGCCCTGAAACCGTGAGAAGGCTTTCCTGGTGACACGATATTCGCCGAACCCTGCTTCAGGCACCACAGAGACGGGGCACACACGCGTTTAATATACGCAGCCGGCTCGCCCAGGAAAAGCTCTAGCTGTAAATATACTGCAGCCATGCCATCCTCGTTTCTGCGAGAAACCCTCCAGCTCGCACTCCTGTGCGGCCCAAGAACCATCCTCGCGCACGTCGACCTCTTCGCGACATGTCGCCGATAGCACTTCAAAGATCACCCTGCGTGAGAGGCAGGCTTTAATTATGGACCCGGATTCTTTCTTACACGCCCCTACTCCAAAATCTGGAACGCAAATCGGACCAGAGAATGGCATCTCTGGGGGATATCAAGGCTCGAATCCGGTTATTCGCCGGTCGATGACGGCGTTCTCGGCTATCGCCTGGTACAACGCCATCGAGCTCATCATCTTGGTTCTGGTCGTCTTCAAGAAATACTCCGGCTTGTACTTCTGGAGCTTGCTTGCGACCAGCTTCAGCATCATTCCGTACGCGACCGGCGTCTTCATGAAACAGAATCATGTCACAGACCTTGAGTTCCTTTCTATCACCCTCTCGACTATCGGATGGTTCATCATGGTACCTGGACAGTCATTGGTCTTGTATTCACGGCTACACCTCGTGACCCAAAACGAAAGGCTTCTCCGGTTCATCCTTTGGCTCATAATCATCAACTCCGTTGTACTTTGTATCCCCACCGGCGTGCTTACGTACGGCTCAAATACCCCTTCAAAGGACCAATTTCTCCACGCCTACGCAATTGTTGAGAAGACCCAAATGACAATATTCTCCTTCCAAGAACTCTTTATTTCGATTGTCTACCTCTGGGAGGTCCGCAATATTTTGCGAGTGGTTTACGAAGGAGGAACGCGCAAAGTCATGTGGCAACTAGCAGCTATCAACATTCTCATCATCATTCTGGACGTGGCACTTCTGCTTGTTGAGTTTCTCGACTACTATCAGATCGAAACGACGATGAAGGGAATGATCTACAGCGTCAAGCTCAAGCTCGAATTCGGTGTGCTGAGCAAACTGGTCAAAGTCGCCACGGACAAGCACGGAAACCGCCGAGTACTAGGGGCCCAGGAAACTGATGATGGACTGAACTTGGACAACCTGCCGGCACAACTGACTGATATCAAAACCGGCGGTTCTCGTAGCGACGAAAACGGCGACGCGGAGTTCGTCGGTTCCGTCATCCGACAGGAGAATCTGCCTCCAGATTGGAGAATGGGCTCTGAGGGATCGATTACTCAACCGAATTTACTTGAGCTGCGCAAGTCTATGCGTCCTTCGGGCTCGAGACGCTCGTCGATATCAGACATGTACCCCGGAAGGCTCGGATGAGGCTCCATCCTGCACGAGCAGTACGGCTGCCAACGAGAGCGGGTGCCCCCTTGTTGCTAAACAACACGTGGATGGGCAGTGAGTGGCTTCCATCATTCAGACATCAAGCTAAAGCTAAACATAGTAGGTAGCACCATTCTCCCCTTTGCCCGGAGCTCAAAGTCCACGTCGGTTTATTAGCCGAGGGGCAAAGGGAGTGGTTGACTTTCTCGGCCGAAACGATGGTACTTCACAGTCGTGCCATGAGGTCAGTAAGACTGCGGCGAGGGCGAAGATCCTAGCATCTGAAGCTGGTGTTGTGTATCAAGTTCCTTTGGAGCTGGAACATGAGATGATGCTTTAATTTGTAATCCAAGAAGCATGTCTTTTGGCGCCGTACCTATTCCTAAACGGAATGTCACGGGATGCCGTAATATTGCACACTCGTTGCGATAGGGAGGCTGCTAGTCCCAGGCCTACATTCTAGCAAATGGAAGTTGCTCGATCCCGGCACCGGCCCGCGTTCTGGATAATGCGGCAGAATGGCGATATATGCCAGGCACTTTCCTGACGATCATACTGGATGTCAGTGGTCGCCGAACTTGTCAGAGTGTGAACAGGTTGTGGTACAAATTGATCTTGCATGTGGCACTGGGGGAGTCAGACTCAATTGCCTTTTCCTTTAAATATACATCACCGTTACTCTATCATTACACCAAACAACGCCATACCTGCTGACGGTGGGCTCCGCAACTAGGGTCTTGATTTCTATGACATCGACCCTTCCATCATCTCGGAATCGGCCCGAGAGTTGTTGGAAAAGTACGGCGCAATACCTCCGTCCGAAATCAACAGCCATGTGCAGGGCATAGTAAGGACGAAGATTATCACAAGAATGCCGGCTGACTCAACCAGAGGGCGAGAGCCTTTAAAATAGTAAGCAGATGGCTATAAAGCAGATCAGCCGGCTGATTGCCCGGTATCGTTCAGTTCCCGTATCCATGCATCGGGATGTACCGATTCCTGGATCTCACTCTGATCAAGTTCTCCGTTTACCCTCAAGTGATTGAGCGGATGAAAGGCGGAGAGAAGTTTCTGGATCTGGGATGCTGCTTTGGGCAGGAGCTTCGTCGGCTGGTATGGACAGTGTTCCACCACAACTCAGACTAACGGGTATCAGACGTATGATGGCGCTCCTTCGGAGAATCTGTACGGATCCGACCGTCGACCTGAATTCATCGAGCTCGGCTATGAACTTTTCAGAGATAAGGACACAAAGATAATGTTCTTCACTGGGGATGTGTTTAATCCGGAAGCCCCTATCAAGGCGATTGACAGCAAAGTTTCATTGTGTACACGGGGGCACTCTTTCACCTGTTCGATTACGAGGGCCAGGTCGCTGTCGCCAAGCCTGTAGTTCACTTGTTGAAGCCCGAGGCTGGAAGCCTTGTTCCCGGTCGCCAGATGGGCAATATCAATCCTGGATACTATGCCAACCCGGCCTATGCGACAGAAAAACCGCTATTCCGCCACAACGCAGAGTCGTGGGCTGCTCTGTGGAAAGAAGTTGGCGGGGCGACCGGAACGCGGTAGAGCGTGGATGATCGGTTAGAGGAGGGCTTCAACCACACGGTGGAGAATGCGATTACAAAGATGAGGGGAGAAGAAGGAGCAAGGCTCTTAAGGCTTGTGGTCCGGCGAGTTTGATGCCGGCTGAAGGCGGCCGATATAGCCCTGTAAGGGGAGTTTTATCAGCGGCTTCCTATAGACTAGACTTTTTCGGAATCGATTGCAATTGCAAAATCATTTCTGTTCCACCCGACCTCAGTCTGCGTGCTGGAGTTCAAGTGAAGTCCGAACCACTTCCGACAGTGAGGTAGGGTCAAAAGTTGCCTGAGGCCCCAAAGTGGCGGCCCATGCGCCAAGATCCTTCGCTTGCCGGTTTCCTGCACACACAAAATTCTGATCAGAACTTTTTTCGAAGCAACAACAACGTTCAGCGGCAAGCCTCACCATAAGAACCCTCCGCCGTTCTTCTGGAAGACTCTCAAGATGTCGAAGATCTCAGTCGCCGGCGTCCGTGTGAACGTCAAGGAGTTGCTCGACTACTCCCTCAACACCAAGAAGCGGAACTTCCTGGAGACTGTTGAGCTTCAGATCGGCCTCAAAAACTATGACCCCCAGCGCGACAAGCGTTTCTCGGGCACCGTCAAGCTGCCGAAGGTTCCGCGGCCGGGCATGGCCATTTGCATCCTCGGTGACCAGCACGACATCGACCGTGCGAAGCACCATGGTGTTGACGCTATGTCGGCGGACGACCTGAAGAAGCTGAACAAGAACAAGAAGCTGATCAAGAGTGCGTACCCGGGACAATTGACAGAGGCAATTTACTGAGACATATGCAGAGCTCGCGCGCAAGTACGATGCCTTCATCTCTTCCGACTCCCTCATCAAGCAGATCCCCCGTCTCCTGGGTCCGGGTCTCTCCAAGGGTAGGCCACAGCCGATGTAGTGTTTCTGGACGCATACTGACACAAAGCAGCCGGCAAGTTCCCTACTCCAGTCTCGCACGCTGAGGATCTCGCGGGCAAGGTTACGGAGGTCAAGTCTACCATCAAGTTCCAGCTGAAGAAGGTCCTCTGCATGGGTGTGGCTGTTGGCAACGTCGGTATGACTGAGGACGAGCTGATCGGCAACATCATGTTGGCCATCAACTACCTCGTGTCGTTGCTGAAGAAGGGCTGGCAGAACGTGGGTAGCTTGACGATTAAGGCGTCCATGTCTCCTCCTAAGCGTCTCTATTAAGCTGCTCCATGAGGTCATGTGGGGATTTTGACTTGTGGAGTTGATAGCGATGCAATGAAAACGATCTCATGTCCCGACTCTCGAAGTGATGAGTTGAGTTTTCTGCATGGCCTAAGCGCTGCGGCTTGCCTGGACCGATTTCCACGACTACATCCGTACAGTACTTCTGTGTGTGTAGCGTTCACACTACGGATTATACTCTCTGGCTTCCTCGAACCCAGTTTCAGCTATCGCTAGCGATGCCGATCTCTTCCTGTTCCTATGCATATCCATTGTTTGCTACGCATCCCCGGATTCTCTTACCCCAGTGATAGGTCTCTACGATATAAACAGGAAAATGATCAGCCAACTGGCTTTATGTGGCTTAATCGCGTCAAGAAAGGTAGCACGCAGGAGGCTTTACTGTCACCGGGAGAAATGGGCCACCGAACAGATAATAAAATCGCACTGCATCACGGCATCAAGAAAATATGTGCCAACTGTCTCAAAGCTGCGATCCATGGAGTAGCTCGCAGCTCGAGTTTGAAACAGATCGAGCAGTTCCTCAGTGAGGCCGGGAACGGCGCGAAACTCATGGGGACCAAGAGCAACTCGCAGCAAGCCGCCGAAGCGGAACCTCACGTTTTTTGTTTGTAGATGAGGTTTGAAAGGTGTCCGCGGGTTCGCATCCTTTTATGCAGCCAGGCGCCTTGGCTGCATGTCTAGCGAGGCAGGGGCATCACTCGTGACCTGACGATCCCCAGCCCCCAAAAAGCTGAGACTGCGGAGATCTTGACTTTTGGGCACTTTGTGCGGCGGCACCGAACAAGCAAATTCTCCTATCATGACACCAACGAGGCATGGTCTTGCACGTCCAGGGCCCTACGCCCGCGGTTGTACTGCTAGGGACCAAATATCCGTGTCTGGATACCAACAACGGGATTGAGATCATGTGCAGCCTTCCCTCCGTTTCGACTTTCCGTCCAGCATCTCGGCCGCCCTCATTTGGGACTCGATCGAAGCCCGTACAACTTTGCCAGGCTCAAGATGTCTCCGTCACACGGGTCGTGGTTCCAAGCCGATTCGGTATGCGGACGCCTTCAGCCCGAGGCTTCTTATGTGGCTAAGTTTGTTTTGAGAGCTAGACGCAACTTCCTGCGCATCTAACACGAAGGCGGAGGCCCATCCGTATTTGGATCTCGGGTTGACCGGAAGGCATCCGCTTCCGAGTACGTAAACCCTTGGGTTGGCTGACTCCAGGCACTGTGGTGATCCAATCCGGTTCAATATCGCTTGTAGAGAGATCGTCGGCTATCCAGTGGCTTTATGTTCCCTAAAGCAGAACAGCCCTGCAACTGTTGTCCTTCCCCGCTCGCCTTCGGACGACGCCATCATCACCATGATCCCTTAGTACTTGGTCAGAGATGCTATGGGGTCAGAGGTTGGTTAGAAGCCAATCACATTCGCCTCTTGGCTCCTTAGAAATCCGAAATCCGTCATCGCAACCGCCACAGGCTGCTTTCTTCTAGACCGGGCCTCACAAAGCCGGACACAGCGGATGGCAAGGCTTCTTGTGCATAATTTGGGCCTGGATCTGGGTTAGCTGCCGTCAGTATGCACCTCATCATATCTTGATAAAGTCTGAGAGGTCTCCCTCCACCGCTTGTAAATTGGTTTGGCAGATCTTGAAAGCCTCTTCGAGCATTTTCCCACATTCCTGCAGCTTCAATGTCGTGCTGCATGCCGTCTAAGTCGTCCGTCACTGTTTGATTTTGATCTGCACTATCCAATCCGTTCATCCTCACTTCTCCTTCCGTCAGCCACGCGGGAATATCAGCCTAGTGGTGGAACTGTGATCGAAGTGTAGCATTATTTGAACCCCCCAAAAATAAAGGTGCCTAGCTTCGGATCCCAGTCATGCAGGATAGAAGCTGTAACAGGTAAGTTCTTGTTGTTATCTCCAGTTCAAGCACCGGACTTTGGATTATGACCTCCGCAGTAGAGAAGCATACTGACCCCACTCCAGTTCGGTCAAGTCGACCAGTTCGAATCTGCAGTCCGCCATCCTCCCACAGAATGCAGAAGTTGCTAAAGACGTGTCTCAACGCAATGCTCGATCAGAGGATTCCTTAGAATCCCGGATTGAAATTCTGGGCAGAGAAAGGCCGGAAAAGTTCGAATCAATTTGGAAAGAGATGGGATTTTGCTTCTCGATCGTTATGTCCCAAGTCTTAACGGTTTGTTCAATCTCTGCACCTCGATGCCAATGCTGACTGCGTGACTTCATAGGAGTACTTTGTGTCCGGGTTCACCGTGATCTTGCCTACAGTGGTGAAGGATTTGGGTATTCCGAGGTCTTCCCAGACATGGCCTGCCAATTCCTTCTCGCTTGTTGTCTCTTGCTTTCTTCTCGTTTTCGGCCGCTTAGGAGACATGTATGGCGGCTTCCCGGTGTACACTCTCGGCGTCTCTTGGCTTGCCATATGGTCCCTAATTGCCGGATTCTCAAAAGACGAATTGATGCTGGACTTCTGCCGTGCCCTTCAAGGACTCGGGCCGGCAGCATTCCTGCCATCCAGCCTTATGCTCCTCGGTAGCGTTTACCGACCCGGCCCCAGGAAGAACATCGTTTTCAGCATCTACGGTGCATGTGCACCACTTGGCTTTTACATCGGCATCTTCTTTGCAGGTATTTGGATGATCAAATCCATTTGGCATTCGCGTGCTAATGTTCTAGGTATTGCTGGTCAATATGCCACATGGGGATGGTACTTTTGGATTGGTACTATCCTCGCCGTAATGACAGCTGTAACATCGTATTACACGATTCCATCCGATACTTCAGAGCGGCGCGCCCTTGGCGTAAAGATGGACTGGCCCGGCGCTATTGTCATTCCTTCCGGGCTAGTCCTCGTCGTCTATGCAATCACCGACTGTGCCCATGCTCCCCAAGGTTGGAAGACACCGTACATTTACAGCCTCTTTGCGGTCGGTGCTGTCCTCCTTGGCCTGGCGGTCTATCTGGAAGGCTGGGTTGTTGAACAGCCGTTGCTTCCGTTCGACTTGTTCCAAGTCAGATACATGAAGCCTCTTGTTTTCGCGCTCTTCTTCTTTTATGGAAGCCTCGGCATATCTATCCTTTACGTAACCCTCTAGTAAGTTCGTAATTCAAAAGCAAACGGATGAGTACTTACGGAGGGTAGTATGACAGACATCATGGGCGGTAACCCCCTTCAACTTGTCGCATGGTTTAGGTGCGTTGATGTTGCTTAGAACAGGGAAATATGCTGAAAGACAAATAGTCCGATGGCCCTTGGAGGCTGCATCATATCTACAGTCGGTGGCTTCGTCCTGCATATCATCCCTGGTAGTGTCATGATGGTGGTGGCGGGTGCGTCGTGGATTGTTGCCCCGCTGCTCTTTGCCATTGCCCCGGTAGGCACGAGCTACTGGAAATACGCATTCCCTTCGTAAGTCAAGCATCTTGTGCCAACTCACACAGCCGCTGACTTGATCTAGGATGATATGTTCAACCTTGGGAATAGACATCACCTTCAATGTCACTAATATTTTTGTACAGTTCTTCCCATTTTATCATGAACAATGCTGACGGTGCTCCGTAGATAACTACAAACATGCCCCTCAGGCGACAGGGACTCGCCGGCGCCCTCATCAATAGTATATTGCAGCTAGGTATCGCCTTCTTCTTAGGGGTTAGTGAGATTGTAGCGACAAACATGGAGGATAAGGGGCTGGCAAAGAGCTACAAGACGGTCTTTTGGTACGAAGTCGGGTGCTCGTCGCTCGCATTTGTCGTGCTTGTTTGTTTTGTAAAGATCAAACGGGCAAAGAGCGATTTGACTGTAGACGAACGCGCTGCTCTGGAGACGGAAATGGAGGAGCGAAAGCCCGCAATAACAGATTCGAGGGGCGCAGTCACATAGTTGATAGTGAAGTTAAAAAATCACAATCGTCAATAGGATCATGCCCCGAGCTTGCAGGCGAATGTCTGCAAATATCGCAAGGCTGGGGTGCAATGAGGCTGTAAAGGCTGAACTGTTTGAGCCTCTATCCCAGGGCCACCCGGAAAAGTCATGGCCGCCCTTTCCAGCGCTTTTGCGGACTAGAGTGAGCATAAACTTCTCGGGGGCCCTTGGCCATTGATCTAACGTGCGGGAGTCGGCATCGGTGCTTGGCATTGACGCTCGGCGGTCCGTGCGGGTCTTCCGTCGCAAGTGAGGTGCGACTTCCAACCTCAAACCCCACACTCTCCTCCCTCCACCTCTCCGCCAACACCTTTTTGCAGCATCAACGTACCTCTACATTACCAAAAGCGGCACATCCGTCCTACTGTGCCTGTGGCCTAGGTACCACTCATTCACTGTCGTGATGATTCACTCGGGCGTGCCCTCTCACGTCTTCTCTCACCAGCACCAGGACACTTTTGCCTACCCCCTCCACCATGGCCACCCGCAGCACATCAGTCAACAACACAATGTCCAGCAATATAATCGCCTTGCTACGGTGAATAACACTGGTGCGACTACTGCGTCGATGGGTCTTGGTACTGGCGACCACCGTGGCGCCCTTGCGGCAGCCGATCAGCCACTGTCCGAGGACGACCGCCGCACTCTTGACTGGATCGCGCAGCTTCTCAATCCGAACTACCGTGAGGCAGCGCTGCTGGAGCTCAGCAAGAAGCGGGAACAGGTGCCTGATCTGGCCCTAATCCTTTGGCACTCGTTTGGTATGCATGTCCATTCCCGTCATCAGTTAGAAAGTCCACCAACACGTGTCCCTAGGTGTGATGACCGCTCTCCTGCAGGAGATCATTTCCGTATATCCGCTTCTCAACCAGTCGCAGCTTACAGCGGCTGCCTCAAACCGGGTTTGCAATGCCCTCGCCCTCCTTCAGTGTGTGGCGTCGGCCCCTGAAACTCGTCAACTCTTCCTCAACGGTACGCGTACACTGGTGTTTTTGTGTGTAGCACAAGCTGACCGCAGCAAGCGCATATACCTCTGTTTCTATATCCTTTTTTGAACACTACCTCAAAGTCGCGCCCTTTTGAGTACTTGCGCCTTACGTCTCTGGGCGTCATCGGTGCCTTGGTTAAGAATGACTCCTCGGAAGTGATCAATTTCCTTCTCACCACGGAGATCATTCCCCTCTGCCTGCGCATCATGGAAACAGGCTCAGAGCTTAGCAAGACGGTTGCGATCTTCATCGTGCAGAAAATCCTCCTTGACGATGTCGGCCTGGCGTACATTTGCCAGACGTATGAGCGCTTCTACGCTGTTGGAACAGTCTTGTCCAACATGGTCAACCAACTTGTGGAGCAGCAGACTGTTCGTCTTCTTAAGCATGTGGTCCGTTGCTTCCTTCGGCTCAGCGACAATGCTCGTGCGCGCGAAGCACTCCGTCAATGTCTCCCCGAGCCACTTCGCGACGCGACTTTCTCTGCAGTTCTACGCGACGACGCGGCTACGAAGCGTTGCCTGGCACAGCTGCTTATCAATCTCTCGGATACCGTCGGTGACACCAACCAACAGCCACTCCTTCACTAGGCCTTGTCACTTCCTCACACAATGTTTTCTTCGTTTGGGTGATGTATAGCATTTACGGCACGGCGTAATCTGGAGGCTACTTGGGACGGTGCTCGGGACAGGCTCGACTGCGGAGGAAGCTCTGCTCTAAAGGTATGTGTGTTTTCCTGGACCATGGAAGTACGTTACGCCTTCTGCATGTCTCAGTTTTTGGCTGGTTTTTATCGGCGTATCTGTATCATCTGCACAGAAAAGCTATGAGGTTTGGGGGCGCGGGTTTGTATGGGGGACATCATTGACTGGATCGATTGGGTTTTATTCTCATGCCATCAGCTGTTCTGTACCTGTAGTTTGGCTCCGGGTGGCATTGATGGAAAGCTCTTCTTACTATACCCCGGGGGTTTGAATGGCGTATAGGAAAATAGACATATAAGTAGCACGTTATCTATGGTGGAGTCGTAATGTGACTGGTTGGACGACATGACATTGGATCTGCGCGAACTCGCATCGACCCGCCTTTCGACGCTTGAGGCCCGCCGCCAACCAAATCAGGACGATGAAGGGGCAATTGTGTGTGTGAGGGTGGACAGGAATCACTTTTCTAGAGGTGCTGGATGGCTTTATCCTTCGATTTCATTGCTATAGACTCTTCGAAGGAGAAGACAGCAAGCCCTTATCCAGTCGAACTGGCAGCTTAATATTCAAAATCATCATCTACGCTCGGCCCCTTGTTTTTCGTCACGCTCTCCTGCCTCTGGTACATATCCGCCACAGCACGATGTGTGGTCGCCTCATCCGGCTTCTTATCATCACGCTCCTTGATAAAGCGCGGGAAGCGCAGGCTTATGCCCTTGCCTCCGCCATCAACCACGCTGGCGGCCGCTCGGTATCGCGGCGAAAGCGTCAGATCTGCCGTTTTGACCTCCCACACGTAGCGCGGCTCGAACCACACGTCCGGCTGGTCCTTGTTACCAGTGCTGTGCTCGTAGAAGGGCTTCGGCTTGTCAATGACGATGCCCTTGAGCTTCTCGTGCAGCATCGTCAACACTTCCTCGCTGAAGCCCGTGCCGATATTGCACACAGTTTCGTAGCTCTGCGTGGTCGTGTTGTAGCATGCCAGTAGGAAGGCGCCGTAGACGCTTGTGCGCTTGCCGCGCCCGTAGTACGCGCCCAGAACGACGAGATCGAGTGAGTCGCCTACGCCAGCGAGGTAGTCCTTTTTGACTTTGAGCCAGTTCTGGGACCGACGCGAGGGCTCGTAGTAGGATTCTGGGCCGTCAAGCATCTTAACCATTAGTCCTTCACAGGATGCTTTGACGGAGTCCTCCAAGAGGATCTGAATCCCGTCCAACTCCCTTGTGTTGTCGAATTTGGCGAAGGCAAACTCCCCCTCGACTTCAACGAAAGATGAATGCAGCAACTCTCGGCGCTCTCTGAAGGGCTTGCTTACGATGGCCTGGGGGAACGTTAGGTTTGAACACATGCAAAGTGGAATATCTTACCTCGCCATTCAAGAAGAGCAAGTCGAAGGCAAAAACGCACACCTTGACCTTTACGTCTTCAGCCTTGACGTCCTTCCGCTTACGAGTCATGAGCTGCTGGAACGGAAGAACCTTCTTCTCATCAACGTCCCAAGCCACCGTCTCGCAGTCCATAACGAAACTCTTGATATCTGGCTTGATCCAAGAAGGCAGCCTCGCAAGAATATCAGGATACTTCTTGGAAAGGTCCTCAGAATTGCGAGAAAATACGTTTGCAATGCCCTTGTCGCTCTTGCCGACAGCCGGCACCGTAGATCCATAACTCTGAGTAGAATCATGAGCCACAAAGTGGATCTGAGCCCGCTCACCGTCGTACTTGTATTCGCACGTAAAGTCCTTGGCATCAAACCGGTCAAGGACTTCAGTGATTGACTTGGTCGGCTTCGCAAGCATGGGCTTTAGAGGTACGCCGGGCTGGAGTTTACAGTTCTCGCGCAGGTTAAAGATACCGTGCTCAAGCATAGCGGGAATGATGACCTCATAGCTCGGCAGTTCGCTGGCCAGGTTAGTCATGTCTCAAGGAAACGAGAGTCCATCATACCTGTACACAGATTTAAGAACGGTTTCCCCCTTGGCAAGCTGCTCCGTAGATGGTGGCTTGCCGTCTTTCTGCATGATTTCGTGGACGACAAAAGCTTGAGCGACAGAAACAAGGACAGTTTTCTCGGCCAATCCGAGTCTGAGCTTGCCTTCAAGAGTCCTGATGATGAACTTAGCTTCGCTTGGACCACCCTTGTCGGTTGTGATGTCAATGCCTTTGCTGCCTTTTCCAAGCAAGTGGGCATCAGCAGCAGCAAGAAGTTTCTTGATGCCAGCAACCTTGCGTCCCTGAGCACCTTGTCCTTCGACAGTGGCGATGTCCATCAGCCCCTTTCGAACACCACGGACCGTCAAGGGCTTCGGTTTGAACATGGTCGGCTGGGTGCCTCTGCTCTTAGCAGCGACGAGACCTAGATCGCCGATTTCTTGCTGATCTGCCTTGATGACTTGGAGGCTACGGCCAGTTGTCTCCCCAATGGCTTTCATGATGAGAGACTCGCCAATACCCAGCTCGATCCCCATGTAGTCAGCAGCAAGCTTGTTGATCATGAGGAGGATGGTATCCAGTAGATCCTCAGGAGTAAGGCGGAGAACCTGACGAAGGAATACTGAGCAGTGGGCCATGATCTCCAACCGCTTCGTGGTCATCTCGATCTTGGAAAAAGTCGTACATAGAGCTGCATAAGGAACGGGGTCGCCAGCTTTCCAGTCTGGATACGGATCTTTATTGGGAGCAACCAATGTAGCCTGCACCTTTGCGCGAGCTTTGGCCACTACCTCCGGCTTTTCCTCATCTTCTTCGTCGAGCTCGGCTTCAGAGGATTCCTCTGCAGCCAAATTGCCGTTCTTTGCGGTCACAGGCTGAGGGGACTTGGCGGCAGCCTTGAGGGGGGAGACTGGGCGTTCGATCTCCTCCTCATCGTCCTCAACCACCTTTCTAGCAGCGCGAGTCCTTTGCTTCTTCTTCACTTCTTTTTGCTCAGTCGCCTTTGCCTTTCCTCGTTTGCGTCCCGGGCTAGGTGTGGACTCGCGGGGTGACGGCTCTGGGTCCCAAGTTTTCTTCGGTGGGGATGCCACGTCGAATTTATTATCTTCTACTTTGACAGCTTCCTCCGGGGCTTTGGTACGCTGTTTCTTGGCAGGAGGCGAGGTAGCCGAGGCTGAAGCCTCTTCAGCGTCCTCGGAGGAGCGTTTGTGGGAGACCTTCACAGGTTGCTTCTGCATCTCCGAGGGTCCATCCTGCGGTTTTGGGGGCTCTCGAGCCTCTTGGACGGCTATCAGCTAGGCAAAATACTTTAGGTGCGTATCTTGCTACCTTCATCCTTCTTCTGAGACGATTTTGTCGAGAAAGCAAGCTTCGTCTGCTGCTTTCCAGATGGCTTGATTGGAGGCGTATCGTCGGATTTGCTGAAGAATTTGCTGTCCATGGTTAGCCCCCATATAGCATGTACTCGCAAGGCCGCACCGCAGAGTTTGTTGAGATGGTCTAACATACTTCAATGTGGCCTGTTTGCTTTGCTTTGGCGGCATGATGGCGGTGGAAAGTCTGTGCAACCCGACACTTGAACGACGCAATGGCAAACTGTAAAGGATATGGATTGCTGAGCGGGGGTTAAGTGTATGAAGGCTAAGGGAGTGTGATCGGTTCGGGAGCAGGTGAATGCAGGCTGCAATTCGCATCTGGTGGGGAGGCGTTCACGCTTGGTGCAACTGACACGAGCGTGAAGGCGCGTCGTGGTTGAGTCGCGCCTAGTGCCAAGTGTCGGGCCGACCGGGATGCAGGCTCCAGTGCGGGATGACGCCGTTCGCCGAGCTCAGACTTTGACAATCTTCTTGCCCGCTGGACAATCAACTTTGCTGAACTGTACATCCGAATCACATCCGAAAGCAAGTCTTGGGACAGATAATTGCTGTCCGGAGCATCTCTACCTCAACACGGCTCGTCAATACTTCTGGGGCGACTCGGCCCCGCCATCTGACTCTGCGCCACCGGAAGGGGATATGAGGCCGAAGCCGAAGAAGATGACGCCTTCCTTCGAAACCCCGCGGCTAACACCTCAGTTTTGCTTCAATCAAACAGCGTTGCGAGGTACTTGTCCATGCTTCTGTCTCCAAGCTCTGTTTGCCCGCTACCAAAGCGCTGACGTTTTGCCCACCCACAGACTTCCTCCGCATATCACGCAGCGCCGTCGACGATTCCATAACCCAAAACCTAAACGGCCTCTTGACCCCCGGGTCCCGCGAGTTCGATCCTTCATCTACATCTATCCGTCAAAATGCCCCAGTTCCCGGCAGCCGGCGACAGATAGAACCACAATCGTGCGAAAACTTCAAGAGGAACGTCTTGTTTCCCTCCTGGCAAATGCGGTCGGATGTTCTTAATTACTGTGCTGGGGTGGCCACATCTCCCGATCCAGACGATCCGGATCTAGTGCTGAGAGAAGTGGAATCAGAGCGAGCGAGAGAACGGGTCGTGGACGAGAGATTGGACCCTTACAGCGGGCGGTATTTCCCCAAGGAGGCGAGAACCGAGAGTCTAGCTGCTCTGGTTCGCAATGAAAGGATGGTGGAGCAGATAATAAGAACCCGGACGTGGAGCATGGTCGCTGAGCGGTGTGGCGATAGTGGACAAAACTTTGAGTCTGTGTTGGATGAGTGGAGGAAGAGGAGAGAAGAGGCAAGGTGACATGGAGCCGGAGGGCATATCTATGGCGTTTTGGCTTGAGCATACAGTTGGAGCGTATGCCATCGCTCCATGAACGTTAGGCTATAGGGTTGCTTCTGCCAGTCGGTGGCATGACCCGTGAAGATGCCTTTGATGTATTTTTACAGAGCTATGCATGTCATAGCTTGAAATGACCAGATGAAGAGGACAATTCCTTGGTTGGCTCACTCCCCTCTCAAATGCAGTATCTCCTGCCCGGAGACCCATGTTGCGCCTGATCCACCGATGCTCAAATAGTCCCTCCGTGAATTGTACATGACAGGCCATCTCCCATATCGTTGCAAGGGCGTATAATAGCCCAGTGGTATTTTCGGCCTATTTGGACAATGGCTGCATCTGTTTCGTTGGCGACCATTTCACCTTACCGGAGAGAAGGGCTTTCGCCTGTTCGGCAAGGGTTGGTTTATCCTCTCGTTCTTCCATGCGAGGCGCTGGCTTATCCTTTCTCTTCCCGCCTTGCCCCCTCTCTTGTTCTTCACTTGCCGCATCAAACGTTTCCTTGTCCCATCTGTGTTGTACGGTTAGCCTCGCTGCTCCGGACAGGACTAAATGGAATCCGGCACGCACGGTGTGAAGTCCTCTGGATCATCTGGCCAGTAAAATGGCTTGTCCATCTCGACGGTCATGGTTTTTTTTGAGCGTGGCCGGTACCACCTATTCATCGCGGAATCCTTCATGCGGACCTTTTGCTGCTGCACATACGAGCGCACAGCCAGCGCACGAACACCATACGCATGGAAGAGGTAGTCTCTCAGGTCGAGCTTGTTGAAGTTGAGAGGTACAATGAACTTTGCGAAGGTGGGAGGGAGGTTCGGGGTTTTTTGGAGGGCGACCACAAAGTTGGGGCTGAACGAGCAATTGATCAGCGAATGGATCTAGCAAGAACACCTGTATGCTTACAGATATATTAACTTCTGTCCCCTCTTGAAGTGTCGTGCTAGGCTCGTGGCTGAGGACATGGCTACCAGTGTCGAGATATTGGCTTTGGATTATGTAGAGAGCTCGTCCGATTTCATGCCAAGGCTTGTTGTCGCGGAGTCTGGGCGACGGTCTCATTGGCACGGACCATTCAGCCAACCGGCGTGGCGCTCGTTCAGCACGAGATCGACAAGGGCGGCGTCGTGATCCCGACGGGCATGCGAGCATCCCCCTCATTTTCCCCGGGAACTCTTGCTTGCCTCACATTCCCCATAGCCATGTTCGAGTAATACAGTTTTGAATCTCGCTGAATGGCAACGCAAACCGCCACAGAGCAATCCGCTATCAGTGACCTATATAAGCCGATCTACCACCCATTCCGAGCTCGGCCTGTCGTAGTTTCACAGTAGGGGAAGCACCCAGCTTGCGACAGATCGAAGCACTGATCCGTGGAATAGGAGTGAGAACTACGACCGTAATGTCGTAACTGAAAGACCATGGTTGGGGCCGTTGCTCTTTCAGAACGAAGCCTCAGACGCCCGTGATCACTGCGCGAACGAGCGAAGTTTGTTATCCCCAAACAGGGAGCACGATGGATGCTAATCCGTATTCAGCTTTTCTATCGTGGCTTCGGCTTTCTGTATATCTGTCCATTGTTTCGATTGCCATTGTGATCTCTTTCCACCTAAAATCGCAGCCGTCTCATACCGAGAAGCAACTCTCACTACCACTCGGCATCATCTTCTGGCTTCTCTCTATTGCGTGTCTAGTGGCCGGCATACAAAATTACTACTCGGCAGTGCAACAATACAGCCGGAGGGCTGCTCTTGTACAATCTGGCTGGAAGACTGAATTGGTACGTACGGTTTCGCGGAGCAGTGTACCTTCCTAACCATTGCTAAGGTATTTGCGATTGTTGCTGTGGCTATCATTGCGGCCTGTATCTTGTTTTTGGCTACAAATTCCAGCTCTCGAAGCAAGTAGTGAAGACGCTACTATCTCGAGCGCATCCTGCATTTCGTGTGGCCCTTTGATGCACTGAGACTTCGATCCGGGCCTTCGGTATGAGCCATTAGCTGCCTAGGACCGTTTTAGAGCGGCACAACAAACTACCGCGCCGTACACACCAGACCATGACGACTCTCCAAGCCGCATGTGGCCTGCATAATCGTTTTATCCCAAATTTTCAAGATTCCACCACAGAGGGCTAAGTTAAGCATGTCATCTGTTTCAATAAACTGATCCACAAGAGCAATATCAATCTATGCGCTCCAAGAATTCGACCCTCAGTGCTCACTATCCAGCATCGACACCATTTGACATACTGGATACACATAAGCATTCATGAAGGTATTGGTTTGGCCGAATTAATTACTATATACCTAAGCTTTCAGAACCCGAGGCGCCACGAGCATCCCCCTTTTACTGCCGCATAGAAGGGTACACACTAACTCCGCAAAGAACACCGACCCAGCGACTCATGATATAACCATACCGGCCGAGCGCTTCGTGCCGATCAAAGCCATCAAACCACTTCCACGCGTTATCCATTCCCTCGCTCCGTACCCGCTCACCCCGTTTACAAGGCAAACAGGCCGACGACGCCCATGAGGCCAGCAAGGCCCGCGCCAATGGCCTGGGTGGGCACAGAGCCGGCACCAGACGAGCTCTTCGACGACGAGGTCGTAGCAGCGGAGCCAGACGATTCGGTGTCGGTGATGGAAGCGGTCTTGGTCGTCTTGAGCGTGGCCTTGGTGATGGAGGCGGTGGAGTTCGAGTAGATGCCGGTAGCATTGGGGGCGCCGGTGGGGAACGCGCTGGCAGCGCTGAGCAGAGAGGCGGCAGCCGCAGAGTTGGCGGACACAAAGTAGCTCTGGACGTCGGTCGGGAGCACAGTGAACCATGTCGGGGTCCCGGTCGCGAACTCGGAGAGGATCTCAGCGCTGACGGCCGCGGGGCTGACGAGGGCCAGAGACTTCAGCGAGCTGGGGAGGGCGTCGATCAGAGCGAGGGTAGCCGAGGCGCTTGAGGCTGTTAGTGATGGGTTGGTTGGGCCCAGGAATACACTCACCCGTCGACGCTAGCGGCGGTGACGGCCGAGGCCAGGACAATGATGGCAGCAGTGTACTTCATTTTGGCGGATTTGGTGGGTTGTTGAGACGGTACTCTTGGATTAACAGATAGTGAGAGTATTAAAAAGACGTTGAAACAGTTGCTGAGCGATAGGCTTGTAGTGTGTGGTAGGAGCTGAGCTGAGGAGGACGGGAATTTATATGTTCGCGTCTGGTCGGGGATGAACGCGGACACAGGGGGACTCGATCGAGCTGGGAAAACGCCCGAAGCATTGACGTGCTTCTTTGGCCAATCCACTCACTCCACCGCCACGTATGGTTGGCCCTGAACCCTCCAAGCTTGACAGTGTGCGAAAAGCTCAGACACGGGCTTCCCCGCCAGCGTCGTCGGGGCCTCCCAACGAACGGCAGGGTGAGCTGCAAGACGTACAGGAACGCGCAAGCCGGGAGGCTGTGAACCTACAGCTGCATGCATCAGGCCCTCAACCCACGACAACAGCTGAGCGATTTGCCGGCAGCGGCCCTCATCGACATTCCAGCTCGCCCAAGGCTCCTCTACGGTAGAAAAGTCCACCGAAGGCGGACCGGGAAAGTCGTGCTATGCCGATGGAATGGTGCGAATTAGGCGGAGGGCGCCACCAAAGCCATGGGCAATGAGGCTGTGAGTTTGTAAAACCATGGCCAGGGGTATATCTCGATACGGTCTAGCGTCGAGCAAGACACCCGAGCCCGACTGGCTGTTTGGCTTCTCCTTTTCGAATTTTCATCAAGCAAAGGCTTCAGCCTCCAATACGAGCCAAGAGCGGGCTACGAAGATGCGACTCGAGGTTCTCGCCCTGGCCCTCGCTTTCAGCCTTTGCTCCCGCGATGCGATGGTCAATTACCACCGGATTAACATAACAGTAGGATTGACCATCCAATCCTTGTCGTCCTGGACGTCGAGCATCTCGATGCGGTTAATTTCCGTTGTACCGTAATGCGGCCCGCTAACGCCTGGCTGGGCTGCGAGAATCTCTTGAAGCGATTCCGCCAGATAAGGTGGGCGTCGCCAACGCTCTGAAATGCGGAGGTGGAGATGTTTAACCTTGACGCATGTCGTCGGAGTTTTTGGCCTGCCCCCTCGGAACGCGTACCCCAGTGCGCACCCAGCATGTTAGAGCATCGTAAGGATAGATGCTGAGGACTGCAGCTGCAGTCGCCGGTTTTTGAGAGGAGAGATAGGTCGTCGAGAGTATGCGGGCTTGCCGCCGGTGATCCTTCTGGCGGCCGGCATGTGTGTCTGAGACACCAGAGACTTGTTGCTTTGTTGACTGGCCGACGGGCCGGCAAACAGCAACAAATATTTAACTCCGAAACAGAACCACGGAGACCGAAGATTCATGCGATAAAGCGCAACAGTTTCAGTCGCTTTGCTGTATCTCACGGACGCCATGCAGCACTAAACGGGAGGGAATCTCTCGTCCTCAAATCGTTTAAGAAATCGCGAATGTCACCCAAAGCCGATGAAAGACAAGAATTGCCGATGGTCGTAACGAATGGCGTGTTGGTTGTCAACTGCGCAGCTTAGAGATGAGTTTGAAGCAATCGCAAGCTCACGCATTCAGTCCTGCTGGGACCGAGTTAAAGCCTATTAACGTCAGTAACTGAGCATAGAACTAGTCCCCACTTCAAGTCACTATGCATGAGTACTTACGGATGTACATTGTTCCATACTCCGTAGATAAATGACACATCTACGGATGTATACATATTTGTAAAAAATATGGTGGTCCAGCAGCATAGTACCCGTTACCGGTCCCCGTAACGCGGCCTCATCTGGCGAGTTGTCAAATGTGATATCATGGCGGGCAGAGCTCAAATTATCTGGCGATTTCAATGATCTTCGGCCTTCTGGTTACAAAGTCCATTTTGTGATGGAATCGTTCCTGGTGTCTTCTCCGAATCTCGTCGGGTAGACAGTTTCATAGGAGTCCAATACTTCGGCAAATTCAGTAGTCTTCCTTCTGCGATGACGTTCACTGAAACCCGTAGGGCAGGCTTGAGCCCTGAGTCGCCTTGTTACCTGCCTCGGAAGCTTCATCTTCCGTTTAACACTCATATCTGTTTAGAAGAGCAAGCGCGATGCACCATGTTGAAAGTAAATAGGCTTACGTAATCACATACCAGGAAGACAAACCCAACCCACGAATATAAGCTTGGCGCTAGTGTAAGGCTTGGCAGTCAAACACCATAGATGTTTTCTAGACTACCGTTACTACATAGTTTGCTAGACCTGAATTCATATAACCCCAAGATCTACAGCGACAACATCAAAGCAACACTACAACCTCGACCTGTACCCTGCCACTATTTTCACCGGGCTCGTCCACGACCCTGAAAGTAGCTCCAAAGGTTTTCGTTACTCATCATGAAGTCGGAGAAATCGATATCGGGCGAGTCAAACTCTCAGACCGTCGGGGACCCACTCCCCGACAGCTCAGGTGTAATGATTCCGAGTGGACGGAAAAGTGAGGGAGTTTCCAGTAACCATGATGATGAGGAGTTTTCCTCCTCGTTCTACGAGGAAGTCCTAGATGATGACCGTCCTGTTTCTCCCTCCGATCGTTAGTTCCACAACTAGCCCCCCCACTCCTCACAACCGTCCATCCTCTTCACCAATGTAGTTATTTTAGGCCGCCGGGCTCAGCTAATATCTACCAGCGCATACACTCTACAACCCAGTAGAGGCTCGGGAGGCTCTGGAACTTCGCAAACGCCTGCATGAGGTTGGACTGCAGGCGTTCGTGGGAGAAACTCTCGGCGAAAGCACCGTCCCGCTGAAGACGTTACTCGCTGCGTTTAGGGTTCGAAAACCCGAGTGGATGGATGAAAACTGCTCTTCAACCCTGCGACTTCTGGGGCTAGCGATGCTCCGTGAACTGACCAAGCGTCAAAGGCTCCCCCAGTTCTCAACGATTGACCATGCGGTTCAATTGCTGAAAGACTCCCGCCATATTGTGGTAGTCACCGGCGCAGGCGTAAGACTCTCCACGTTGCGCTCTTTTAGGCTTTGCTTACTCCACGCCGAGGACATGAACTTACTGACATGCGGCTCAGATCTCCACGAGTCTGGGCATTCCCGACTTCCGGTCTAAGGACACTGGCTTCTACTCTCAGCTCCGGGCCCTGGGCTATGATGAGCCCGAGCAGGTCTTCGATATTGACACGTTCACACAAGATCCGACGTTTGTGCCTAGTCCTTGCCGGTGGGACTCGAACTGATAACTGTACAGGGTATTCTACGAACTGGCCGGTGAGATCCTGCCGGCACTGGAGGTGTACTCTCCAACCCATCAGTTCATCCGCCTTCTGCAGGATAAGAACAAACTGCAGCGTAACTATACGCAGAATATCGACAACGTCGAAAAAAATGCCGGCATTAGGGCTGACAAGCTGGTGCAGTGTCACGGTTCTTGGGCCACGGCCCATTGTCTCAAGTGCGGGTTTTTGTGCCGTGGAAAAGAAATCTACCCCGAAATCAAGCAGAAGAAGGTAGCGCGCTGCAAGAAGTGCAAGGTGGAGCTGGAAGAGGCTGCATCGGCGAAGCGGAAGCGCTCATCTACGGGCAAGAGCAGGAAGCGCCAGGGGCTCAATCGGGACTCGGACGACTCGTCGGACGGCGAATACGACATCCCGGAGGCCGGTGTCATGAAGGTAAGGACATGATTTCGGTTTCGATGCATCCAAGTTTTTCAACCTGACGTTTTCCAGCCGGGTATCACTTTCTTCGGCGAAGCTCTTCCGCAGCGGTTTCACGACTGTATCAACCACGTTGACAAAGATATTGTGGATCTCGTTATTGTGATCGGTACGAGCATGAAGGTTAGGCCGGTCTCGGAGATCCCCGTGCTCGTCCCCAACCATGTGCCGCATATCAACATTTCTCGCGACGTAAGTCCCTCGATTGCCTGTTCCATAATATATATATGCCCTAACCCATCCAGCCTATCAACCATATCGATTTTGACATAACCCTTCTCGGAGACTGCGATGTGGTGGTCGCTGAGCTCTGTCGCCGTGCCGGCTGGGAGCTCAACCACGACTCGATCCCGAAGAATCAGAGGGTCGAAGTGAAGCCGGTCGAAACAATGGAGGCGACGTTCACGGTGAAGCAAACTATCCCGTAATTCTCGGCATTATAATTTCTCTTATTCGCTAGAGCGGTATGCAAGGCGTTGGGAACATGGGCTGTGCTGGGATTTCGGACATGCATGGGTAAAGGTTGTGAGCCTGTCTTAAGGAACGAATGGACGTAGGCCACGAAAGGTTTAGATGGGCGCAATCACGGCTTTATGAATGAGCATTATTCATTGCATTGACGTACATGGTGATTCCAACTCGAGTATGTGAGGTACATCTGAACAGACATGATACTGTACCTTTGTGACTAAAGGCATACCGCTATGTAACCCCCCGCGGCAAGACATTTTGCTCGTGGCTGAATTGCAGGCTTCATGTATCATCTTAGACCGGGATAAAATTTCCTAACCCCATCAGTCTGCTTCATGAGTGTGACCTTTTTCCGAAAAGTTGGTCGTGAAGAACCATCGAAGATCTCGAGTCTTGGCTCTCCATTGTATGGTCGTTTTTGACGTCAAGCCTGACCGCGACCACAGCCTCCAAACGTTGAGGCCCAGTCCATCACCGCACACAATGTTCCCATGGTCACAAGGGCAGCCTAAAAGCCCACCGTGCTTATACTCGCACTGCAAGCTCCCGGAATACATCAACGCCGCGCGACCGCCGACGAAAAGCGAGCCGTTTACATCCCTCAACGCGACGCGGTTTGGGCACACGGTGAGAAACCTGAAAACCTCACCAGTTGATGAATCTGATATGTCAGGTGGACTTGGTTCTCTCGGAGGAGTTGTATGAGATTATTGGCCCAGGGCTAGAGGGCGAGAGGGGTGTTCTTCGCTATGCACAACTTCACATGTCGTTGTTGGAGGTTGTGTCCGGAGAGTTTTTCAATGGCTATATCAAGCAAGGTACACTTGGCATAGAGCAATGTTTATGTTATGAGACTGAACGATGGGTTTAGGCCATGTTTTGATGATCTCCGAGGGCCGGCCGGGAGTGGATAACTGGTTCTGCCTCAAGGATGGTACGTGGCCGCTCACAAGCCGGCAGGTCTAACTCGCATACAGGTGTCTTGAGAATTGAAGTCGACAAGCCGACGTACGAGCGCTGCGGCCTCGTCGGAAAGCCGGTCCAGGGCGAAGGGCGAAAGCATATCAAAGCAAGATACGGTATATTCTTCCCCGCCTACAGCTTTTCGATGCTAACACTTTAAAGCCATCGAACTCGAGCTCCGTGCCCCCTCCATGCTCCACGGAAAAAAGGGCTTCGAGCGCATCGTTTCTGCCTTCACCCACGCGCTCACCGGGCCGGTGAACTGGCTCTTCGTCGATTTGAACGCCCCGGAGTTGCCATCCGGTACGCATTCGCCCCTTATTTAAGGCCCTCTAACATGTCTAGCACCTCACCCGAGCGCAAAAATTAAGGCTATCCACCCGACAGTTACGCGCCTCCCCGCCACGCCGGCACCGCTGCTCACCTCTGACGCCGCGCTCGCAGACCCGCTCTATGCGGAGCAACTGCTCGAGTGGCTCGGGCTGGTTTTAATACATTCGCCGCGTGTGCAGGAGGGGGACGATATCGACCCGGTGCTGTGCCGGTATACGCTACCCGAGACGTACCTGGAGGCCGTGGAGAGTGGAGAGGTGGGAAGCGAGAAGTGGGGGAGGAAGAGAGGGGGAAACAGCGATGCGCTGGTGCACATGAGGTGGAGAGGTTTAGCGGGGACGAAGTGGATGTTGGGAGTTTGGATGGGATGTTTGATGGAAGTGAGGGGGCAGTATAAGCGTAAGAGGGAGCAAGAGGATGAGGGTGAAGGAGTCGGGGAAAAGTGGTTTGCGATGAATGTCAAGGAGTTTGAGGGGAGGAATTGCACAATGATGCAAGTAGACAACAAGAAGGTGCTAGTCTGGAAGAGTGGTAAGTTGGATGGTTGACGGGATACTACCGGCAATACTCTCCCTGCGAAATCAATTATTGCCGGCAGCTCAAAATTCTCCGCATATGAAGATGGCAAGTATCTGCTGGTCAGTTGGCCTCATGCTAGAATCGTCGGCGCTGGAGGAACCATCGCGCTGGTAAGGAAGCGAGAGTGCATATTCCGAACGTGGAGGTCTGGCTAGCGGAGATGGAGCCCGCGGCCATGAGTGGACCTGCGTTGTGAGTTTTGACACCTGGGTTTATGTGCAAGTCTGATACGCCGTCTGCTTGCAAAGTGAACACAAATTGCGTCCCAGCAAGCCGGGACGCAGCGGGACATGAAGCGCGGTATCGGAGGGCATGGGAGATATGCTCGCCTCGAGACGCGAGGTCCAAGGGTCCCATCTCGTCCAACCAGCAAGCCCATCGATAGCCTCAAAATCCTGCATTCGCCGTAGTCTGCCGAAGCATCCCCCTCAGCTTCGACGCAGAAAATTTGCCTTTCCTCGTGGGATTGAGGTCGGGTGTGGATTTAGCGCCCTGCGGCTCCCGCGCACATGTTTTTTTTTTTGCGAGGGGCCAGAGCCTTTGCCAAACGCCGCGGCTTGGCCGTTGGGGGCTGGGACTAATAATGAGGGGTGGGAGAATCAAGGTGTGTGCAGGGCTGCAGGTGCAGTAGGTTTGGACGTGCGTCAGGGCGGGAGGGG
The DNA here is from genome assembly GCA_010356995.1 of Trichodelitschia bisporula. NCBI lineage: Eukaryota > Fungi > Ascomycota > Dothideomycetes > Phaeotrichales > Phaeotrichaceae > Trichodelitschia > Trichodelitschia bisporula. The sequence goes on from ML996693.1 coordinate 411,638, forward strand.
TGAACGACGTCGCATGTGCTCTGCTGCATGGAAGGGGGGATTTGGGAACTGTGAGTCGAGACGGAGGGCTGTTGGGGTGTGCGAGAGGGGGAGAGATATTGGAATTGGAGATGGCCTTGGTTATCTTATAAGTAGTGAAGAAGTGGAGATGAAGATGGAGATGGAGATGGAGATGGAGATGGAGAGTGGGGGGTGGGGTTTTGAAGGTCAAGACTTCAAGACCCCCAAGAGTTGGAGAGGTGATAGCGGGGTTCGAGGCCTTACGGCGAAGCTCGTTCTTTTCCAGCTCAAGGATCAGGGAAAGAAAGCAAAACTAGCCGGGGTTGGGGCGACCCGTCGTCATCCAAAAATTTCCTCCCTCATGTGGCGAATTATCACAAGACATCACGTTCCTATACCCGTACTCTTGATAGTGGCAATTGCGGTGATAATTCTAGAGACTACTGAATTCCGTCGTACTCTCTGTCGTTGACATACCTCTGCTGCATCCGTTTGAAGTGATACATCAATGTATTCACACTTGTACGGGTACCTACGAGACAAATCCACCGCCTTTCATATGCCTTGAACCCAGGTCCAACATTCAGCAATAGCGTGCTCTCGCGCCATATGCAGACAAGGCTCCCTCATCTGCATCAGTTGTCAACTTTCCATCGCCAGCTCTCGCTCCTCTTTACGCGTTAAGCTGCCCTTCCATACCATCCCCGGACGCGCCGGCTGAGGTTCCCTGTTCACTTTGTGCTAGAACCAAGCTAATCGGGATCTAAAGTCGTCTCTTTTTTTCCTGCGGTTCAGCTCAAAGGTCCCCTTCTCCAGTTCCCTTCCTTCTCAACCCTCCGAGAGCGGCTGCCTTGGCATACGTTCTTCGACATATCGAACTTCAGGTCTCTTGTCGTCTCTCGTCGTCGTTCTACACCTAAATCTTTGACCTTAATCCCCTCATTTTAGTTAATATTCCTATCCCATTTGGATCCTGTCACCGTGGACTCTTCACTGTCTCAATGTCTTCGCGCTCGAAACGCGACTCCGATGCCGCGTCTCTCCAGCAGCGCCTTCCCTTCAGCAACGCCGATATTGACGAAGCCACGGGCTCCGATGCATACCTGAGTGCTTCGTCCGTCCGGTTACGTCCCCGACGTTCCCATTCTCACTCCTCGAACCACAATGCCTCTTTTCTGTCTTCATCCGTAGGGCGGAACCCCGCCCGCTCCTACTTCCACCAGGTATCCCATAGCGCCCACTCAGGTAGGAAGTTCCAAAGCTCCGATACTTGCTCGGAAGTCTGCCAGCTAACATAGCTAGAAATCCCGGCCTATTCTTCCCAAGGCGTGCGTGCCCAGACCGCCGAACTCGCATCATGGGGCCTAGGAGACTCGCCTCGCCGGCAATCTATTCCACCAGCGCGGCCCCATATCCAGGGAGCCTTTATCCAAGCTCCATTGCTGGAACCTGAAGCCGCGCCCCATCCAGGCGACCAATCGGTGTCCAGTGACTCGGAGGTTGAACGGCGGAACTCGCTGGACTCAGGCTACTACCCTGTCATCGATGAGGTTGATGAAGGCAGCTCCGAGTCAAGCAAAGTCAGCGAGCCAGTAGACCTTGAAGCAGGAGCTAGGCGTGTTCCCAGTCATGGAAGTGGAAAGACGGGCTGGGTGCATTCCTCCGCAAGCGCCACCCCACGGACTCCCAGCGGACGGGCCGTCCACAAGCAGCAGCCTCAGGGACGCTCGAACAAGCGACAGTTTCAGGATGGTGAGTCTGACCAACATGCCGATACGGAAGACAGTGACAGCGAGCCACACGAGCGGACTGTTTTGCTACCCAAACCTCGGTTCTCATCATCAAGGTCGAACCTCCGGTCGTCGAGCTTCAAAGATGGGGGCTACGGGCGCAGAGCGACTGCTTCCCTCAGCGGCTTACGGAAGTTGTGGAGCAGTGGGAAGCATGCTGTCAGGACGCGGTGCAAACAAGCTGTCACCAAGTCCAGGCAGCTGCACTGGACAACGGTCGGGAAAGATGCACTTGGGGCGTTTTCAGCGGTTCTACTGGGGCTGCTTCTCAATATTTTGGATGCAATGAGCTATGGTACGTTCCATTCGCAGTCATATTGAGAAGAAACTGAAGCAGCTGACACATGCAAGGCATGATTCTCTTTCCCCTCGGCGAGGAGATATTCGCAGATACTGGTGCCGATGGTATCGCTATCTTCTACGTCAGCTGTATCGTCTCTCAACTGGTATACTCGTTGGGAGGCTCGCGATTCAAGGGGGGTGTTGGGTCAGAAATGGTTCGTACGTCCTTCTTAGTACCGCTCCACCGCTAAGGTGGTACCAGATTGAAGTCGTCCCCTTCTTCCACAAAATGGCGTATATGGCGCTCGAAAGCATTGGACGCGAGCCGGAACATAAGCCTGCAGTCTTGGCCACTGTCATCACTTCGTATGCCCTCAGTTCGGTCCTGACTGGTGTGATATTTTTGTTACTCTCGGTGTTCAAACTTGGAGATCTCGTGAGCTTCTTTCCGCGTAGCATTCTGCTCGGCTGCATTGGGGGTGTCGGCCTGTTTCTCTTTCTTACAGGGATTGAGGTATCTGCGGGCCTGAGTACCGGAGGCGGCGAGGGAGGCGTGGATTTCAGCCTCGCGACTTTGGAGCGCCTTCTAAGCCCGAACACGCTGATTCTGTGGACGCTGCCGCTCTTGTTTGCGGTGCTCCTCATGGTCGTACGGAAGAGGTTCACACATCCCGTGGTGCTTCCTGCGTTCTTTGGGATCATGATGGCCGTTTTCTACATCGTCTATGCGGCCGTGCCGGGGCTCAGCCTGAGCCGGTTGCAGAAGAACGGGTGGGTTTTTGAGGCTCCGGAAGGCAATGTTCCCTTTTGGCGGTTCTACACTTACTACAGTGAGTTTCATGCCATAGGGGCCTTGAACTTGTTACTAACACGTTCAGACTTCAGGATCGTTGATTGGAGGGTAGTCGGTGAGGCAGTACCCACTATGTTCGCCCTTTCGTTCTTCGGCATTATTCATGTGCCTATCAATGTTCCGGCCTTGGGAATAGCGGTGCAGGAGGATGATGTCAACATCAACCGCGAGCTTTTTGGCCATGGCCTGTCTAACACCATCTCTGGGCTTGTGGGCAGCATTCAAGTGCGTTAAAGCAGTTAGACAAGCAGACTTCAGCTGACGTGGACAGAACTATCTCGTTTTTGCCAACAGTCGGCTCTTCATTCAGAACGGCGGCAACAGTCGTGCTGCGGGTCTTTTGTTGGCCGCTGCCACAACTGGAGTATGGGTTGCCGGCCCCGCAATGATAGGCTTCATTCCCGTCATGGTCGTAGGCACGCTCATCTTCATGCTCGGCATTGAGATGATGCAGGAAGCAGTATGGGACACGCTTGGAAAGCTGCAAAACCTCGAATGGTTTATGGTACGTCTAAGTATTGCATAAGTGAGCTTTGGACTAAAACAGGCAAGATTCTTGCCATCACTCTCGTCATGGGCTTCTGGGATTTCGTCGTCGGCATCATGTTGGGCATCGTCCTTGCCTGCCTGACGTTCGTGGTCCAAACATCGCGGGTTTCGGCAGTCCGCGCGACTTACTCCGGCACCGTCGCCCGGTCCACGGTGCGGCGGCATCCAGTACAGCGACGCTTCCTGCATGAAGTCGGCACGCAGATCAAGATTACCAAGCTGGCGGGATACCTGTTCTTCGGTACCATTGTGGCCGTCGAGAAGCGCGTGCGTGAGTTGATGGAAGACGACGCCTTTGCCGCGCAGCCCATTCGATATCTGATCCTTGACTTTTCGGCCGTCACCGGTCTGGACTTCTCAGCAGCTGAGGCCTTTGTGCGGATGAACCGTATTCTCCGCGACAAGGGCATTGAGATGGTCCTATCGAGCGTGCCCATACAAGGCGAAGTGGGCCGCAGCCTGATCATGGTTGGGCTGCTGGACGATGAAGAAGAGGACGCTGCTCCACCACCACGGGTGTTCGAAGATCTGAACCAAGCGCTCGAGGCGTGCGAGAATGAGATGCTGATCGCGCTTAAGGAGCGTAGCGAGAAGATCGCCCGGGACGAGCAGGAGCGTGTAGGAAGTGTATCGCTAAGTATGTCTCTTTACCATGATATGACATATGGCTAACCCCCACAGCAATCCCCCGCATGAACTCACCTAGCAGCAACGACCAAACTCTTCAACATGCCTCCCCGCGCCGCAGCCATCTGCAAAGCGCACTCGAAACCGCCATCAAAGACGCCTCCCTCACTCAACCCGCTAAATACGCCTCCTTCGCGCAGCCCCTCCCACTCCTCATGCAAGCCTTTGCCGACGCAACCACGAAACCACTCGACTTCTGGCACCGTGCGACGCCATATTATGAGCGGCGCGTGTTCACGGCCGGTTCGGTGCTCTACTCGCGCGGCGACGCTCCAGACGGATTCTACGTTCTCGAAAGCGGAGTGTTGCGCGCGGAATACGAGCTCGAGCAGGGGCGGTACCATGAAAGTATCACGGCGGGGACGACGTGCGGCGAGCTGCCGTTTTTCACTGGCACCGGTCGTACTGGGACCGTCATTGCGGAGATGGAGGCTGTTGCTTGGGTACTTACGGGGAAGAGGTGGGCCGATTTGGAGAAGGAGGTGCCGGATGTGGCGCGAGAATTACTGGTAGTTTCGCTTCGCCTGACACGCGAGAGAGTCGAGGCTGTCACGTCGTAGGTGCACCTGTTTTCTCTTTTGATGTGTGAATGTGGAGAGCGGGGGGCGAGGCTGAGCTAGGCTGAGGTAGTACGCCGCATATGCGCGGTAACCGCTTCACTCTGCGGCTTCCCCTCCGTCCCCTCCGTCAAACATCACTAACGCGTGTAGATACGTTCTCGTAACGGCTAGTTAGTCAGCCTCACTTGCCTCAGGCAGGTGTATGTGTAGATCCGAAACTCTTCATCTAGCATAAACGTCGAGCAAATGTGTGGGGGTGCTGGATAAAAACGGGTGTGTAGGGCTGAGCCGTGCGTGGGGGAATACTCTAGGCAGGCGTTTTGCGTACATGAAAGGCATGCGTATGGTATCCTAGGTAGAGGTGTGCGGTACATAGAGCGCAAAGACAGCAGATTGTGAGATGCACGACTGGCGGGGTTTGAATTGTTGAATTGCGTGACGTGAGAACGTTGTCTATTTCTGCAGCTCGCTACCGGATTCATGACGACAAGCAAGGACAAGGCAGGGAAGAACTTCAGTGCCATCCTGCCAGGGCGAGGAGGGGTAGGCATGCTGGGATATGTCCGAGTTAGGAAGGAGGGGTAGTGGCGGCTGGCTGGGGACGACATCTGTCGGTGCGGGTCTCTGCTTGAGTACGCCGCGCTGTGTTGGATTGATATCGCGAGTAAAAAGGAGAGGCAGAACGAGACGAGCGGAGTGCAGCCTCCGGTTTGCAGTCGGATATATACTGGCGCGCGTTCCCCGCCATCTCGAGGTTGTCTACCCGCCGCTGTGTTCTCGCTCACGGCGTCAAGTTGAGAACACAAGCACACGTGTTGAGGAAGCAGAGATATGACGTCCACACCACAATGGCTGCGCCAAGGGAGAGGCATCTCTATCTAGCATCAACACCATACAACCCAGAGAACCAGTATCGCGGTTACCGCCGGTTACAGGCAGGGTCTTCGGCTGCGCACAAACGGCAGCAACATTCCCGTAGTCTAGCCCGCCGAGGGTCCAAAGCTCATCCGAAAAACTCATAGCCACGCGGTCCACTAAGGCGGCTAGACAGAGTAGCCATAACTTCTCGGACCCCCTTAGCCCACGCCCCGAGTCCCACACTCGGCTACATAAACGGGGTCCCGGGCACAGTCCCCGATAAACTACTGGGTCACGGACCGCATGTTACGAACGGGGTCCACTTTGCGGCTCAATATGAGCTTGCTTCGAACCCCACCAAGGGTAGCGCACTGTGGCACCCACGGCTCGCGGCGCGGTTTTCGCGATGCAGACGAGGTGCCATTGGGTGGGGAGGGATGGTCTTGGCGGCGGGCCCGTGATCAGTGTTGGGGAAGTGAGGGTGTGCTGCCCGTTTGTGAGGGTGGTGCGGGGGATGGGCATGTGATTCCGCTTGGGTGCTGGGGTGACGTGAGGTGGGCACACCTCGCTCTGGCACGCGATGAGATACCGACGCTGTACCGGTAGCACTGATACCCGAAGCCGGAATGGATTTGAAGGTTCGTGTGTTCCGAAGCTACATTTTCTTTTCCTTCGCGCTTACGCTCTTTGAAGCGAGGTCAAAGCGGCGCGTTTGCGTGCGGGCTCGTGCGTTGCTTCGCACGCCTTTCACCACAGCAACGGCCGCCTAGGCCCGATGCGATGCGTGGCTGGCCCCGGCCCGCTAGGACGGCGGGCGCTGAGATCACGGGTTGGCCGATCCGTTTGATGGGCCGCGATGGGGCTAGGAGTAGTGGGGTTGGGAGGGGATTATTAGGGGGCTGTTAGCGAGAGCCGAGATAAGTTCTGTTCTCTGTTCCTTCTCGAGCGCTTTTTCTCTGGCTGTGAAGTCGAGAGAGGAGATGCAAAGATGGACATGTTTAACGTGCTAGAGCACTTTCCCTGCAGGACACCGTGAGACGAGACTCTCCCCTCCCCGCCGTGGGCCGAATCTGCCTCCTTCACCCCGGGCCCCGCGCGGTTTGGCCCCAGTGAGTGGCGCGCGCTCGGGGGAGTCCCGCGACGCTAGGGAGGTATGGGGCTTGGCGGCAGGGGGTGAGGGGGAAATGCGCGAAACGGGCCGCTGCGGTTTAATGTCGGTGAGAGTCATTTGGTGAGAAGATGAAGATGAGAATGCTGATGGGCGGGAGGGAAGAGTGGATGACGATGATGGTAGGCCTAAGTTATGGGGGTATACGTGGATATCAGTCAGAAGGATGGGATGGCCTCGATGCGCCGGAAGGAAGCGTTTGTGATCGATGATGACTTTTGCCAATCTTACTCTTCTGCTTTTCTCGCCTCCTGCGTGGATGCGAGCAGCGGGCGTGATAACAATTCATCGCTATGGTTGCCGTCCACCGCTCCAACCCTGGACCTGGCGCGCATTATTCTCATGCCGCCGTGACGCAGCCGCCGCTGCTCCTGCATCACGCTATGCGTAACTACAGTACCGCACCCATCAACATCCGCAAACTAGAACTAACGACTTAGATTCGTGCTTTCGTGCTCGTAGGAACGAAGAATGGCGAGTGAAGGGGGGGTGGAAAGACGAGAGAGGCCATTCCATTCCGCAGCACTGCAGCGTGCATGCAAGTGGTTGCTGCAGTGTCCTCACCCCGCCTCTCCTGGGCCGCCGCCAGGGACTTCGGTCGACGCCCCCGGACGCTTCTTTGGACGGCACCTGTGCGTGTGCGATATTTGTGTGCGTTTTCTCGGTTGCTGAAGCAAACACTCAAGCGACCAGGAGTGCGCTGCATGAAACTTGAGGCCGGATTCCGAGACGGCGGGTGCTGTGTTTCCTGCACAGCGACTTTGTTTCGTGCGTCAGGCAGAGTGGGTTCGAGATTTGTTCAGGTTATGCGGATGATGTTCGAGCGCGCGCGCGCAAGGGGAGACACCTGGCGATAATCATCTCAACGCAGCCCGCAATGTGGCTCTCGGGTCCGCGCACTCGTTAAGCTGCAAACGTCGAGGAAACAGAAGCGAGAACCGCTGACTGGCAGTCAGTTTGTGAAAGGCGAGAACGGAGTCTGCCTGCATCAAGGCGATGAAGCAGTAAGGCTGGGCGAGTGCGCCTACGGGATGGTGCGCGGCTTCCTCACGGATGGGGGATGAGGTTCATGAAGCAGGAGCGAGCAAGGGAGCTCGGAATTTTGCAGCATTCTCGCCATCACGGAAGACGCCGCGTGGTTGATATGCCGTCCTTTGTATCTTTGCCCTCTCGCTCTCTGGGTTCGGATTGTGAGTGCGCGGTTTGAAGAGGCGTCATCCCGGTTGCCCCACCAAGCCCGCGATAGCCAGGGCTGCGGCGTCGGCCACGGGTGCGAGGGTCATGAGACCGCTCTTCTTCAGCCTGACGGCTTGCGCAAGGGCGCCGAGAGGGGAGCCCGACGGGATACTGCGGAGCGATGGAGGCGAACGACGAGACTGGGGGATGAAGAAGGAGAAGAAGAAGAAGAAGCCGTGAACGGACAATATTGCTAGCAGTAGGCCATCTCCTCTCATCATAATCTCTTTCCGGAGACATGTCCATGCCTTATTTTGTAGAGTGGAGAAGTGCAGAACATTCAAAGCAATTATCCGCTTGGCTGTTAGCGATTGGATGGAGCCGGTAGGCGTTGCGCCGCCTTCACGGGCTGCTAACCGCTATCCGCTAACCTCCTTGCAGTGGTGCAGGTGCAGTTCCACGCGTTGAAGGCTTGCGGGGCCCAGGACGGGGATGGGAGGGGTCCAAGCACCAGTCGCTGCATGGCGCTTTTTTGGTGCTAGCGGAGCGGTAATTGGACGGCACGATAGCCTCCCTCGTAGGTCTCTTTGGGGATTGATGACTGCAAAGAAAGAGGACACATTTGATGCTGTTGGGCTTCTTCATGCCTTTGTCTTCATCTTTTCGTCTTCTCTTCCTTTAGAACAAGTGTAAGCGACAGAGATATCAGGATGAAGCAGCCATCAGTGAAACCAAGGGTGGTTCCCCCCCACAGTTAAACTACCAGGAGTGTCTCCGTAGGCACGCTAAGGACATCGACAAAAGTGAGACGGGATATTGATTGATTGAAGCAGTGCGCACGAGACTGGGCTGTTGTCGCAATATGCCCCACCATTCAACGGCTTCCTCACTGCTCTCTCTGCTCTCTCTCTCTCTCTCTCGCGCACAGAAGCATACTGGTCCCTTCCTCTGGACCCTCCTCTCACGCTATCACTGACCTCTCACTGACCTCTCACTCTCATTGATCTCTAACTGATCTCTTTGCTGACCACTACTGTGCCATCCGCAATCCCCATCTCCATTCCCAGCCACCTTGGCCATCCTCAATCCAATCCAATAACCGTTTCCAAGGTGCTCCTACCACTTCTGGGGGGGCCATCACTGGGGGGCTTTTCCCACCAGGGCCTTTGCAATTTCATTAGTTAGCGCTTGGCCCCAGCTCCCCGCGTCTGCCCACCACCAAAACCTCCAAACTCAACCACAAAACCCAAGCAGCGACACGGAATCGTCCAATCATCTCTCAAGATATCTCATTACCCACCCACCTCCTCCGAACCTTATGTCCCTCCCTCTCTTCCCTACCGCAACCAACCCCCCCCCAACAATGCTCTCCCATCCACCCCTCCCACCCTCCCCCCCCAAGACCCGCTTCGCAGCTTAATTCGCCAGCCGGTTTCTCTTTTCTTCTGCTTGTCTCCATCACTTTTCTTCTCTTCTTCTGCTGCTTTCCCTCCAAAACATCTGTCACCTCTCCCTCCCCATTTCTCATCTTCAATCTCTTCCTTGTGATACCCCTCAACGCCTCGTCGACTCAGCCCCCGTCACGAGCCTGCGAGACTTACGCATCCGTCATCAACAAAGTAAGCTCTTTGTCCTAGAACACGCGACCGCAACAACTCTCCCGTCGTACCTTCACGTTCTTCAACCCCTCACCAAGCTTCCTTAATCGAAAGCATCTTCAACATCGTCAACATGTCGACCGAAGAGACGAAGCCTGTTCTCGATACCACGGCCCCCGCTCTCCCCGTGGTCGAGCCCACCATTCCCGCCCCCGTTGAGGCCGCCACCGCCGCTCCCGCTGAGACGACGGAAGCTTCAACCGCTGAGGCTCCAAAGGCCGAGGAGGCCACCGAAGCCGTTGCTGAGGAGCCGAAGAAGGAGGTCGAGCCCAAGTTCGACGGTCACCTGGGCTACAATGCTCCGGGCAACTTCCTGAAGTGAGTAGCGTGAACTGTGCCATAATCAGTGCAATCTATTCCCGACTCGAGACCCCGCATTGGTGGTGATCGGTGGTGCAACGATAGATATTGCTGGTTCGTTTTGGACGACTGGGCTAACCAAATTGTTCTGCAGGGATCTGTTGCCCATTCCTCCCAAGAAGCAGTACTTCTGGTTCGGCAGCGAGGAAGGTGTGCCTGCTGATAAGCTGAGCCACTACCTTGCTGCTGGCAAGCCTCACTTCGCGAACGCTACTGCTGCTTGGTCCGAGCAGACCGGCAAGGGTCTGCTCTACTTCAGCAAGCATGGCGAGAAGAAGGACGTGCCGACCGGTGTTTTGAACCTGGTACGCTTGAATTTTGCATTTGCCAGAATTATCACTAACACAAATTAGGCTGAGGCTGAGGAGATCAAGGAGTCGGGCGAGCATGACATCAGCTTCAAGCTGCACGGCCACAAGCACAAGTTCAGCGCCAACAACGCTGAGGAGCGCAGCGGCTGGGTTGCGTCCATCAAGAAGGTGTCGGAGGAGGCCAAGGCCTTGAAGGCGACCATCACGGAGAGCGAGGGCTACAAGGCTGCTCTGGAGAAGCTTAGTAAGTCACGTGATACGTACATTTTGTAACCCGTTCTAACCAACATGAAGGCAAGCCGTCTCTTGCTGTTCCCAAGCCCGAGTCTGTTGCCAAGAAGAGCACCGAGGTGAAGCCCGAGGGCGAGACTCCCGCTGAGTCTACCACCGAGGAGGCCAAGAAGTCGATCAAGGCCCGCTCGCGGTCGCGCGGCAAGCCTGGCAGCGTCTTCGGCTCTCTGTTCAAGAAGGACGAGGCCAAGCCCGAGGAGGCGAAGAAGGAAGAGGAGGCGAAGCCCGCGGAGACCACTGAGGCGGCTCCTGTTGTCGAGGCCCCTGTCGCCACTGAGTCCGAAACTGCTGCCGGTAAGCTGGACTGGTTTGCAGCATCTGTGCCTGGCTCTGACCTGCCCGCAGAACCCGCGGCTGAGGCTGCTCCGGCAGCTGAGACTCCTGCCGCTGATGCTGCTGCTCCAGCTGAGGCTGCTGCTGCAGCTGAGGAGCCCAAGGAGGAGGCGAAGGATGTGAAGGCGGGCCGTCGCGTCTCGCGCTGGGAGGGGTTCTTCAAGAAGGCGGACAAGCCCAAGGAGGTTGAGACGCCTGCTGCTGCTCCCGCTCCTACCGTTGTTGAGCCGGAGACTGCTGCGCCTACGGAGCCCGCTGAGGGTGCTGCTGGTGTTCTCCCCCTGACGGAGGCCCCTGCTGTCCCCGCTCCCGCGGCCGAGGAGAAGCCCGTCACCCCGACTAAGGAGCGCAAGCCCTCGCTGTTCAGCACTCTGCGCGAGCGTGTGCGGTCGCCTTCGGCCGAACACCCGCCCGTTATTGCCGCTCCCGCCGCCGCCGAGGCTCCCAAGGTTGACGACGCCACCCCCAAGGTCGACGAGGCTGCGCCTACTGACGCCCCGGTCGAGACTGCGCCTACTGGCGCCCCGGCCGAGACTGAGGCTCCCACCAACGGCGAGACTACCAGCCCGCCCGAGACCAAGCGCCGTAGCTCGTTCTTCGCTCTGAGCAGCCTCAAGCACAGCCTGAAGAAGCCCGTCGAGGCTGCTTCCGCCGCTGCTCCCACGACCGCCACCGAGACTGAGGAGGCCAAGCCTGCTGAAGAGGCTGCGAAGTCTGCCGAGGCCGAGGCTACTGAGCCTGAGGTCAAGGCTGCTCCCAAGGAGAAGAAGGACAACCCTGTGGCCAAGATCCTTCGCAAGACCAGCATTGCGATCCGCGGCAACAAGGAGAAGAAGGAGGTCAAGGCCCCGACCAAGGTCGACGAGACCACGGAGCCCGCCGCTGAGGCTGTCAAGCCCGTGGAGGAGCCGACCAAGGCTGAGGAGACTGCTGCCCCGGCTGAGGAGAAGAAGGAGGAGGAGAAGCCTGCTGCTCCTGTCGTTCCTGAGACCGCTCCGACCGTTTCCGCCACGGCCTAGATAAAGGGCCGGAGGAACGTTCGGGGATCCGTCGGGCCGGTCGCAGTCGCGTGGTGGCTAGCCGCGGAGGGAGGCCTTGACACAGTGTCTGTCCATTCTGTGTGAAGAACTGGAAGAGGAGGAGAGGACCAAAACTATACCCCATCGCTCTCAGCGAAAACGGCAACGATCGAACGAAATATACCCCTTCAGTTTTTTCCCATCCTCCTTTCCCCCCAGCGCCTAGATCATGACACTGCGGCTCAGTCAACATGTACGGCAATCATTTCCACGCTCGCTGTGTCGTATTTGGGACGGTTTCGTTGCAGCATCGCATCTCAGTGCGATCCTTCGGCTTGCTGATTTTGCTGTCATGTGGAGGGGAGTTGAGATGCATGTCTTACGTCTGCTCCGATTTGGATTTTTCTTCTAGATTGATACCACTGTGTTTTTGGCTTTGTCGCTTCATTTGGCTTCTTGCATCTTCCTCCACTTTTTGGTCTTTGCGCCTTGTTTCCCGGTCGCTCTGGTTTACGTCTGGCGAAATACCCCCGCAAGCAAATCCCCCAGCAACTCCCCTTATACCCCAATACCCCCATCAACAAAACTCCTGCTGTCCTCTTTGATACCCTGTGCCAGAGCGTGCCTTTTGGGCGCCGCGAGTTGGATGCGTAATAATTAATAAATGAGGTTCCCTTTTTGCAATGAGGTCGTGTGTAAATATGAAGTGATGCAAGTGATGAACATGAAACGAAGGGAGGTTGCAGATTGGAGGTTGCTCCGTTTGCTGTGGGTACGGGTAACCTTACTACGGTAGGTCGCCAGACGATAAACACCAAAGAAGACGAGATGAGACGATGCGAAACATACGGTAATGACAGGTCTTGGCACCAATCCCTTAAAACTCCGCCACACAGGCGAGCCCCGCTCTTCCCGGATCTGGGGGAGAGAACCGGGCCAGGTGCGCGGAGGGTGGAAAGTGGAGTGTGTGCGGGGCCTTGGCCTTTCCCCTTGGCCGTCTCCCCCCAGTTTCTCTGCTCATGTCATCGTTTGATTCAAGCCATCCCAACTACACACTCCATCCCAATTCATCCTCTCTTCCTCTCTTAACCAACTCCTAACCCACAATCACCGCAGTACATCCGTATTCGAATCTCTTCATCTGAACGTCGTGTACGTTTCGATAGCTGCCATCGCCGTACGGTACCCCCAGCTTCAATCCTCTACAATACGCCCGTTCAGTGTTGCCGTGTCGTGCTCAGGTGAGCGAAGCGGATTACCTACCCTACTGTATCGTGGGTACTCTGCTCACCACACATCGGTATTTGCGCAGCTGGTGCTGCCATCTCAAACCTGTACGGAGTAGTTCAGCGACAAGAACTGTGCTTGTCGCCGTACAATTACTGCACGGTCCACCCCGCCCACCTGCAGTGTCGCTATGACCTGCAACGCCAAACAAGAACTGTAACCCCAACCTGCCATATTTTCAACCGCGCAAAGCTCCGCACCCCGTGTCCGATTAAGTGCACATGCTGTTCCCGATCCACACCCACCTCCCCAAACCCTAGCTTCCCCGCCGCCTTGCATAGGTGTGAAAGCAATCATGGTACGTTCTGGGGTGTACAACCGCATATGACACAACGTGGAATGCAGCTAATCCGTCCCAGGGCTGCATGCAATCTTCCCAGCGTCACGCGTCGACTTCTGCCCCCGTTACAGAGCAAGTCCTTGACACCGCGGGCGCTAACACTTCGACCAGCCGCCTCGCTGCGCCAACTTCATCCATCTCGCGCCCGAACACCGGCACCTCCACTTCTGCTGCTACCAGCGGCAGCGCTCCGCACCGAGGACGCGCAGCCAACGATGCCAATGCACCCTTCGCGCTCAAGCTCGCACCAGAGCGTGCGCGGATCCCGCTTCCGCCACCTCGCACTCCCTCCGATGCTGCGACCCGCCGCACTATCTCGCGTAAGACGCTGATGCGCGAGCGTGAAGCCTTCTTCGACACTCGTGTCTCTGGTCGCCCTGAGGTGTGGGCTGCAGTTCGCATGGCTTGCGAGCTGCTCGAGGCGGGTGATGCAGAGGAGGCCAAGGCCGTTCTTCTCGCTGCAGGATGCCATTGTCCCACCGGGGAGATGTGGGGCACTGAGCGGTATCGTGGACAACGCCCACCGCGGCACACCATGGGCGGTGTATTTGACAAATGGGGCGAGCGCTATGTGGTGCCATCCTGGTGTGTCGGCGTACCGGTACTGGTAGTCGATGGCCCGGACGTCGAAGAGGAGTCGGATGACGACGACGGCGAAAAGGCAGTAGAGTTGCTTGCTGATGCGGGCAAGGGCAAAGCCCGTGTGGCCGATGCGCCGCTCGTGAGGGTCGTGGCGCGCATGAGCCATACGGCGAGGGATGTGGCAGTACAGGTGCGGGGGGATATTCGTGTCAAGGACCTGATTGAGAAGTTGAAGGAGGGCGCTGATGTAGGCTTTCCACATCTTACTTCGAACCCTGCTAACTGCTACAGCTCCGCCAGAACAGCCGCATGAAGCTCGTGTACATGGGCCGCATATTGCACGAGGGGCTTCAACTGAGCGCACAGGGCTGGCAAGAGGGAAATGTCGTCAATGCGCTTGTGCTCGATGCGGCGTAGAGAATACGCTGCTGACTAGCCTGGGCTGCACATATCAGATCCCGCACAGCGCAAGGACTCGTCAATTTAACCTTCTCGACACATTCGCCACTGGCATCTCAGAATCACTCTTCTTTTTGGCTTCAGTTCGACGAAATGGGCGGCAGGTGGAGGGATAGACGTTTAATGGGTGCTTTCTGTGGGACCCCGAACGGGGAATAGCACTTCTGTCTTCGCGTGCTTTGTTCATGACCTGACGACCGGACACATGGGAGGAAGATGGACGGTTACGCGGCGGTTGATTTTGCGTTGGTTTCTGATTGCGTCTTCTTTTCTACATGCGTGTGGGTGCACGTTCGATATGGGCGGTGTGCTTTTTCGGTAGTGGGTGTGTTCATAGGCGGGTGCATGGTTATGGCGCTGGAGGAGCGGGCAGGATGGATGATTCGAGGGCAAAAGGGAGAGGGGGGGTGTTTATGTAATTGTTAATATACCATGAGGATGTGGCGTGATGATGCTTGATACGGAAGCTTCATGGAAGTCGAGGAACCGCGAATGGTGCTGTACGTAAGCGGGAAGTGGCATTTATTGACTGTTCCAGAAAATATTAGCGTGAGGGGGGAGGCAAGCGAGAAGTACTCCAGCGACATCAGAGCCCGCAACCGTACTTCATTCTTCGGCTGACGCTGCGCTGACTATCTGAGCCTCGATGCCTACGTCGGAGACCCTCCACCTCTTCGCCTCCCAGCAACACCCCTCTGCATACATCAGTGCAGGCCACACAACGCATACTTCTCGCTGCCCTAGTGGAGATCGGGAGTCGGAATCCCGGCATGGGTTGAGTTGGGTGTATAACGATGCTCAGTGATAGGTGGCGGGTGATCGCGTTTTCACGAGTTGCGAGCGCCCTTTGCTCAGGGCAAGCCTCCCTCCGCTCAGCCCAGCTTCTGCAAATACCCCTGCGCAATAAGGCGCTCGACGTCGCCTTGCCGGACGTAGAACTGGCTGTTCTTCGTGAGGTTGATAGTCCTGCGCTTGTCAGCCATGCTCTCACCCTCCCCATCACCACCATCAGCAAGACCACATACCCATACTCCGTCTGAATCTCCCCCGCATCCCGCAGCACCCGCACATCAACAAACAAATCTCTTGGCGGCTCCAAACTCCCCGTGAGATCCACATCCGTCCACCGGCCCTTATACGCCGCCAGCAGATCCGCATACTGCCGCGCGTAATCCTCCTCCTCGGGACTCAGATTCCCTCCCTCCGCACCTTCCTCTCCTCCATCTCCCCCACTACTCATCCCTTTCCCGCCCTCCCACACGGACCCGGCAATCCGTTCCACCCGCCCCCGCGCATACGCCATCAGGCAGCGCTTATTCCGCCGCATGCACACATACGCGGTCAGGAGCTGCACGCGTGCGCCGGGGTCGTTGATGATGCTGGACGACGGGTCCTGCGAGGCGGGACCGAGGAGCGTATTCACGGTGGACTGGAGGGAGCGCGTTTCGGCGATTATGGAGGCTATGAGTTCGGTTTGTGGGGCGGGGAGGGTGGGGAGGGAGCGCGTGCGCGCGGCGTGGGCGATCTGGTGGAGTGGATTAGCGGTGATGTAGAGGGGACATCATTGGGGAGGTGAGAGACGCACTAGCTTATTCGCGGCGTCGCCGTACATTTTGGCAACTGACGCGGTTGCAGCCACGAGCGCGATCGCGAAGCGCAGAGGCGGGGTGGAGGGGTGGAGTTGACGTCGGCGCGCACGGGCGCGGTTGCGCGGGCGCGTAACCCTGCGCGGAGCGGGGCGGGGCGGGGAGGCTCAACCTCAGCTCCGAACGTCACCTCTTCTTCTCAACCACCAACTACATACGTAGTATTGCTGGTATCTCGTGCGAGATCTTTTCCCTCAGTCATACACCGACTCGGGCATGTCAACCGTACTTGACGATCATAACCTCAAAATCGCCTCCCCCCTTTCCGTCCTCCGCTGTCCGTCACACAGCCCCTCCACCGTCCGTCCCACCAGCCGCCAGATCGGGCAGCGCGATGGCACGGCGGGATCATACAGGATCGTGCACACCGTCGGTGTGGTACAGGGCGAGGGCAGAGAGTCGCTGCTCTGTACCTGGCACTATTAATGTTACCCGCCGGAGCCTGCCGGGGAGGCGAGAGGGGTGGGTATAAAAATGCCAATGCTAGCTGCGTTGCGCATAGCGCGCAACGCCGAGTATTTGTACGCCTATGTTACTCGCCACTACATACTGTCAGCCTCTCTCAAGCCAGGGGGGCACGAAATCGCCGATGACGCTCCGCAACATACAGCCAGGCACCGCGGGGACACACGGCTATATTTCAACCTATATACAGCAGCGGGCGTCCATCTCGACAGCCCCTGGGGTATTTCCAAACCCAGTAACCCAGATTCTTCGCAAAAAACGAACGACGCCCCCAACCGTGTACCAAAAACGCCACACCGTAACCGCCCCCGATTCCCAGTCTCCCGTGCACCTCTATTTTGAATCGAAGATCCGAGTGAACCCAGTCTGTCCTGTCCTGTCCTGGAACTAACCCCGAACGCCAAAGGAAATGAGCTGTATCCATCTATTAGCACGCCCGCAAAGAAACCCCCCCGCGATCGCGACACCCCTTGCCAGTACCGACCCCCCCTCCCCCATCTCCATCTCTATTGCCCCCAAACCCCCTAGTTCCTGTCCCCACTCAGCTTCCGGTCCATCTGCTGCATCATCACCTCTTCATCCCAATACTTGTCAAAGTCCGACGGCTGCTCGAACGTCGGGCTCGTGCTCTCGGGCTGCCACGTCTTAGTCGTATAGTCCGTCACCAGCCCAGTCGACGGGTACACGCCCAGCGCCGCCTGCTCGCGTTCGTGCTGCATGACAAGCTGGCGATCGAGATCGAAAGCACCATCCGATACCTGCCCCTGCCCCTGTTGCTGGCTCTGCACCGGGTATCCCCCACCTTCCCCACCACCCATACCGCCCACCTCCATCGCCGCAGCGAAATGCCCCTCATCGTACGCCAATAGCGTCGGATCCACCTGTCCCATCTCAAACGGGCCAGGCGTGGTCGACGCACTATGCAGCTGCAGCAATTCATGATGGCTCGCGCCAGGCAACCCAATAAGCGCGGGGTTACTCGTGTACCCGCCGTGATCCAGCTGCCCAAAGCGTACGTCCTCTACCGCAGACATCAAGTGACCGTGGTGTGGGTGGTGCCCGAAGAACCCGTGTGCCTGCGGCATGGCATGACCCATCGGCACTGGCAGCGGCCGGCCCCCGTTGCTCGCCTCCCAGCTCGACTTGTTGTACCCATCGTTCGGGCCGAACTGCGCGTCCAGCGGTGGCGGGCGCGGATTCGCTTGCACCGACCGCGCGGGGTAACCGGCATCACGGCCGGGACGCTTAGAACCGCGGTTGCGCCGTCCGTGCGAGGCGCCCCATTCCGCGTCCGGGTCGTCCAAGTCCGATGGCTCGAGGCTGTCTTCGTCACTGTCGGTCCCCTTGCGCTTGCGGGACGCGACGCCCGGCTTCGAGGGCGAGAACTTGTAGTGCGGGTGGGCATTTTGGTGGTTGATGCGCTCGACCTTGGCGAGGTCGTTGTAGAACTCGCGGACCTGCGGCGGTTCAAGCGGCCAGGACTCGCCGGAGACGGAGGAAACGACTTGATGGTTGTTGTGCAGGCACCAGACCTTGGTGCGTTCGGCGTAGGCAGAGCGGTACAGCATGAACGAGTTCATCGGTCGCGTGATGTAGCCGTTGCGCCGCTCGGCTTCCTTAATGCGCTCCTCCACCGACCGGTTCACCCATGCTTCCATGTCACGTACCGGTACGTGGTTCATGTCCTTGGTGAGCACGCTCAGGGGGGCAGTCAGCTTCGGCGTCTTCGTCTTGTCGGCCTTGGCGCCTTTCTTCTTTGCAATGCGCGGCGGTGTCGTCTTGCGCACGCTGCCATGCGGCGAGTTGGTGCGTGTGTTGGAGCGATTGCTCCGTGTCTGACGTCGGCCTTCGCTGACGGTGGACAAGGGAGTTGGGGGAGATGTCAACGGCAGGCCATGTGGTTGCATGTACTGGACGTGTTAGCAGGACTCCCTATTCCCAGACAGAGACGCCTACAAGGGACGCCTGATAGGAACGTACTGGAGATCCCGAGTGGGACAAGTGGCCATCGGCCGGGTAGTACGGCTGTTGCTGTTGCTGATGCTGCTGATGTTGTTGGTGCTGTTGAAGCTGGTGCTGTTGGAACTGATGCTGCTGGTGCTGCGAATGTTGCCCCTGATCATACGCCTTGCTGGGTCAGCATGGACAAGTCACTCAAAGAAGTCCTCACGTATTGTATGCCAAGTCCCATGGCCTGTGATGGTTCAGGATAATGGGACTCGCTATAGGGGCCCAGATGCGCGACAAAGGGTTCGTGCTCCATCGGGAGTGCGTTTGCCGGGTGGAATTGAGTGACGTTGAGTGGCTGGAAGACTGTTTCGCTGACTTGGTCCTCGAGGGTTCGGCGGAGATGAAGGGCAAGGTCCTTTGCTGCTTTCTCGGAAACGATCAAAAATCGACGCGGTGGGAGTGAGCGCGATTCCCTTTTTCCCATGAGAGCGCAGAAGGATGCGAAGTGGACTGCTCTGGATGCCGAGCAGGTCCGAAGACAGAGGCGAAGAAACCCGACGATACTGACGTTCAACAAGCCAGCGCCGTGTACACTGTTCTGGATAACCGTCCGCCTGCTTTCTGAGTCGTCCTGAACACTGCTTCAAGCCCAAGGGAAGATCCAGAAGGCTTCCGTGCGTGTGATTTTAGTCGAACAGGTCGCCAGGAATCCAGAGTTATTGAATCAGATTGATGTTGAAGACGTGTTTCGCTCGGTAGGGTTTGCGATGGTCTTCAAAGAAGGGTAGGACGAACGCTTGCAAGCAGCCGCCTTTGACAGCGGATACAGACCGACTTCCCAGCACGATGCCGCGCGAGAAGACGTCCCCCCAAACCTCGTGTCTCGGACTGTTTAAAAACTTCACAGTGTCTGATGAGATTGTCTTTGTGGCGGAGTGAGAGAGGACGGAAGAGCTTGATCATAGGATAGACGGAGAGCTGATCAGGGCAGAAGGGGGTTGTCGCCAACGTTGAGTAGCAAAGAAAATCCTTTGTCAAAGAGACTGCATAGTGTTTAAGAGTATTTGTATCGATTGCAAGAGCAGCCACTGGGAGAACAACACTGGCTGCATACGTAGGAGCAGGACGATCAACTGACTGAAGACGGACGCCGAAAGACGAATCCGTAGTGGTCTCGACCACATAGCCGGTAAAGGACCTTGGGCAGTGGGGGCAAGCCGCTTCCGGTCGGTTTGGCAACTAATTCAAACTGATCCAGAAACTCGCACAAAATATGGAGCCTGCTATTTCCGATGTAGCCGGGTCATCTCTCCACGCCTTTTGGCGGGGTTAGGATGAGGGAAGAATGAGGGGGGGGGGGAGGGGCGGTTGAGTGAGAGGATGTGGACATGGTCCGCAACTACTGAAACGAGAGTAAGGCTCGATTGCGAGCGAAAACGGTCCTGAGGAGGACCTCCTGCCCAGGGCATCGGTCAGACCGCAGTGTTGCGAGAGACAGTGGAACGGAAGTGACCCAATCAGGGCGCAGCATACAACCCTTACCGCTATATGGCGGATTCCCACCCTCCACGCCCCGCCCAAGCAAGATGCAAACGCGTGTGGCTTGATACCTGGGGGTCCGCCATTAGTTCGCAGAACGAAAGCATGGGGCACCTGGAGGGTGGTGGTAGGGCGGAGCAGGAGGGGGAGGACAGAGCATCATTTTACAGAGAGACCAAGCTCAGCCGAGCCGGGAGATGCTGGAAGCGGGTAGGGAAGGAAAGAGGGGAAGGAGAGGGCATGAAGAAGATGGGGTTACACGAAGTAATTCGAGGCGCATTCCTCGCCTGGTTCCCAGTATCCGGATTAGCGGGCCTCTCCCGCCAACCTGTTGCCGCGGCATGAGCGGAGATAGAAGCGTTGAGGAGCAGGGACACCACGCAAAATGCCTTCAGGAGATGCGTGACTGTGGTGGAGAGCCTTTTCAGGCGGGAGACACGGTAATGATGTGCATGTTACAGCGGCTACGTGCATGGCTGGATCTGGTAAGAGTGGCCAGGAACCAGGAGTTAGGATAAGTTGGCGGGGGAGGGTGCGCCATGTCTCACCAGAACGTGCCAGACCAAGCAGGTCATCTTGGAGAGGGGGAATAACGCCTAGGGGAGCATGTGCACGGGTGTGGAGGTGGTGGTGGTGGTGGTGGTGGTGGTGGTGGTGGTGGTTGGGAGGATTAATAACCACCCTAGAGCACGAGGCTGAAGGGAGCAGTCGGCGAAGCTAGCGAAGGCCAGCAGAGCTGCAAGCTAGGCCGACTGCTGGGTAGGGCGTGAGAGGAGGAGAGTAGCATGGACGATTGGGCCTTGAGCCGTGTGTGCAGCATGCACGCCGTCCAGCGGGATGCTGTTAGCGGCCAGCGGCGCACCAGATCCTGTGTACGTACCGCGGGGTCAAAAATTTGTGTATCTTTCTTGCAACGGCGAAGGAACCAAACATCGTCTTGTCTTTTTTCTCACTCTTCCCGTCTCACGTCCGCAACCAACCAGCAGGAGCCGGCTGCTTCCGGACGATAGAAGTGCGGGTGGGCACGAACGAAGCCGGTGCTCGGAATGAAAGCTAGCCCAGCAGCTGGGGCTGGATCCTGTGTAACAAACGGCCGTTCTTAGCCATTGGGCCGCCGAAGACACAACTTGACAGGGCTCAACCTCAGGCCGATGACGGGTGGCTGCGTTTCGGTGCCGCCTGCATGCGGGTAAATCAAGGCTTGGTATTTGACACCGATTGGGCGCACCGTCAATACGAGGCGGCCGGGTGGATGCCGGTGATGCGTGCGGCGGGCGGGCGGGCGATGGGGACAGCACTGCCAGATCTTCCGGGTCACGGTGGCGGACTGAGATGGCGTAGGGTCGGAGAGTTTAGGAAAAACTGAGGACCCATTTGGAGGTGATTGTGGGGGATCTGAGGGTGGAGGTGCCTTGCAAGGGTTGCCCACCATGGGAGTTGCATATGTGCGCCTGTCGTGACTCTGGGTAGTACAAACGACACACTCAGGGCCAGCGACTAGAAGGGCAGAATTTGATTATCCGCGATTTCGGGGGATGGTCATCGTCCAGATCGCATCATTGGTGAGCCGAAGAGGGAATTGCTGGAGAGAGTCCACGGAAGGGCCGATAGCGAGTTAGAGATCTAGACGTTCCTCGTCGCCTTAAACGCCGAATCCCCCACGGCGATTAGAGAGCAAAATGACTGAGAAAATGGCTGTTCGCAAAGTCGCGGGGTCTTCAGGCCGTGTTGGGCATATGCTGCTGGATTGGCGCTGCAGTACGAGGTGGGTTGAGGTGAGGAGAAGCCATCCAAGGGTGGAGTGCGTCTGAGGGATTCGGCTGGAGTTGCTGTAGGATCGAGGGTTCCGGCTAATTGAGAGGAGATGTGTTTGTTCAGGAACGAGATGAGGCGTGAGAGGTGCGAAGTCGTGGTGTTAGGTTTTCGTCTCCCGCTCATCCTGTCGCTCGTCGTAGTCAAAGCCCCTTCGCCTCCGTCCTTCGCCTCACTGGAGGAAGCCGCACCCCCACGCGGCTGTGGCTTATGCCTCTCATTCTCACGAAGCTGTAGCTGAAACTGCACAGCTTCCAACGTGCAAACCCGATTTTGACTGCAGCACTTTTCAGCGTGTTATCGAGTTTTGGCTTTGAGACCCGCCATGAAGCCAGGAGAAAGCGCATGATCCATAGTTTAACACTATAGAGTTAAAAAGTTCATGAGATTCAAAATGAGCTCAGTGACGGCCTTTGAAAGTTGTAACTTCTTGGCTGAAGTTCGTCGTCTTCACGGCTAGCCTTATGTACGGGTACCAAGCCACACCCCATCCTCCCCTGGTCTGATTTCCGCCCTTGGCGTCCCGCCCTCCACTTTCTCCACCGTCCATCGAACCTGCAACATCGGCGCGTCACCAAATCTCAAAAAGCCAGCACCCTCAATCATGGCGCCCTCGGCCACGCAAACCCTACTCTCTCCCGCCGAGCTTTCCTATATTCACCACTCGCTCTCTCTCTCGCCTCCGATCCGCCCGGATGGCCGCTCTCCGACTGAATTCCGGCCGCTTTTCGCTGAAACGGACATTTTGCCCAATACGAATGGCAGCGCGCGGGTATGCTTCGCGGACGGAAGTGAAGCGATCGCAGGTGTGAAGGCCGAGGTTGAGAGGTCAATCGCACGGCCCGGACTGGACATCTCGGCAGACGATGACGGTGAGGAAGAGCGTCACGGCGAAAATGCCTGGGTGGAGATGAGCATTGAGATTCCAGGCCACAGGGATGACGATGCGCTGCCCGTGTTCCTGGCAGCTATGTTGACGGAGGCGCTGCTTGCAGACTCTGAGCTGAAGGACAGGTTGTGGATCAATCGACGCTTTCACTGGAAGTTGTACATTGACGTGCGTATCCCCTCCCCTTTACCCACTCACTTCTGCGTCCTTCCAGCGCAAACATATACCGGTAGCTAACAACAAGATCGCAGATTCTCCTTCTCTCACCTCCGTCCTCTTATCCTCTCCCCCTTCTAAGCCTCACCACTCATCTCTCCCTCCTCTCCACGCACCTCCCGGCCCTCATCTCCGACCCCGCTGACGATCCCCTCTTCAACGACGACTGGCACAGCGCTACGCCGCTGTACCCACCGTCAAGCTCCACCCCCCCTGTAACCCTCCTCGTCACAACCATCGGTGAAACGATCCTCCTCGATCCAACACCGGAAGAACTCGCCGTCGCAGACGCCGTGCTCGCGCTCTCTGTTGCCGCACCTTTGCCTTCTAAGGCTAAGAAAGGGAAGGGCAATCCCCAGGCTCGCCTTCTCGCGATCCGTACGCTAGATCCGCCCTCGCGGCTGACGCCCCTGGGTACAACGGCAGGCCCTACGGAAGGCGCGCCGCCGCGGACCGGAATGGCGTGGGCGCCGCCGCAAGGTGGGTTGAAGAGAGAGCTCTTGTCGCGCGTGATCAAGGCGGTGGTTGCGCCCGGAGGAGGGGCGGAGGAGGTACTTGCGGGATTGGCAGGGGTGGTGGCGTAAAGAGAATCGTATTTTGACACTGAAGGTCTGACAGTAGAGCCATATGTGACGCGCCACGACGAGATGGGTTCTACACACACGATGGACGCTCGCACGATGGACGCTCGTAATATGCTCAGCAGTCGCAGCATGACTGAGTGTGGGATACCGATAGGACGTTTATCTGGCGGAAGGAGACAATGCCACCTTTCAGCTACCGGGGGCAATCGGTACATGAACCTGCAACACGTACTACGTAGGAGATGCCGTTGGCCGGAAGGCTAAGCGCCTTCCTCTTCCTGGTGCGCGTGTGTAGACTTGAAATCATACATACCGGTCAAGAGTCAGCTGCAATTCAAGAGGAATTATGGCTCTAGACAACTCCATTCAAGCTCCAACGAAATTGCCGTCTTTGGTGAAAATTGACTTGTTTGTCATGTTTGTACTCCGGGCCTCTTAGAGTCGCATATAACATAGGGTTACTTCTCGCAGCTGCAAAATAATCGGTCGATAAGTAGGCATAGCGAAAGCACTTGCATCAATATTTTGCCTCCACCCCAATTTTCACTCCACTCCAAATTATCGGCATTTATGGCCGCTGCATCCCCAAGGGGAAGGCTGAACCTCTAGCACTCCAGCGTGACCAGGCTGCCGAGCGGACAAAGAGCGCTATTGGTCCCCGCACTTTGCGATGCGGACCGCCAACCCTGTCCCGCCCTATGACGTATGGTTGATATTCCTCGGCGTCAGGGTCTGCCCTCCATTGACCTCTCTTCCCCTCTTCCCCACATCGCACATGCCAGAACTTCTCTCGCAATGCCTTCCAGTATCGCGATCTCCTTCCTCAGCGCGCTGCAGGCCTCGGTGTCGGTGCTGATAACCGTCGGGTTCGGCGCGCTGGGCTTCAGGTGGGGGTTGATCGACGAGCGGTCGGCGACTGAGATAGGGAAGACATGTGTGAAGCTATTCTTGCCGGTATGTTTCTTGTCATAGCGTGGGGAGTAGCTAATGGCAAAGGCATTGATGGCCACGAACTTGGGCGGCGAGCTGCATTTGAGCACGGTGATGCGTTATGTTCCTATCTTCAGTGCGTCCCTCGTCGCGCCCCATAAAGAAGCTAACGAATAGTCTGGGCCATCGCATACAACCTGATATCTCTCGCACTCGGCGTGGTATCAACGCGCATCTTCGATCTTCCGGAATGGGTCACACCGGCGATAACCTTCAACAACACGACCTCGCTCCCTCTCCTTCTCGTCCAAGCCCTTGAAGCAACAGGTATCCTCAAGGGCCTCCTCATGTCGGCCGACGACACCACCAGCGCCGCGGTCGAGCGCGCAAAGTCCTACTTCCTCGTCAGCTCTATGGTTAGCAATGTGCTCACCTTCGCCATCGGACCGCGGCTCCTTAGCGAATATAGCGAGCACCCAGGTGACAAGCCCAATGACGAGGAATTCGAGGGCACAGATGCAGGGGACGGATCAAGCATAGGCAGCGACGTCGACCCCGACGAGAATACTTCCCTCCTCCCCGACCCAGTCGTGCGCTCTGGCAAGCGCACCGCGCGGAAAGGCAGGGACTACTTCGCCGCACTACCGCCATGGATGCAGACCACGCTCAGCGTAGCATACTCGTTCTGCAACGCGCCGCTGCTCGGAGCCGCAGTAGGCACGCTCATAGGCCTGGTGCCGGCGCTGCACCGGGCATTTTTCGCCGAGACCTTCGACGGGGGCATCTTCAACGCGTGGTTGACGAAGGGCGTCCAGAACGTCGGCGATTTGTTTGCCAGTCTGCAGGCCGTGGCTGTTGGCGTAAAGCTCGCTGCGGCGCATGCGCGGGCGCGGAAGGGCGAGGCTAGCGGACATGTGCCGTGGAAGAGCATGGCGTTCGTTACGGCGGTGCGGTTCGTGGTCTGGCCTGCTATTGCGGTGCCGCTGTTTTGGGCGCTTGCTGGCAAGACGAACATTCTCGGGAATGACCCTGTGCAGTGGTTTTGCCTCATGCTTATGGCGGCGGGGCCGAGTGCGATGCAGATTGCGGCGCTGGCGGATGTTAAGGGGTGTGGGGAAGGGGAGAAGTTGAGTATTGCAAGGTTTTTGACGGTGAGTTCGGGTTGTGTGGAGGATGGACAAGGCTAACTGGCGCAGATGTCGTATGCTATCTCGCCGTTGATATGTCTAGGTGTTGTAGGGAGCTTGAAGGCTGCGGAGGCGGCTAAGAGCGGATAGGCGTCTGGTTTGTGGAGAGGAGCTTAGATGGTGGTGTAGTGCTCTCCTGAGCTCTGATATTGCAGAGTCGCATTACTGAACGGGAAGTGTTTTCTGACAGCGTTATACTGCGGACCGGAGAACATTGATTGAGGCTGATGGATTGGTCCATCATGGAGGGCCAGTTCATCCGCAATCAACGGTGTTGTGTAGGAGTAAGAAGAGGAAGTTGCCATGGGGTATGTACTAATTTACGAAAGGATGGATGTTAAATAGCTATGTGAGCTCTGACACTGGAATGAAGTGTCTGTCACCTGGGCTCGGATGTCCATTTCCGGGAAGATGCATGACGTTGAGCTTTCCCTGCATTCGGGGGCCTGAGGCAGAAACTCAACTCCAGCCGAACCAACAGCACATGCATGTCGCGATGCCCTTCGAATGAGGTTACGGCCGAATCAACACGACATCAAAGTTGCCCCGAAGCCCGGCTCGGCATCTGACAGCACCCCGAATCCGACACTTCAGGCAGTATCGTGCTTGACCGCTTGAAAGCCTCTTGTCAGAATGGCGAGACTCGGCATGGGTGTGTTCAGTGATCAGCAGCGCTTCCGAGGTGCACCGTTGCCGACTTTACCATTCCCCGCACGAAATAATAGTGGGGAAGGAACAGGCGGCCATGTCCTCTCGGCATGCGAGGTACGACATCCGAGCATGGGCCTCGCGGACAGTCTAACCAGCCGAAGTAAGGCGAACCGTTAGCATGGCGTGGGGTGGCGGAAGATGCGTTGCGTGCGGGGAAATGGCAACCCCGACCCGAGATATTTATCCTTCGTGACGCGCGGCCGCTTCGCTGACCTTTTTTGCTTCGCTTTCCCTTTCCCTTTCTCTCGTCCTCGTCTTCGTCTTCCTCATTTGCAGTGCAACCGACCCCGCGACGTGTATCACGATGGCTAATAAGGCGGAGGCGGAGCTCAATCCCCACAGCTATGCGCGCCACCGACGCGCTATGCCTGACCGCATTCATCGCGTCGACGGCTACCACCACGATGGCTACACCTACTATCCCGTCGTTGTGGTCGGCGCGGGCGAGTCTGGTGTCGCGACGGCGTGGAAACTGAAGAGAGAGCTTGGATTCGACCAATTCCGCGTGTTTGAGCGGCAGAGTGGCATTGGGGGCACGTGGTGGATCAACCGGTTTGCTTGCCTCACGCGTCGCGGCCAAGCGGTGATGCTAATGAGTGCAGGTATCCGGGAGTTGCATGCGATGTGTAAGCTTGCGTGGTTCTATGTATGATGTCCTGTCTAATGCCCCCAGTCCTGCCGCCTTCTACTCCTTCTCCTTCCATCCGAATCCCAAGTGGACGACGCTGTTCCCCTCTGGCCCAGAGATCTATGCCTACCTCCAGGAAGTCTGCGACACAGCCGGCATAACGGACAAGATCGAGCTCAACACCGACGTACCGCTGTGCCGCTGGCTCGACGACGACCAGGAGTGGGAAATCACAGTCCACCACCTGGTACCCGGTACCGGCGATCTGAGCTCCAGGGACCGAGCACGGAAAGTGCAAGAAGAAGGCGAAAGCAGCGTCATCGTGTCCACGGAAATCATCCGCGCGAAAGTGCTCCTCAGCGCGGTAGGCGGCCTCGTCGAGCCGCGCGCCAAACCCGAGAACGTGCCCGGTTGGGAGAGTTTCAAGGGTCCGGTTTTCCACTCCGCGCGCTGGGACTACAACGTCGATCTCAAGGACAAGGATGTCGTGGTCGTCGGCACGGGGTGCAGCGCCGCGCAGTTTGTTCCGCATCTTACGCAAGAGCCCTTTGGCGCGAAATCCGTCACCCAGCTCATGCGCTCGCCGCCCTGGGTCGTAAAGCGCATGGAACCGCCCTTCGGCCGCGAGAAATGGGCCAAATGGGCGCCGGCCGCTTTCACCTACGTCCCCGGCTTGCTGAAGACTTTCCGCACGATGCTCTTCTTCGCGATCGAAGCCGAATTTCCTATGTTCAGGGCTGAGTCGACGCAGAAACGGCGCGCGCTGGAGGAGAAACTCATCCGGCATATTAAGCGCACGACGCCGGAGAAGTATCATGAGATCTTGACGCCGGATTATGACGTGTGCTGCAAGCGCCGCATCTTTGATGCTACTTGGTATCCCGGGTTGAATGACCCCCGCGTAGAGCTTACGACGCAGCCGCTCACGGCTGTGCATGAGGACAGCGTGACTATCGGCCCTGGGCGGTGCTACCCCCCGCTCAGCAGGACGGAGAGCAAGGCCCCTACCGAAAAGCGGGATGTGCATGCCGACGTCATCATCCTAGCCAACGGCTTCGACATCAGCAAGTGGCTGCACCCAATGGCCGTAAAAGGACGAGGCGGCGTCGACCTTGTCGACCAGATGCACGCCCGGGGCGGGCCGCAAGCATACCAAGGCACGGCGATGGACGGCTTCCCGAACTTTTTCCTCATCTTCGGTCCGAATACCGCGACGGGGCATAGCAGCGTCATTCTCGCGACGGAGAACATGGCGAACTACGCGCTCAAATTTGTGAAGAAGGTTATCAGGGGCGAGGCGAGCACCGTGGAGGTCAAGAGGAGCGCGGAGGAAGCGTATACGGCGGATATCCAGCGGAAGCTGAAGGATACGGTGTGGATGAGGGGCGGGTGTGCGAGTTGGTATTATACGGAGGATGGGTGGAATTCGACCGTGCTGCCGTGAGTGCATCCCCCTGGCGTCATGGCGCTGGCTAATTTGTGGCATAGGTACTCGCAGATCTGGTTCGGGTACAGATGCATGTTTCCCCGCTGGCGCGACTGGGATGTCAAGCTTACGCGTCGTGGCACCGTCAAGCAAGCGCTGCACCGCGGGCTGCGCTTGTCGGTCTTTGCGGCGGCGTTGGTGGGGTTGTGGCGTGCGAGGAGGGCGGGGCTTGGGCCGTTGGAGGCAGTGAGGTTACTACTCGCCAGTGTTTCTGCGCAGGGGAAGAGTGCGCTGGGGGTTGTAAGGGAGGTTTTACATGCGGTGGTTGAGAGGGGGGCGGGGGTTGTGGGGAGCTTGAAGGTATAGGGGCATCCGAGGTGATGATGTTAAAAGGTGGCGATGCATCATCTTAGGCAGCTATAATTTCACAGGTTTACCACTCCAGTGAGCGTACAGGCGGCTCTGGTACGTGATTTGGAGGAACTGAATGCTCACGGCGGCTCATCTTCTAGCGATCTTCCAACGCGGCGTCACTCAGCTCGAACGACGGAGTCGATGCCGGGTAACTTGATACTGACACATCTACCACGACTCTCGGGACTGCGAAGACTACACCGAACTCTATCAATAGCACCACAGCAAGCGATGCGCTTTGCCATGCCAGCGCCGCTAGATACTCAACCGTCACGCCGGTCATACTCCCATTGAAAGCCGCACGAAGACTCCCAAAGGAAACGCGAACAGCCCTCTCACCCTCGAATTACGTAACGAATACGCAGCACACGCCTCTCGCCTGCCCACGGCATCTCCCATGCGGAAGGTGGGCCCTTGCGGGAACGTCGCTTAGCTCGCGCCTGCCCGCGTCTGAATCGCTAGCCGTAATCTTTGCGGATCGTGTGCGGCAGCCTTGCGCTTATGCCCATGTCGAACTGAAGGGATCCGGGACACGCTCCGTCCATACGGCAAATTCTCCGTTAGTCAAAGAGACCGCGTATCTCTTGGTCACGAGCGCGACGTCACTCCCTTCGCCTCTCCAACCCATGCGTCGATCCGCACTCAACCCGGGTCTTCGCGCGTGAGCCCCACGTGCGGACAGGCATATAACTTGGCTTTAATATCACATCCCCGGTCGAGCAACACCCCAGCGCGCATCGAAGCCTCGACCTTCTTAAAAGGACAACTCCCAGGCCTACAAGGCTCTCCCCTAAGGGATCTCATCCGCGATGTGCGGCGAAAGGCAGGTCGCAAGCCCGCGGATCTCCCGCCGAGTCCACGATGATGTCCCGTGGAGAGTCATCGCGAGCTCGTGCAGCAGTACACGCAGCCGAGAGGCTACGAACCGCACTGCCGAGCCGCGATGCTACTTGCGCGGGGCGTGGTAGCGAGTCAGCCTCGCGGGTCCCTCCTACCCCTCACGGGTCCCTCCCGCCACACAATGACCGGCACGCAGTATAAGTCGCCCGCCTGCGAGGCGGGCACAATGTCTGCACCGCACCACCAATGGCCTTTACGCGCCTTCTTACGCTCGCGCTCGCCGCTGGCGCTGCTGCCCGGATTGCCGACCTACATAAGCGTCAGGCCTTCACGCCTGGTCAAGCAGTGAACACGACGAGTGGGGTATTGAGAGGTATTCCCGGTCCCTCGCGTCCGGATGTGTCTGTCTACCTTGGGATACCGTACGCAAAGCCGCCGGTGGGGGAGCGGCGATTCGCCGCGCCGGAGCGGTTTGTGGGGACGGGGGAAGTTAACGCTACTGCTTTTGTGGGTGTCCCGATGAGTGTGGTGATATGGGTACTAACTTGAGGAAGTCGCCGTAGGTTTTTGAGCCTTGGATGGGGGGAAGGGGCTGATGGGTTAGGGATTGTCCCTCAAACGGAATCAACGTGCAAGAAGCGCTCTCGCGCCTCAGTCCCGACGCCCTGAACGACCTCCTCAACAGCCTGACCCCTCCCGCGCTGCAGCTCCTCGCGTCGTGGGGCCAGGCGGGCAATGCGTTCAGTGAGGACTGCCTGACGCTGAATGTGTGGACCAAACCACAAACAGGAGAGAAAGCCAAAGGCACGTCCCCCCCCGCGCCAGCAACTCCCACTAACTTCCATAGCCGTGCTCTTCTGGATTTACGGCGGCGGCTTCGAATCCGGCGCAACAAACAACCCGACCTACAGCGGCGAATTCTTCGCGGATAACCAGGACGTCGTGTTCGTAAGCGCAAACTACCGCACCAACATTTTCGGCTTCCCGGGCCTCCCCGGCGTCAAGCTCCCGCAGAATCCAGGTCTGCTCGATCAGCGCCTCGCGCTGGAATGGGTGCGGGATAACATCGCTGCGTTCGGGGGTGACCCGAACCGGATCACGATTTTCGGGCAATCCGCCGGCGGCGCCTCTGTCGACTACTACACCTTCGCGCATGCATCCGACCCCATCGCCGCCGGCGCCATCGCGCAGTCCGGCACAGCTGTGAGCTTCACGTCTACCCCCGCACCGTCGAATAACACAGCCGCGTGGTACAATGCCTCCGCGACGCTCGGGTGCGGCGGCCCGGGCACGCCCCTGACCCAGAGCGTCGCCTGCGTGCGTGGGAAGAGCACGACGGACCTCCTCTCCGCGATCGTAGTTAACGACCCGATCGCATCAGTGCTAGGCAACTTCGGCCCGACGACGGACGGGGTGAGTGTGTTCGCCGACTATGCAACTCGGGGCCAGGCGGGGAAATTTGCGAAGATCCCGCTGCTGATCGGGAACAACGACTATGAGGCCGGACTCTTCCGCTTGCTCGCCCTGGGCGCTGGTAGGAGCTTTCCGGATGCGGCGTGGTGTCTGTTCAACGCTGATATCTACACCTGCCCGGCGAGTACGAGTGCGAGCTGGCGGGCGCGTAACGGCGTCCCGGTTTGGAGATACCGGTATTATGGCGAGTTTCCGAATACGCGCCTCACGTGGAAGCCAAATTCGGGCCCGTGGCATGGGGCGGAGATTCCGGTTGTTTTTGGGACGGAGGAGGGGAGTAGTGCGGGCGTGCCCGACACGCCAGCTGAGGTTGAAATCGGAAAGTATCTGCAGAGTCTCTGGGCCGGGTTTGCGAAGGATCCGAAGGGGGCACTGAGTGGGCAGCAGTTTAAGCTGCCGAAGTACAGTACCAGTAGTGAGTTGGTCCTATCTCAATCTGAGGGCGGATGGCTAACGCGGACAGCGAGATCGCTCATCCTCTTCGCGCAGAACAATCAGACGGCACCGAACTTTGCGAATCCGCGCAACACGGATGCTATCTGCCCGACGCTGGATTTTGTGAGTAGATTGTTTCCGGGCGGATTGTTTTCGGGGATTTCGAGTGGGAGCAGTGATGGGAGTGATTTGGATGCGTTGCTGGCGATTGCGCAGCCGATTATTGATTTGGTTACGGCGGGGAGTCCGCCGCCGGCTGGGTCGAGGTGCAAGTTTTAAAGAGTGATTTGGGATGTATTGCTTTGGTCGCGATAGAAGGCCGAGACGGTCTAGTTAATGTCTAAGAAATGGAGCAATCGGTGTCCTATGCATACTGACCTTTTATACTTGTATTTGTTGGCCTATAGAATACGGGATAGGGGCTTCGGGCGCAATGGCTACGGTGAGAGGCGAGAGACGCTCAAGACCAAATTCACGATGTGGCAAATGTCCTTCCATGTTCCTTCCCAAGAGCGATATGCTCCTTCCAACGGTAATTATGTTGCCTTGGTGCCATACATGCCTTACTGCCCAGTACGTCCCCCAGGTGTCTACATCAGGAGAGTCCGGGTATCAAGAGGCATATGGACAGCGACACGGGCCACGGGAACACAGGCAGTCCTCGCTGGCATACGGTACGTGAGAGCGAGTCACAGTAGCAGCAGCACCAAGCACAACTCGCCGCAAGAAGTCCGATCTTGAATCAACCCAACGCCCATCCCACAAAATAGGGGGGGGGTATATAACACGCCCAAACACCCGCCACCAGCTTCTCCGACCCATCTACATCCCCTCACCATCCCCACCAGCCTCCTCCTCCGCCTTCCTTCTCCTCGCCAAATCCTCCTTCGTAACTAACCTCCCCAACCCCACCGCCTCCCCAATAAGCACATCCACCGGCACCCCAATCTTCGTCAAACCGTCCCCAAGATATGTCAGTAGCGCCTCCCCATCCGCACACGCCATGAGCCCGCGCCGATTAATCCTCAACAGCGCCAGCGCAACACAGAACAAGTATCTGCCGTCACAGAACCCGCACAACACGTCCCAGACCCTGAACAGCGGCTCACCAGCAAGCGCAGCGCCAAACCCGCTGATAAACCACCCCGGACTAAACATATCCAACACAACCCCATGTGTCTTGATATGTGTCGCCAAAGCAGGCATCAGTTCCTCACAGTAAGCAGCGAGTATCCTCCCATCCGCCCTCAACGCCGTAGCACCCACCGCACCATCCGCCGCATAATACGCCCGGGGGAGGACATGCTCGATCAGCGCAACCAGCAACCAAAACGCATCCTCCGCCTCCGGAACCATGAGCAGCAAATTTGCCGCAATAACGTTCAAGCCCTGGGAATACCCGATAGCGGGATCGAACCGCGCATACGCCCGCAGCACCCTGCGCAACTTTGCCGCGCCGGCGCCGGCGCGGAAATACACGTTATTCCCCATCGTACGCGATATATCCGCTTCGATTTCGGTCTCCGTGTGCGCGGGCAAGGGAGCGGAGGAGGAGCTCAGCGCTGCAAAGAGCCCGGGCTCGAGCATCGTCCCCGCGCCCGTTTTTTCCATCCATATATCCCGCCTCAAGTGCACAGGCACGCCGCGCACGATCATGCCGCGCAGTTTCTTGAGCTGGTCCGGCGAAAGCGCACCGAGGTTATGAAACCGCGCCGCGCTCGCCACGCCGAAGTCATCTACCACACCCGCCCCGTCCT
Source organism: Trichodelitschia bisporula (assembly GCA_010356995.1). Classification (NCBI taxonomy): domain Eukaryota; kingdom Fungi; phylum Ascomycota; class Dothideomycetes; order Phaeotrichales; family Phaeotrichaceae; genus Trichodelitschia; species Trichodelitschia bisporula. The sequence goes on from ML996693.1 coordinate 445,103, forward strand.
TGCCCGGCCGCAACTGCGCCGCGAAGGCTAGCCATTCCGCGAGCCGCTTTTCCTGGTGTGCGTCGAAGATGGCGTTTTGCTTCGCCAGGACGAGGTCGAGTGCGTTCTTGGGGTCCGCAGGGCGGTCAGCGGGTTTTATGGATGCGGCAACGGCGGAGAGTGAGGCCATTGCTGTGGCGGTGGTGGATTGGGTTGTTGCGTCTATCTTGGCGATCGCGACGCCGTCGGCCCCTGGCGCTGCTTTGGGGAGGTCGACGAATAGGCGCGCTGCTGATCCGGGACTGGTTACGAAGCGGAAGACGGGCAGGGCGGGCGCATGGCAAAGGAGCTCGCCATCAGAATCCGGGGACCTAGTGCCAGGACCGTCGAGCCCCTTGAGCAGGGCGTGGAAGTCGTCGTCCGAGACGGAGAGCGTGTCGAGGCTGTCGCTCTCGGACGCGTCGGGGGCGGGCCAGTCGAGCGGGCGGGCGGGCTCGCGCGGGGCGGTGAAGAGGAAGCCAAGCCGGTCGACGAGGAGGCCGTTGATAGTGTTTTGCGCGGGGCGCAGGGCGGGCGGGAGGTCCGAGGGGAGGATGGGGGGGTTGAGTTCGAGGGCATCGGGTTCGGTGGCGATGGTGTTGCTGCGGGGTTTGGTGCGTGTGTTGGGCTTGGTGTCGTTGGATTTCGGCTTCATGAGGGGTTTGGGGGCTGAGGCGCGGCGCTGAGAGATTACGCTTCCTTTCTTTGGGGGGTCTGGTGTTCGTGTTTCAGGTGGTGGTTTTGAGTCTGTTGTTGGTGGTATGTCGAAGGTGGAGGGGTTTGGGCCGCTGTGATTCACCCCAGGGAGGTCGATGATGCGCCCGCTCTCCTTGTCTATCCTCCTTAGCACATCGTCCATCATGCCGTAACTCACACCACTCACCAAGAAGATACAACCCCCCCGGACTATCCACAACCTCCACCTCCCCAGGAGCCTCAGGTTTAATCACTCGCCTCAACAACCCCTCCACCTCCCCACACCTCCTCCTCCACCCCTCACACTCATCCCTCACCACCCGCTCTCTCTCCAAAATCTCCACCTTCGTATTCCTCTCCTGCGCAACCCGCATATTACTCTCCGCCAAATCGCGCGAATACTGCCTCACAACCCCAACCACCCCTCCCTTCCGTTCCACAATCCGCAATATCGCGCTCTCACTCGCCTTCTCCAACGGATCCGCCCACTCCTCCACAGCCCCCGCGAACACGCCCCCGTCATCGTCTTCTTTGGAAGATCGTTCCGGCGACGCCAGGCTCGCCATTATGCTTCTGTGCATACCATTCCATGCCCGCCTCAGCGTGCCCGGTTTGTCAGGCGTCGCTGTGGGCGTGGGAGTGGCGCTAGCCGGCGATGCCAAAGCCGGGAAGGAGGTGAACACCTTCGGCGATGCGGGCGCTTTGTGCTCTGACGATTTGCGCGCACGGCTCGGGCGCCGCGGGGGTCGGGAGGGGGGAGGGTCAGCGAGGCGGGGAGGGAGCGAGGAAGGCGGGGTGTCGGCGGGCGGAGGTGGCGACAGCATTGCGGTAGTATACGTAAACAGTATGGTAATGGGGTCGGTGAAATGATTGTGGTTGCCGCCGCGCGGGAATAAGAGACGCCGAAGCGCGCCGTGTGCTGACGACGTGTGCGTGAGGACGGTGGAGCTTCGAAGACCCTTGCGTGGTGTTGAGCGGGCGAACGGCGGGGGACGTGACGTTGACGTTGTGGCGTGTGGCGCGGTGCGGCGGGCGCGGGGATGGGGGTGGAGCGGCGCGGCGGGCGCGAGGTGGAGCGCGAGGCTGGGGTGAGCGGAACGGGGTTAGAGTCAACAGGCGGTAGAACTAGTTTGCGCGTTACGTTTTCTGGATGTGGTCTTTCGTTTGCGGGGGATGATGCGGTTGTCTGTTTTGACGTTGCGGTGTGTGACGCCGGCGATGTAAACAAGCCGTCCTTCCACAAGTGAATCCTACGCATACACGCCGAAGCTGCGCGTTACTCGAGATGGCTGGAACGCGTTCTCAGGCCCTCGGGGCAAACAGCCAGATGACTGGCGAGGCGTCTCGCGTCATCAAGGCACGTCACCATCACCATCCACCAGCCTCACGCATGACCGCGAAGCGCCACCAAAAGCATGCATTAGAGCCCTCTCATCCAGAAACGCCGGACACAATCGTTATCCAGCCCTAGCCATCCAGTTTCCCATCCCGTCCCATCCCAGGCCGTTTCACGTCTATCCGTTCCAAACACCACGCCAGGCTGCCCAACGCCTGCCTTGAAACCAAACAAACAAAACAGCGGCAGCAATACCAACAGCAGTAGCCATCCCATAGTCAAGTCCTCAGAACCATCGTCAAGCCCTCAAATCCCCATCCCCACACCCCAAACCCCCACCAGCACACCAACCACCCACCCCTTCACTCCAATCTTCCCACCTCCACTCTTAGCTTCCGGCGGCGCCGTCGTCCTCAAAGGCGGCCACCCGGTCCCGGCCCCCGTCCCATTCCTAACCTCAACCCAACTCGCCGCCAACACCTTCCCGAGCTTCGCCTCCTTCACAAAGCGGCGAATATCAAACCCAACCCGATCCTCCCTGGACCGCGCGGGGTTAATATTCGCATAACTCTGCGGGATGACGAAGCCCGCCGGCTGCGCGTAGAGCAGGAACACGTATCTGTGCGCGAAGTCGTTCGGCGGCGGCGATGGCTGGCGGTAGGGCGTCCCCGGGGGTGGGATTGGGATGAGGAGGGCGGAGCCCGGGGGTGAGGGTGGTGGAATGGACGGGACGAACCAGTGCAGGCTCATTTCGCGGGTGGTGTTGTCGCGTTTTGGGACGTCGAGGTCGATCATGAAGAGGATGGATTGGGAGGTTGGGGGGAGGGAGGCGGGGGGGAGGATCGAAGGCGGCATGCGTGTTTCTGGACTCGTGTCAGTGGGGTGTGAGGGAGGGGATAGGAACTGCGTACCTGGTCGTGATAGCTGCTTCCCAGCCGGCTGCAGTGTCGTGTTCTCGTACGTCACGCTGAGGAACTCGCTTACAGCGATCGGGAAGCCAGGCGGGGTCTGAGCGGCCGCAGACCGCAAGACCGCAAGCAAGACCGGTATGGCAGCGAGCACGAACATGGCGAAGACGAGATTAGCAATAGGGCAGCTCAGTAGCCGGGTGGGACCGTGAACGACAACGTAGAAGGCAGATCTAGGGTGCTTAAGAACGGGACGACGGATCCTCCCTCTTTATGGATTGCTTGATTTTAGGCTCCGCTGTGGTGGTGGGCGGGGGCACACACGGCGTGGGATTGCGTGGGCCATCAGGGCGTGTGCGTTGAGCAATCAGCACTGGGGAGGGCACGGCGCACACGGCGCTGAGCACCCCCCCGCTCAGCTTGTTGCAGAAACATATGCCGGGAATTGCACTGTGATGTTTTGCATTTATATGGCTGCACGGACGGGCTTCCATCGATGACGCGGACCCTGGAGCGCCGAGGTTGCCAAGGGGGAATTTGGCTGTGACAAGCAGCGTAAGGGCCGGGGGGGGGAGGGGGTGCCCGGCAATATAGCAGGGGGGAGGGTATAGTGGTGTCATTCGGGGTAGTATATGTACTTATATCGCCTTGAACATGTTGATGCTCCTGGTAGGTTGTCGGTCAGTGATCTCGAGAGGAAAGGGGAAGACGTACGGATGAGCCATCGCTACGGGGTGCGACTTGTTGCTCCAGTCCCCTTTGAACAGCGTCCCACCGTCCTCGCACTTACTTCCAAGAGACTTGTACAGTCAGAGAGGGGACCGCAGGTACGTAGCCTCGGTGTGACAATACTTACGGCGTTGTCGATCCAGCCAGGCTCCCAGTACATGATACCTTGGCCCAAACCATTGGGTACTGCCTTGACAACTTCGGCAACCTTCTGCATCCATGTCACCTGACCTGCCGGTGTGAACGGGATGGATCGCAAGCTCGGCGGGATGTTGCTGCCAGCCTGCGAGCACTTTGTCGGCCAGTCGGTTTCGGTGACAACAATAATTTTGCCATATCTAGATGTTTCAGCAGCGGCTCAATGAAGCCTAGAACCCATACTTTTTGGCCATATTAGTCATGCAACTGCGGAAGTTGTCGAACGTCGACTCCTTCGGGTCCCAGAATGGGTAGAACGAGATGCCTTGTACGTCGACGTCGCGCATGTTGAAGCCGGCCTTGACGATGCCATCGTAGAACCACTCTTGCGTTGACCACGAGCTGTCCGGTCAGAAGGGCTCCGTCCGAAACGGGTAACTTACTAGCCTCTATCCAGATGAATCATCACCTTGGCCTTGGACTTGTATTGCGAATTTCGGACGGCGTGCGAGGCTGCGGTCAGAATTTTGGCAATATTGCCCATTTGGTCGTACTGCAGAAGTTAGATTTCTCGAAAGACATAGCCGAGTTCCGGACCTTTGCCGTTGGCCATAGCAAACCTGCCCTGACTTCATTTCCAATGCCGACGAGGTTGACATCGAGACCGGCCTGAAAAGGATCAGTTGCAAATCACCAATTGCAAGTGTTCGGAAAACGCCGTACAGCGAAAAATGCATCGAGGACCTCGGTGGTGTAGTTCTTAACTTTGGCGATGAGTTGTTCGGCACCGAGATTGCTCCACGCGGCCGGTTTGATCTGATGTCCAGGATCGGCCCAAGTGTCCGAGTAGTGCAGGTTCAGCACTACCGCGAGTCCGGCAGCCTGTGCTCGCTTGCCGAGCTTGAGAGCGTAGTTGAGGTTGTAGTTGCCGTCAGGCGGGTTGACCCAACTGGCGGTTTAACAGCTGCATGTGAGATGAAAGAGCTGAGGCAACGCACACTCGGATCTTGGCGCTGTTTGCACCGCCCTGCTTCATTAAGGCCTCGAGAGGGTGAGCACTACCCTCAAGTGACTTGTACACGACACCTTTGGCTTCCTCGACTAGAAGCGAGGAAATGTCTTGTGTCTTCCATGTCAGAGCGGCGAGGGCAGCGCAAGCCAAATTTAGAACAAAGCAGAAACGCAACATGGCGAGGACCTATAGAAGGAAGGATTTGAGAAACCGATTTTACTGTACCTATTCTGCCTTTTCATGGCTCTGGCAAAAATGCTGCTGGTTACAGGTTGATGAGGCTATATTGAATTCTCCGATGGTCGTTCCCCGTCCAGTTTAAGACCGGGGCACAGAACTCTGAAGCGCATCACCAAAGGGTCTGTCAGTGCGACTGTTTACACTCGAAAAGTACGGTTCAGCTTGGGTGTCATTCCGATATAGACCATTTGAAGGGTTGAGTAGATGCGAAGAAGGCGGCATCTTGGCCGGTCTTGGAGGGACTTGTCTGGTAAATTACAGTTAGATGCGTTACGTAGGCACAGAGAAGCCGAAGAAGAGGCGACTGCAGTGTAGAGCGCAGAGAAGTGTTACGGTGGAGGTAGTGGGAGCATTTTTGATGTCTGATGTCTGATGTCTGATGTCTGATGTTCGTGAGAAGCTGAGGTTGGCGTCGTTCGTGGAGACGCGCCACCAGATTGACGCGATCTGACAAGTTGATGCCTGACGGTCACCTCCACTCCACCTCCAGGCATCCCACGGGTCAGGCCACGTCGCCGGCGTCGAGATTAAAAGAGGCAGGAGCTTTGAAGAAGCTTGCATTGCCCCTTTTGGCTGGTAATTACTCCGAACGGCTTGCGTAACGTCGTTGCTAACCGAGATGATACATGCTAACGCTTTGGTGCTTTGCTTTTTGCCTTGATACGGGTCGGTAGGTCGGCGCAAGCGCGGGGTCGGCGCAGTTTGATGCCACCGGAGGTTCGCAGTCGGGAAGGGTAATTAAAGACCAGACAGCTGAAAATCAAAAGAGCCCCGCCTCCGATGTCCGGCGTCGGGGGAGCCGGGAAGTGGCATCAAGCAGTGAGAGAAACTGGGAGCAGCTAGCCAGCCTTACGAGAAATGGCGGCTGTCCGGCCAAGCGCTTACCATGACAGTCGAGGGTGTCCCGAATAATCCCAGTAGTTCGATTCGGCATACTACGTATGCATGATACATGCAGCAAGACGCACCGCGAGATGGGGTGCCATGCTTTGCGAGATGTGTGTGCAGCCAGTCTGGTCCTTGGATGTTATTTCCGCCGTGATGTTGCTCGGGTGTCGAGAGTTGCGACGGTGCCCAAAATGGTCAGGCAACTTCACTGTACGGAGTATGTTGCCACGATCAGTCACGTAGGATATTGCGTGTACCGCACAGTTCTGAAGAAGAACACTCTGCCAACAAGCCCCGCCAACTTTTCTATATTCTCCCACCCATCAATAAGCCAAGTCGATTACACTTTCCGTATCCTCGATGTGACCCACCCCATACGAACCACCCCCCCCCTCTCTCTCCCCAAAAGCGCCCTCCCTCCCCAAAAGCGCCCTCCCTCCCCAAAAGCGCGCCCTCCCCAAAGTTGTCCCCCAAGTCGCCACACGTTACGGCTATTGGCTGGGCTCGCCACCAACCCCTACAAAGGGAAGACGCACCTCCCGGATCCTGTGGTCATCCCAACTGATTCACCCAGTTGACCAACTGAACGGAACGCCCCGAACATCTTGACATTCTTTCTCTCATCACCATTTCCTCTTATCCCAATCATCTCAATCATCTCAATCATCTCAATCATCTCAATCGTCTCAATCATCTCAATCGTCTCAATCATCTCAATCGTCTCAATAAACTCTCTCACAACTTTGAGCAGACAAAAGTTATCAGCTCGTCACAAAAAAATTCGTGTCACTTCAACTGTTTCCCCGCATCGTTCTGCTGTCCGACCCCCCTGTTTCATCTCCAAAGCTGTGTGCTGCTGCCGCGCCGAGGGGGAAGCTTGGAAAGAGGCCACTCTACACTTTTAGAAGCAGGAACCGCCAACAACCACACCTCACAACAACACTCCTACCGCACCTTCTCTCTCTCCCAACAGCCCATCGTCGTCATTGCTATACTTCCTCGCGCCTTCCCGTAACACGCTCCGCACAGAACCCCAAGGAGGGCTTGTAAGCCTCCTTGCATTCAATCCCCCCCTCCCACCCAGCGACAAAAGTACACCTCGCCTTCCGCTCACCACCCCACTCCACAGTTCCACAACCCGAGGCTTCTACATACACACATCCTTCTATACCTTCGATCCTTCTTCCTCCACACTCATCCGCAAGGAAAGCAGCCATGGAGTCGTACGCCTACACTGTCCTCGGTTGGGCCGTCATCATCGGCGTTGGCGGCAGCGCCTACTACTACTACCAGAAGTCCGATCGGAACCGTCGTCCCTTCCGTGGCCGTGCCAACCGTGTGCCGGCCATCGAACACATTGAAACGCGTCCCGTGCGGGGTCGCCGTCGGGATGAGAAGCGTGCCGTTGGCGCCGAGCCGCCGAAGGACGCTCCGAAGAAACAGTCTCGTACTGCTGCGGTCTCGTCCAGCGTCGACGTTCCTGTGTACGAAAAGGTGGAGGATGAAGATAATGACCTGAACTGGGCCCGCGAACTCGCCAACCGCAAGAAGGGCACCACCTTGGCGCCTCCTAACCGTGCCGACTCTCGTACGAAGACGGTCAGGCAGCAGAAGGCCAACAAGGTGGCGGAGGCCAACAAGGTGGCGGAGGCCTCGGCGGCGTCTTCGACTACAGGTGGCGATGCAGATGACGATCTGTCTCCGGCACTGTCGCCGACTGTTCCCACCCGGGCTAACGGCCTTCCGAGCAGTGGCGATGTCTCCGATATGCTCGAGCCTGCGGCGCCCGGTCCTTCCGTACTGAGGATTACCGAGCCCAGTGCACCTGTGAGGTCGGACTCCCAGAAGCAGCGTACTCCGACTCAGCAGGAATCGAAGAAGGCGCGTCAGAACCGGAAGAAGGCGGAGGAGAAGCGGCTACAACGTGAAGAGGATGAGAAGCTGCGGCGCGCTCTGGAAGAGAAGCAGCGTCGTACTGCTCGCGAATCTCGAGGCGAGCCGGCTAAGAATGGCGTCGCTACACCGGCTCCGGCAAGCGTATGGACAGCCCAGAACGCGAAGCCGACCATGAACGGAGGTCTGCTCGACACCTTCGTGCACGACAATGTGTCAACGGGCTCTAGCAACGTTCCGCACAGTGCAGCTTCCACTTCCACCAACGAGCCGGACTGGGGACACAATCTGCCATCCGAGGAGGAGCAGATGCGGCGGCTGATTGAGAACGACGAAAGCTCCTGGAACACGGTGTCCCGTAAGCAGAAGACGAGCAAGAAGGCCCGCGAGGATGGCACGGGTACTGACAGTGACAATCTGGCCCGTGGCGATGAGACCGTTCGTAGCGACGAGACTGTCCGGGCGCCTCGAAAGGAACCAACCGCCCCGACCAAGCCCTACAACCCCGGCCAGGTGAACTACGCACCGGATGGCACGTTCCTGGGTCCAAAGCATGAGTTGGATTCCGAGTGGACAGTCACCTGAGCGTTGCCCTGCTCCGTATGGCGTTGGATAATGCTTTCCTGTCATGTATTCTATTGCGTGTACGTGTTTGTTGGCCACGATGGCCGGGAGTTCGGGGCTACTGCCGTGGGGTTTATGGCATTCAAAATGTTTCTTCTACATGGATGTTCTTTCGGCTGGTTTAGCGGTTGAGATGCGGGTAGCATGGGGGAGAGGGGGAATGGAATCGTGTTTGTTGTAGGATGTCAAGCGGTGTCTTATAGTCGTATGCATGCTGTTCACTAATGCGGCATTGGGTGTCTCATGGCAGAGATGAAGAATGACTGACGCCTCTAGCACCAAAGGATCATCAACCCAGACAGCCTCCATCCGGAATCCAGAACGAGCAAACGTAACCCATCAAGCGCCGAACGAGCAACGCCCAACCCTGTCGCACTCAAACCAAGCAAACCAAAAGCATCCCATCAAACCCCCACCGTACCGACCGGCCTCGCCACCGTCGTCCCCGCCGTCCCTACCGGCTCATTGCCACTCGCCATCGCCGCCCTGCGGCTGACCGGATCCACAGGCTGAACCCCCGGCTCTAGGATCGGCGTCTTCGGCTCCCGCGCGCGGTCCCGTCTATGCCGCTTGAACCAGCGATAAATCGCATAAAGCAGCATACTCAACAACGCTAGCCCCACTATCGCAGCAATGGTATTCAGCGCCGCCGCCAGCCTGTTCTGGTCATTGCGCGCCAGGTGGTGGGTCAGCACGCTGCAGCGGTTGAGACAGGTCCGGTGGTCGGTGCAGGAGGGTAATGCGCCGTAGGGGGCGGCGGACCATTGGCAAGTTGTGAAGGGGATGGTTTTTGTGACGTGCGCCATGCGGGTGGGGATTGCGGGGGTTGTGTAGAGGGCGAGCGGGGTGGGGGAGCAGCTGCTCCCGGCGTAGGACATGCAGATGGACATGAGGCAGGAGGCGGATTTGCCGGGGAGGCCGGTCCAGAGGGTGCAGGCGGAGAGGGAGGTGAACATGGCGGCGGAGGAGGGGGGCGGTGGGAAGGAGGTTGCGAATTTGGCGGCTGGTGTTGCGCGAGGGGCGAGGCGGGTTGGGGGGGCGGTGGAGGCGGGGGAGAGTGTGGGGGAGGGTGTTGCCCGTGGACCGGGGCCGTGGCGGAGGTCGAGATGGTCGGTGTGGGTGGGTGGGCCGGTGGGTGTGGGTGTTGGGAAGGGGTTTTGACCCGCGGGGCGGTGGCGGTAGGCTTGGAGGGAGGGGGAGTTGGCCCAGAGGCAGATTGGGGAGGGGTCTGGGGTGGTCAGCGTTGCTTTAAGGGAGGTGAGGGAGGTGAGGGAGGTGAGGGAGATGGAGAAGATGGGGCACGGGGAGACGGGGAAGCTACCGCATATCGCCGCGTCCTCGCCGCGGCACACGATCTCGCAGAGCACCCCGGCGTCGAATCCGCATTCCGCAATGGTGTAGGCGCATTCTTCGCACGTGGGGTTGAAGGGCGCCCAGCGGTTCATGGTGCTGAGCATGGATTTGTTGTGCGAGAGGAGGGCGTTGCAGCCTTTGCACTGGGCGAGCCAGTCGTGCACGGCAGTGCCGTGGCATAGGTCTTGGGGGATGGCGGAGACATAGGAGGATAGGAGGAGAGCGAGCATGATGAGGACGGGGCCTGGGAAGAGGCCCCGGGTATACATGTTGGCTTTTGGGGGTGAAGTATGCTGTGTGGGGATGCGGATGGTTGGAAGAGGCAGAGGGGGAAGATGGGTTGATAAAGGCGTGGAGGGTGGACTGATGGGTTGCTGCGAGGGGATTGGGGAAGGGGAGGAGGGCATTGTGGGTGAAGGAGCGGTTTGAGGGCGGTTGGAGAAGGGAGTATGCAGCAAGGCTGGGCTCGAGATGGAGGAAGTGGTGATTGCGAGGCTGAGGCGGACGGTGGCCCCTGGCTTGCTTACCTGATTGGGCATGGGATCGCGATGTCGAGTTTGGCTTCAAGTTCGCAGGTATTAATCTTTCATCGTTAGTATTCAATTGCAAAGCATCGGCTCCTCGAACTGTACTCCAATGCGCAATTGAGATGTCCGACGTCCGCGATCGAACCATTTGTACCGCATCCAATCCCTTCGCCGAGACCTGACGATCCCAGATGCAGCGAGCACGACCTGAAGAACCCCCACATTCCGGCCACCTCTCTCACTCTCCCAACTCCGTCATCCTCGCTCCATCCACTTTCGATGACGAATTCACAGCTCCAGCAAAAATTCTCTCTTACGAGCAATTAATCAAGCAAGCGCCCCCGGTAAACCCCACAGCCCACCTTCATCATCGCGCGTTGCCTAGCAACCAGCGCACGGACCACAATCACCAGTTGTCCGCCGCACCACGATACCGCGAGCCTCACCAGACCACAATCACCGCAAAACCCGTACGAGCATGCGTGCAGACAATTGAGGTACGTCTCTGTCCCAATCGACGTCCCACCGAATGCTGACTTCTCAGAACCATACCAAGCATGCACATTCCGCTCGCCCTCCTCCCCCTCCTGGGTCTCACCAGCGCATCCTTCGCTCCATTCCTTCCTCACTCAGAAGACGTATTCTCCCCCTTCCTCCCGCCCTCAACCAGCAACACAACCTCCAAATTCCTCCTCCACAAACGCCTCACCTGCGACAAAGGCTGGTCCTCCTGCGCCGCCCTCTCCGGCGGCTCCGCCCTCTGCTGCCGCACAACCGCGCAATGCGCCTCCGACCAAGCCGGCAACGTCGCCTGTTGCCCGTCAGGGGCCGTGTGCACCGGCACACTCGGCACGCCGAACCCAACGAATACCAACACCGGCATCGTCATTGGCGGGAGCGGCGCGCCGTCGCCCACTACCTCCACTACGAGTAGCACGAGCGGTGGGGGCTTTTTCATCGGCGGGAGCACCACGCCGACGACTGCATTTCAGGCGGCGTCCACGCTGAGCAATGCGTACTTCCCGTACCCGTACATTGCGACGACATACAGCAATGCCGCGGCGTGCAGCAGCGCGTATACGGCGTGTCAGAGCGACTACGCGCGGTGCACGGGGTATGTGGGTGGTTCGGGAGGGGGCGTTACGATCGCAGCGCCGAATGGCGGGGTTACGGTCCAAGGGCCGAGTGTTACGTACCCCGCGGCTGTGGCGACGAGTGTGTGTTCTAGTTTGAGTGCGCAGGCGTGTTATGGCCTCCAGGTGGCGGCTTGTGTTAGTTTTGGGGGGCAGGGGGGGGTGGCGACGGGGGTTGGTGTTGCGGGGGCGCGGAGGTGTGGGGTTGGGGTTGGGATGGTGGTTGGTGCCGTGGGCGCGATGGGAGGTGTGCTATTGTAAGGTTATTTTTTGGAGGAGGAGCGGAGGTATATAATGACGGCTGAGGGACGGACGAGGGATGGCGTTGGGGGGTATTGTAATGCTTTATGAACTATGGCCCGATATACGGGATCTTGGAATTTAAATGGGCGCTATTGAGGAACGCTGTTTTGACGTCTATTTGCTCGATCTCGAGGTCGAGCAAATGGACGGCAAGACAGCGTTTCCTTTGCGCTTGCTGAACCGTGACTCCTTACCGACTCCGTACACCATCCAACCTGGAAAACAAATGGGTATCTCGCGCACCATTAACCGTCCGCCTAGTACAAAAACGTGGGTATATCAGCCAAGTTCAGATGCTCAGCCTCCTTCTTCGCCGTCGCGGCCTTGCGCTTCGCAATCTGCTCCCTCACCCTCGCCGCGGCGAGTGCCCGCGCCGGAGTTTCAGGGAAGTCGGGGACGGCAATGTTAGCCACCTCGCTTCTCGGAGATGAGTCGCAGCGCGAGGAGCCCGCCACCGAAGGCCGCCGCGCCGGTGGCCGCACCACCCGCTCCGGACCCCGGTTGCGGGCCGACTCAGCCTTACGCGGCGGGGGCATCTCGGCCGCCGGGCGGGAGCGGGGTTGCACGCACGCGTCCAGATCGTCCGTGTCGTTATCGCTCTCCTCCTTCTTCTTTGGCCGCTCCTTCCTCAGCCCCGCCGAATTAGGCATCCCCTTAGTCTGACGGGTATTCGCGGCAGGCGCGGGCGGGGCAACGACGCGACACTCCGGGCGGGAGTTTTGGCTCATGAGCCGCGCTAGGTTGGGGGATTTGAGCCATGGGTCGTCCGGGTTATCTTCCTCCCCATCCTCCTCCCCGCCGACCGACTCGCGCGCCTTGGCCTCGAGCGCGAGCCAGCTCTCCCGCCGGAGGAGCGGGGCGGTCGGGGGGTTGGTGAGGGTGTGGATGCGGGTCGCGTGGCGCGTTGTTGCCGCGTGTTTTAAACGTTTGTATTCCGCGTGGTGCAGATGGCGCGTGAAGAGCTCTGCTGTGGCGCGGAATTCGTCCTCCACCATTATCCATTGGTCGTCGTTGGCTAGACCGGAGATCATGAGGGTTGGTTTGGGCGGGGAGGGGAGGTGGGGTGGGGAGGAGGAGGGGGGTTCGAGGGCTAGGGAGGTTAGTTTGAAAGGAGGGGAGCGTGGGGGTAGACCGACGTTTGCGGGGTGTGGATGGGGGTGGGGTGGGTGAGGGCGGGCGGCGGCGTTTGCGTTTTGGGGGTGGCGCACTTGGGAGTTCGTCGCCTGAGTCGGTCCATGGGAGGATGCGCGGCATGGTGCGTGTTGGTGATCTGTGAGGTCGAGAAGGCGACGGGAGGACGAGAAGCTGTGATGCAGAGCCGCATTAGGAAGCTTGATGCTTGGCGTGCGTTGGGCTGAATGCCGGAGGGCGCATTAACGTGTCCCCGACGGTCACCTCCTTGACTTCGCTTCTGTTTGGGGTTAATGGAACGGTCACCCTTCAAGCATCCCCAACCAATATCCCCAACTCTAGGTTTGCCTTCTTGGTTGCATCACTCATATACCGCAACTCAGTAGATAAGAGCCCTGGCTGATAATGCACCTCCAGTATCGTTCGACTCAATGGTACACCCAAACAGCTCACTACGTGTGCTCGTATCAAGTCGCGTGCCGAGATGATGTGAAGAAAGGGCACTGCCCGATGCAGTAGATTTGGCCTCGACCTTCTCATTCCGCAACTCTACCGCAAAATGGGGATTGGGGACAGGCCTGCCCAGGTAGGGCGCGGCTTGTTTAGCGACTGCCTATCGCGTTGCACGGCTGGCGAGCCGCCGTAGATGAACTGTATCGCCCCCCCGGGATATCTGCCGCAGCGCCCGCATGGACGCGTGCTGGGTACCTGAATACGTGCCTGGTGATATGGGCCTGGGGCGGAGCTCACGAGCTTGTTTACCCCAGCGACTACGGATGCAGACATCCAAGACTTCACGCTCGGCGGTTTGAGACTGGAGTTCTGGAAGTGCTATCGTGGCCGCTATCGTGGCCGCTATCGTAACCTCAGGGATTCAGTCAAGCATCCGGCTGTTGCGGTTCCTCCCGGAGGCTGCAATCAGGGAGATCACTACATTACATTCTGCTTTGGTCCTTGTGAGCGCCCTTGGCAACCAGAAGACACTACTCAGCGGACACTTCTTTGCAGTCGCGGTAACTGCCGGATTGCCGTAGGCTTATCTTCATTGCCCGGTCAACCTACCGCCAGCGCGGCCTCCTGCCGACGCGGACCGTACAGCCTTCGGCGTCCAGCTCCAGGGGTGTGATTATCACCACAATATCCCAGAATTGCACTGCGGGAGTTGAGCCCACGACCGGCAGGCTGACTAGCGTGCAATGTCGCTCTTATTATTTTATACAACGGCTTCCACTCTGTGTTGACGTCGCTCACTCCCATCTTCATCGTTAATCGTACTCCCTAACACCTATTGCCATGCGGTTACTCCTCCTCCTTGCGGCCAGCCTTGTGGGGCTGGCGTGTGCGAAGCCAGTGAAGGATGACGGCCCGGAGAAGATTTTGGACCTCAGGCTCGAGGCGCTGGAGGGCAGCCTGCTCCGGGGCACGCTGGTCAATAAGGGCAAGAAGGACATCCGTCTCTTCACACGCAGCACCATCCTCGACCCGAACCCGGTGCGCAAAGTCAGCATCCTCTCGCCAAAAGGTAATTCGAGTCGGTCTGATGTCTTGCGCCCTCACTAACAAGCCAGACCAACCCCGCTTCATTGGCGTCCGCGCCCGCGTGTCACACGACAATGTATCAGACGAATCCCTCATCCTGATCAAGCGCAACAAGCCATTCAACTTCATCTTCGACGTCGCCCACACATACGATCTCAGCAAGGGAGGCGCATTCGACATCATCGCCGAGGGCATCATCCCCTACGCAGAGAAGAAGTCCAACGACCTCACCGGCCAAGCCGCCTACCGCAGCAACCGCCTCACGGTCCACGTCAACGGCACAACGGCCCACCTAGCGAAACGCGCCCTCGAGGAACGTGCCACCGTCGAGCGCGACTGCGTCGGCGACCGTGCCCTCATCGCCGACACAGCGCGGCAGGCGTGCGCCATGGTGGCCATCGCAGCAGCGCAGTCGGCGCTGACGGGCGATGCAAACCAGTGAGTTCCGTCATCTCGGCCCCCCAAGTTGATGCGCTGACGGGGCAGGTTCGTCCGGTACTTCCGCACGGCGGACCCGGGGATACGGGGCACGGTGGCAGCGCGCTTCTTCGCCGTCGCGAACGAGTGCGCGGGCAACTCGCAGCATGCGCGTATCTTCTGCAGCGACCCCGCGCGCCTCTGCCAGTCGGACTACATCTCCGTGACGCTGGGGAACAGCATCACTAATTGCGACTTGTACTGGCAATTTCCCACCGTTTCAAATACATGTCACGGGGTCGGCCAAGCGACGACTACCATCCACGAAATCACGCATGTCGATGGCGTGTTCAATCCGCCGACGGATGACTACCAAGGCCATTACGGGTGGCCCGCCCTCGCTGACCTGTCGCCAGAACAGGCCATCATGAACGCAGACAATTATGGGTTTTATGCTAATTGTGAGTTTGTTGCCATTCTTTTTTTGGCCTCGTTCCTGCAAGAGTGGCGAAGGAGGTTGATGGGGGCGCGGGTGCTTGAGCTGAAACACGTGCTAACATCCAGCCTCGCAGCTATATACATCAACGTCGGATGCTAAGCACCCATCCGGCGGCACCGGTTTGCAGCAGAGTGATTCGCCCCCCGCGAGAGTCGATAATTGCGCGGTCGGGCTGAGCTAGCACCGTCGGTCCTGGCCCATATTCGAGGATTAATTCGCCCATGTTCCTGCAGCCTGGAGTTTAGGGAGACGGCGTCGCGGGCGTCAGGGCTTCGGCGGGTTCAGCGGTTTCGCACGGATTGTAGTGCAATAATGGGGCGCTGGGACGCGCTTTTTTCGCCGCCGCACCGTTTCTTTTATGCGGGCGTCTTCGCCCGACCGTTTTATTTCTCGACGAAACCTGCCTCGTCTGTCGTTTCGTTTGGCTTTTTTAGGAGCGAGTTCTGCCTTTGTTGGTTGAAAAGGACGGAGATATACCTGATCATCGCGATCGCTTGCGTTTCGTTTTTGTTCCTCTCCTCTTGAATACCTACACACCTTTCGCCCCGTTCTCTTGTTCGCGCGAACGCTCGTTATGCGAGGTGTCCTTCCTTGAGTCTCCTGACTACACGTTACGCTCACACACGCTCCTTACGGTTGCTGGACTGCTGTTCGACCTGTTCGCCTACTTACCCTCACCTCACCACCACCACCAATCCGTCACGATGTACACACTCACCACCCTCCTCGCCCTCCTCCCCGCCCTGTCGCTGGCACACATCCGCCTCGCCCACCCCCAACCCATGAACACCCCCTCCACCTCCCCCCTCAGCCCAAGCGGGAGCGACTTCCCCTGCCAATCCGGCTCCGGCCCCCTCTCCACCGCCCCCCAAACCGTCCTACAAAGCAACACCCGCGCCACACTCTCCTTCTCCGGCTCGGCCGTGCACAACGGCGGGTCCTGCCAGGTGGCCCTCACGCCCGACCTCCCCCCAACGCCCAACTCCAAGTGGAAGGTTATATACTCAGTCCTAGGTGGCTGCCCGGGGGCCGACGGCCAGACGCGCACATACAACTTCAACGTCCCCCCCGAAGTACCGGCCGGGTCGTACGCGCTCGCCTGGACGTGGTTCAACCGCGTAGGCAACCGCGAGATGTACATGAACTGCGCCGCCGTACGCGTCCAGGGCTCTGCAGCACAAGGGTTCGTGCGCAACGCCGAAGCCCCCGAGGGCACCGACGTATCCCAGGCCCCCGAGATAGCTTCCTCGCCCGATGCAAACGCGACCGCGGAGGCCGGCGGCTGGGCTAGCCTGCCTGATATGGCGATTTTCAATATTAACCTTCCTGGTCGGGCTTCGTCGTGCAAGACGCGCGAGGGATATGACGTGCGCTTTCCGAATCCGGGACGCTATGTGGAGACGGGGCCGGGGTATAATCCTGCGGATCCGGTGGGGGATGGGTGTGGGGTTGCGCGGGCGGGGTCCGGGTCGTATCCCTCTGCTGCCGCGCCGTCGGCCGCCGCACCCTCAGCAGCAGCTTCATCGGCTGCAGCGCCGAGTGCAGCGGCTTCGAGCGCGCACGCCGGCGGCAGCGGGCAGTACACACCGGCCGGCAACAACGGGCAGTGGACGGCGAGCGCGACGACGTATAACAACGGTCTTTGGACGCCCGGACCTAAGGTAGCGGCGAATGCAGGGGTGGGACATGTGCAGGTTGGGATGGAGGCGGGGGCACTGTGCGAGAGTCATGGGGCGTTGGTGTGTGGGGCGGGTGGGGACACGTTTGGGTTGTGTAATTGGGGACGGGTGCGGTTTATGAGTGTTGCGGCGGGGACGGCGTGTAAAGGGGGGCAGATTGTTAAGAGGGAGGTTTGGGTTGCTTAGGGGTTAGGGTGTGTAGATGGGATTGGTGGTGGTGTTAGGGTTGAAATTGGATTGGGTGTGTATTCGCTTCTGGGGTGACAATGTGAAAGGCTTGGTGATGATGCTTTGGATTGGGTGTGTATTCACTTCTCGGAGACGATGTGTCAAGGCTTGGTGATGCTTTTTGGGGTTGGGAGTCGTGGTTTGGGGATGTTTCTATCTGAGAATGTGGTGGTAGCAGCACTGGTTGTTGAAACTTATGCACATACAAGTCTACAAGGGTCTGACATCAGTTGTACCTGCTGGACGGGCTACATAGGCAAATTTGAGTTAACCAATTCTCACTGAAACGTGCTCATGATGCGTCTATCGTTGTATTTCCTGATGTAGACCTAAGGCAGACATGTTAAACACATCACATCAACAGAAGGAGTACCCCAGGGAAGGGACAAGTGGATATTTGCATGTATGCCAGCACTGCTTCGCTGCTCCCTCGCCTTCTTCACTCCTTTTTTTTCAAAGTCTTTCGCTTCACCCCGTTGCCATTGCACGCTTTAAGCCTATGCTTCGATGACTTTCGAGCCTCCGGTACCTAAACATTAGTTTCAACGAGAAGCACTTTCTCATCATATGTAGACCAACTAGGGGCGCAGAGAAAGAGCAGCGTACACGGATAATCGCCGTTGAATGCTTCCCAAGATAAGCAAGGCATCATCTTTTACCCTCTATTCCTCGTACCGCCCCACTCACATCATAAACCACTGGGGTTCAACAACATGGACGCCGTACCTCTTTTTGTACGAGAACAGCTCGAAAACTACGATGTGGGCCCAAAGGAGACGCAACTTGACCTTCGTATCCTTCTTCTTCCAACCACTCTTGACGATCGTGCTAAAGCCAGGTATTGGAGGTGCAGGCGGGTCCAGAAGTAATCCTCATGATCTTCGCCCTTGATAGCCTTGTCGATATTCAGGGCTCTAAGGCGGTATCTGACAGCCTTGGCGAGGTCACCGTTCGCCTCGGCCGCGTAGGAGCTCCAGTTGCACCTACATCGTCAGCATGACACAAGAAAAGTTACCACGTAGTACCCACCATTTGCGGATCTTATCGTCCTCACCCATGCCCAATGACTCCAAACGCCCCACCATGGACTGGCAAACTTCACACATGGCAGCGAAAAAAGGAGGCCTGTCGACCTCCGGCGGCGGCGGCGGGGCCAGCATGAAAGCGATCGGATCATCGGGCACGTCGGGCACGAGATATTTCATAAGCACGTCGAAGAGCCCATTATCCTTCCACAGCGCCCACCACGTCGTCTCCGTCTCCTTGAATGTGGGAGCATTCTTATCAAACAGCTCACACCGACACCGAAAGCTGTGCATCTCACACACCTCCTCCCGTGTGTATACATCTCCATAGTACTTGAGTATACTTAAGACCAGCTCCTCGCCCTTCTCGATATCCCGAATAGCATGCGTGGTGGCCCTACGGTGCGCCTTGCAGTAGCCAACATACACATTCGGCCGGCAAGAATGATTGATGCGCGCCATGCGGTCAAACAACATGAACACATCCTTGTCCATATCCGGATTGGTGATAAGCCGGCCGTTGGTCACCAACGTGACCCCGAGACGGGCAATGAGTACGTGGCACAACGCGGGTTGGACTTGCAGCAGGTCAGCCATTGTTTCGCGGACGCGGTAGGGCGGCGCGTGCAGGGCGAGGAAGCGATCTTTCTTCTCTTGGGGTTCTTTGAGGAAGGCCTTCCATATCCCGGTGTATCAAGTGTCCTTTCTGTAGTAGTCGTGAATAGACGGAGGATGGAGGTTACGGAGACACGAAGCGGGGAGCAGGGGTGGTGTGGAGTTGAGTTGTCAGCCTTACGAGTTGATGTTGATATGCTTCGAAGTGTGGAGGAATAATGCAAGGGGAACAAGGGACCAAGCTGCCCAAAACACAAATCACTTGTCGAAACGACCGGGCAAACGGCTGCTCGGTGTAAACCCTGTACCCACTGTAGTATAATATAACAGATAGCTTGAGGATTAATTCACTGAACATACAGATCCATTGAGAGTTCTCCCAAGCTTACCGTCCTACGTCAATGCTTGCAACAGGAAGGAACCAACGTCGGAAGGTTTGACCCCCGCGCTTTGAGACATGACGATGCCTTGTGGATGCCTTATTTCCCAGACGATAACGTTATCATCGGGGTAACCATTTTCCTACTACGTACTCGATGAATTCACAAGCACAAGACACTCATAGGAACGAACACCAGTTCTCTGCAACACAAGAATACCTCATTGCCTAACATCATCCTCGACTATTGACACCCCGCTGCAACTAGACTATTCGGTTGTAGCTCCTCTGCAAGCTCGCACTCCACATACCTCAGCAATCATAGTGAGTCAACGGCAAACAACGTTTGGTGAACATATATACTTTGGGAAACGACTTTACGCTCCTCATGAAGCTCCTTACACAAACCAAACTAACAGCATGAAAGCAACATGTCCAGCAACGATAACGAACGCGACTACTCAGTCCTCCTGCATGAACGTCTCCCACCCGAGCAGTACAACCCACGTTACGAGATGGACCTGGGTTTACGCATTGGCAAGGTCCTTCCCCACCATATCTCCGCCTTCATGCTGTGGGATCGAGACGTTCGGGGTTTGCCACTGCGTCCAGCCTGGATCATCGAACCGACATACTCAGTTCCTCGGCACTTCGAGCCAGCAGGTCGTTTCATCCTCGCCTTCTGGCCGGTTTTCCATGGAGTCAAGCGTGGTACCGTCGCCCGTCGCATTATGGCCATAGTGATACTCTGTCTCAACGCCGAGCAATGTGGAATACAATTCGACCTGTACCGAAAACAAGGCTGCAGTAAAGGAGAGTTGGCAGCAGTGGGCACCGCCCTGGTGGTGATAGCCGCTGGCTTACTTCCACCTTTGGCCATCCTGGTCACTGTATGGCATGCAAGGGTCATCGGGAAGGGCGTGGTGGAGCATCGGTACTTCCACCGGGTTGTCACGGTGGTCTTCATATTGCTGGTTGTGATCCGCATTGCACGCTTCGGCCATGATATTTCACGCCTCCAAGAAATATTCGTCTGGGTGACGGCCTTGATACTGATCGGCATATTCTCAATCATGGCCATGGCGAGGCCATACGATCCCAGGCCGCGGCTCCCTCCTGTCGTGGGTCCGGTCAACATTTGGACGGAATAGGCGCCATGCAACGAGGGTGGAATCCGATGCGACACTCATGTTCCTGTAACGATTAGTTGAATGATGCAAACGACATATATGATTTTTTTACCCGCATGACCGGGAGAGTCTCGTCATAAAAGACTTCGAAGCGACTGGTGATTCCCGGTGTGGTGTGTTTCAATCTCTGATTGATAGTTGTATGATAGTTTCGATAGATTGCTGAGACGAGCGTGGTCATCTCCGCAAGGGCCAGACTGCTGCAGCGTTAGTTGCCGGATCCGTACAGGGTGCACAATGCACTTACTGCATTCCTATGCACATTCGACCCCCGCTTGAAAAGGCCCACCACCACTTTTTCATGTCTGCAGTTTCAGAGGCAGGAGCCAGCCACCTTTCGGGATTGAACTTCAAAGGGTCTGTAAATACGAGAGGGTTACGGTGCAAAGAATATGGTGCCATGCTAACAATCGTGCCTTTGGGGATATGATATCCGTCTATGGTCGTAGCAGCATGGAACGAACGAGGCTCCGACGACGGCAAGGGTGCATAGAGACGCAGTGTCTCCTTGATGACTGCGTCAAGATACGGCAGTCTGCCGCAGGGTTCAACGCTTGGTATCCCGTCGACATTGAGCACGGCCGTCGGAATGCCTCGAACTTCCTGGATGAGCCGTTCCTGATATATCCTGTTTTCGGAACGAGAGAGGGCCCAGATGAGAAACATGAGGGTGTCACTTGTTGTGTCGATCCCAGCCAGTAGGTGGTCGGCGCACTCGGAGGCAGTGTCCAGGTCACTGAGGCCGCCGTTCTTGTGGCTTTCGTGGTGCTCCCACAGCTTTCCGATGATGGTACTGCGCACGGCAGGGTCGAGTTTGCTCTGCGCTGAACTGGCCGAGAATGCCTCCCAGGCCCTCAATCCGTGCTTCCGAATCCCGGTGTATGTCGTTGGCTTCCGCATGGGATAGAACGGCTGGAGCAGCATCTCGAGCGCCCCGGTCCGGGAGTAAAGCCAGCCGGTGAACTTTGGGAAATGGACGGCAAACCATGAGAGCTTACGGCGCTCAATATTCATAATGTCATCCAAGAGGGCCCTGTCTTCACCACACCCGAGAAGGCAGGTGGTCTTTCCAATGTCCCCGTACAAAAAATCCGAGATGGTATCCAGAGCGAAGTAGTGGAGACTGGTGAAGATCTCGCTGGCACAGACCGGATCTCTCTGGATCAGATCTATAAACTGCCTTACCTTCTCTTCAATGCCCCTTGCCACGCTTCCTTTAACTATCACGGACTTCGAATACGCATGAGCAAGCAACTTCTTCCGATCTCCGTGGTCCTTGGACGAGTGAAAGGTGAACAGATTCTTCTTCCCGTACACGTCGAACATGTCATAGAAAGACGTCCTTTCGAAGCCACTTCCGGCTCCGTAGATGGTTCTGAGAGCTGCAAGGCTGTTGAATGCCACTTCGGCGGGACCTATCCTGACCGCAGGGCCGTATCGAGCATGAAGCCGGTGGATAGTCTGTGTCCGCGTTCCTTTCCATTCTTCGTATGCCAGACGCCATTTGGAAATAGCAAAGGACCAGGGACCGGGAATTCGGCTCAGAGGGTCGTAGAAGAGGGGAACATAGATGAATCGGTAAAGGAGGAAGAGGCCAAAGCTAACGACTGAGAGTGGGGTCAGTTGAAGCATGGTTACAGCAAATGATGAAGCCTCAATCGAAGCTGGGCACTTGAGAGAGATATAGCTCAGGAGCTTATCTTGATGCTGTCATTGTTGTCACTGGAGCTGTCTGAGATAAAGGAATATGTGGACGCTGGAATACCATCGCAGCTGCCACTTGGCTCGGATTGGCAAGCCCCGTGGGGTCACCTGCGATAGAGGTAACTGCAATCATGCCCAATCGTCTTTAGCCACTGCAGGAGACCATTGAGGAGGGCGGGTAATAGGTTAAGCGTGACGAGATTTGGGACGCTGTTGCTCGGTATTCCCTAGCTTCCGCCGAAACACGTGGGGCTTGCTATGATGCAAATTTCGGAGGAGATGGTTCACGTGACACAAATTTGACCATCGGAACGACTCACGATTTGCTTCTTCATTCCATTCGACCTTCCCCCTCTATACATCCAAATTTACCGAAAATTAGGCTAGTGGTAAACTCGGCCAAGGATTTGAAATCCTGCAATCCAAGACGCGGAACGGCCTTTCACTCGGAGCAAGCCTGAACACTCAGATCCCTATTCAGGAGAGACATATTCATTTGAACTCCGTAACAACTTCCCATCTCCTAGAAGAAGGCGCCTCGATCACTCTTACCGCGGGAGGCACACGTGGCGGCATGGAGTATATCGTCCGCTTTGCCCAGACTCATGAGACCTTCAGACGGCCGGAGCTGGAAGCACTAGCGACGCTCTGGAACATCGAGCTCAAGATAGTCACCTACTCTGAGGATGTAAGATATAGACCCTAAACGAGGTGAGCTGTCGTCGAGTTCGAACGCTCTATGCCCTCTTATGCAGCCCTTGCAGCAAGCCTTTCTGCATATACCGACAAGACATCATGTCGGGAGGATGAGCTGACGCCGCCAGTCTCCATTCTGCGTCGTAAGGCTTCCATCGGACGATGTTGCCCGGAAACTAGTCAGCCGAGCTATCCTGGTTGACTCCGTGTACGAGCTTTGGGGCTCAGGGCCAAACTACGAAGCTCTCCATGCAGACGTGAAAGCCAAATCTCAAGGAAAATGGGACAAGTATACGACGACCTCCTTCCGCTTTAACGTACATGGCTACCAATGCAAGCTCACGAACAAAGAGCAAAGACCGATCATTGAATCTTTCTCCTATCTCCCCTTCGATGGACCCATCAAGATGAAGGATGCAGATGTGCAGTTCTGGGTGTTTGAGGAGTACGAGATGTACGCCCCGTCGCCAAAGTTCCTCTACTTCAGCCGCTTCATTGGACCCGGAGGGCGGGACACGGTCTTGAAGTACGACCTCAAGAAGCGGCGCTATATCAGCACGACGTCTATGGACGCAGAGCTTGCCCTGATCACCGCAAACATCGCCCTGGCCCGACCCGGAGGTCTGTTCTATGACCCTTTCATGGGAACAGGCGGCTTTCCCATAGCATGTGCGCACTTTGGGGCAATGACAACGGGGAGCGATATTGACGCGCGGAGTATCCGCGGCAAACCGAACAGGAATGTCCTGTCGAATTATGCACAGTACGACCTGACGGACTACTGGCTAGACTGGTTCATTTCGGACCTGACTAATACACCGCTGAGGATCTCGAGGTTTTTGGACGGTATCGTGTGTGATCCGCCATATGGTGTGCGAGAGGGTCTCAAAGTTCTAGGAAGGAAGGACGGCGGAGGAACGGAGGCTGTGTACATCAACGGCGTTGCTGCTCATCTGTAAGTGAATTGGTGGCAATTCATGCGTCGTCTAACTCTTCATACAGGCAAGAAGGTTTCATCCCGCCTAAGAGAGCTTACAGCTTCGACGCTATGCTGGACGACATTCTCGACTTCGCGGCACAGACGCTCGTTGACCGAGGACGGCTTGCGATCTGGATGCCTACAGCGAACGAGGATATCGAGCTCGCAATCCCGGAGCATCAATGCTTAAAACTTGTGGCAAATTGCATCCAAATGTTCAACAAGTGTAAGTCTTTCCCATCCGTCCCACGGCGTGCGATTCTAAGGGGCTGATCAATCCAGGGTCACGGAGACTTCTCACATACGAGCGGCTTCCGGATGAACTGGTCGGGGAACTGATTCCTCGCACAAAGCGGATAGTTGAGGGATCGAACGCGGACGAGCTGAACAACTTCCGAAGAAAGGTAAGCTCCCATTCACCAGCCCCAATTCCCAGACCAGCATCTCATCAACCCCACAGTACTTCGAAGGCTTCAAACCCTCTACGCCCAGCGAGAAGTGAACGCAGGATCTAGTAGAGTCATCTCCGGCCATACGAAGAGCTGGAATAGAATAGATATGTAACCCGAATCCGGCCGTTGACATCATTCCCATGCATCCCCAACTTGCCAAGCCAATCCATTTCCACCCCGTGCCAATGTGCCTTCCCCCTCCCCACGCGCGCGCATCACGCCTCCAATCCCGCCGGGCCGAACCGCCTCGCAGCAACAAACGTGCGTGGCGGCATCTGACGTGCAGGCGCACACACGAGGTCGGGAACGGGAGCGGGAAGAGGCGGGCGGGCGTGGTGTGGGAATCCCAAAAAAAAGGAGGGGCGCTCTCGGGACGCTGCGGTCTGCGGAGTCCGCATCCCGGGGCGGGGAGCAAAATCGATGCGCGATCACCGGACTGCACTTCCACCTGCACATTTCGAACTAGCAACTCGACTTCTTCCACCTTCCCCTTCCGCATCCCATTGCTCCCGCAAATCCGTACATAACACCCCCATCGCCCTCTCCACAATGAGCACCTTCGGCAGCCCCGGCGGACAACAAAAAATCTTCAAACCGACGCCGTACATCTCCCCCCCCCACCCTTCCCTCCCTCCATAAAACCCAACTAACCCCTGTCCCCTAGTCCAGAGCGCGGCTCCTTCCCCCTCGACCACGAAGGCGAATGCAAATCCGTAATGGCGACCTACCTCCGCTGCCTGCGCGCCAACAAAGGCACCAACTCGCCCGACTGCCGCGGCATCGCGAAGACGTACCTCCAGTGCCGCATGGAGCGCAACCTCATGGCTCCGGACGAGATGCGGAATTTGGGGTTTACAGATGACGAGACACAAGGCGCGGCGGGGGCGGCGGCGGTGCAGAAGACGGATGGACAGGCTGCTGCGCCTTCCGCGGACAAGAAGGCGGGATCGTAGGCGCAGCACAAGATGGGGGCGTCGACGACGGGATTAGCACGCGACGACGCGTCCTCTCCCCGCCAGCCTGCGGACGGGGCGAGTTCGCGAACTACCGATTACGCGGAAATTGCGCATTCCTCCACCACGACCCTCGTCTGGCCACGCCTGGTCTCGCCTCGCCGAATATCCCGCCCCTCAATCCCGCGCCCTCCCCGCGACGGACAAACTCCCAAACACCCCGCGACCAGATACGCGGGTAAACACACCCTGCGCTGAAACAACTCCGCCTTCCTCCACAACTCTCATCCTCCCAACAACCCGCCCTACCCGCTTGTACACGGCCACGTATACCCCTCCCCTCGTCTCTTGCGCACCGACCCCGCGCACCGACACCGATATCCAACTCCAACCATCTAACCACCCAGGCGCCACCCATCGCTAACATCAACTCCCTTCCCCACAACCCCCCCGCAATCGCGCCTCGTCTCAAATATACACCCTTGCGAGCTGCTAGATCCGGGTCGATCGGGCAGCGAACGCTCGGACCCGCGTGTCGGCGCTAGAGAGTCCCGAAGCTCTGGGCAGCGATAGTACGCGGCTTATCTCTGCTCGATTCCCCGCGTGAAGGCGGGCGGGAAGCGGGCCGTGGATAGGAAAGGCCGCGCTCGGGCTGGCCCGAGGCAATACGAGGCGGTGGGGGTGAGGAAAGAGCTGAGGGCTATTTAAGGATAAGGGCTTTTTGGGGGGAAGTGGGGGAGGAAGGGGACGCGGTAGGGCACGGTATGGCGTGGCACGGTATGGCGTGGCAATGGCAATGGCATGGATGGCTAGGCACAGCTAGGCACAGTTATCACAGCAGCGAAGGTTTGAATATTGATGCATTTGCAAGCAGAGCAGTGGTATCATATGCGCCACGTGGCCCGGTTCGGCGCATTTCCCATTCATCCTCATCGTTCCGATTTCCCCGTTCCGTTCCATCTGGTTTCCAAGTCCCACCGCCCATTCAGCATCAGTTCGTAGTAAGAGGGAAAGGAAACAAGGGTGTGTGGGAGGAGAGGGGCAGCAAGTAGTAGCCAAGCATATAGTGAGGACTTAAAAAGTGGTCGAGCCTAGAAGAGAAGAGTAGAGAGAAGAAAGAAGAGCCCCCCAATGCCAACCCAGCAGGCCTGTGAGCTTCATCCATGCAAGTTGTACAGTTGATGCTCCAAAAATTGATGCTGCGTGCCCCCCCCCCAGTTCTATCAACCGAAAGAACC
Source organism: Trichodelitschia bisporula (assembly GCA_010356995.1). NCBI lineage: Eukaryota > Fungi > Ascomycota > Dothideomycetes > Phaeotrichales > Phaeotrichaceae > Trichodelitschia > Trichodelitschia bisporula. Next base: position 471,625 of record ML996693.1, read on the forward strand.
GCGTCGAGTGCAGCCGGGGAAGGCGAAAGGTGGAAAGAAAAAGCGGCCTGGCCAGCCGAGAGAAGCAGAAGACAGCAAGCCGAAAGCTACAAGCAAACTGAAAGACAAACAACAATCACAATGCTTCCAAAACAGCAGACAGGGGCACAAATTACGCCGTCCACCCAACTCCACGAAACGTGTTACGCAAGAAACAAATAATCGAGTGCTCAAGGAAACAACACAATCAACGCCAGTTCTGGGGTCCGCCGTGCATGCTCCGTTCAGCCTCCTGGAGATGACAAAAAAGCGAACGGCAGGGGATATCAACCAATCAGAACCCGCAAAGTGCCCAAACACGGTCCAGAAAACAGCATCAGATCCCGAACTCCGCGATATGGATGTTGGAAAAGAAAAGTAACGCGGTAGCCAGCAAATCCGGGGCCTAACGCCCCATGTAAGATCGGCACTTCGTCATCGCACGGTGGGGGTATCATATTCCGGTCCAAGTTCGCGGCCCATTGCCGGCCAGAAGTTAGCCCATGTCCATGCCATATTCATCCTCCTCTTTCAGGCTGAAGGACCCGCGGCCGCTAGAGTCGCTGCGGTGCAGCCAGTATCCTTGCTGGTGCATTTGGTTCGAAGGACTAGCAGAATTCTGAGGCGAGATCGGCTCCCCGGCGTAGTTCGTGTGGTTGGGAACACGCAGTCCGCTGCCGGGCCCCCGGGTGTAATGGAAGTTGGCCACGCCATTCTTATCCACCGCAGCCAAGATCTCGGTCTTCATGCGCTTCTCGTTCTCCGTCTCCTCGAAAGGCCAAGTTCCCCCCAGGCTCTCAATGTACTGCCTTAGCTGCTCCTCGTGAGCCATCTGGTTGTGGACCATCCACATGAGATCCCGCGTCCAGCTAACGGCACCATTGAGGATGTCACCCTTGTTCGGGCCCTTGTCCTTCTCTTCAATTGGCAGGCCCTGGGTAATGTTTCCAGCTGCGCGTCGGCCGTTGCCCCCGGCAAGGAGCGATGTAGCGGGGTGAGGCGGAGACAGGCCGTTCGCCGCGATAGTGGGGCTCATCGGGCCGTTGTTGGTGATGTGCTTCCGAACCTTCTCATCCTCTAGACGGTGGCCCGGAACGAGGCGCGACAGATCATGGATTCGCTCATTGATGTTGTCCCGACGGCGACGCTCGACGGCATTGTGAGACTCGCGTCTACGCTTCTTCTTCGCCTCCTGAGACTGGAAGGCGGTAGGGAGGGATGCGCTGTGCGAGTTGTTCTCAACCTTGGCGGGAAGGGAGGCGTGCTTTCCCGTGATGATTTCGGAGATCTGAGGATGGAACTGCCCAGCGTGGGGCGAAGGAAGAGGGGAGTCGAGAAACGATCCACCGCTGCCAGGTGTGCCACTCCACTGCTGCGCCTTGGCCGCGTGGTGAAGTTGCTGGCTCATATTCAGCATGTTGGCCGGCACGCTTCCAGACTCCGAGATATGGAGCCCAGCCAGACCTTGCGTCTTGGGCGTCATTGGGCTTCTAGAGTCCGACGCGTGGCGCTCGATGCCGTGCATTTTCCGCATACGCACATCGTAGGATCCATTGTGCATCGGCATCGCTGTGGGCAACGTCTGGGAGAAGCCTTGCCCTTGAGTAAATGTTCGGTACTGCGGATAGCTGAAGTCGTTGGTGAAGGGACTGGTGATTGGGGCGCCGTCGGGGGTACTTGAGTGCCCGGGAATGTTGGATCCGTTGGTAGGATAACCGATGCTCATGGCACCGCCATGCGTGCCCTCCGGGAAGTACTGTCCGTTCTGCCGCGCGTGACCGTTGTCAAAGCCGTAGTCCGGGTATTGAGGGTTGTTCGGGTGGCTGGGCTCGTTGATCAAGTCCAGAAGCTCGTCGTCGGCGATCCCGGCGTTGGGCATTCCGAAGTTGTTTATGTGGGAATTGAACTGGTTCCCGATGATGCCACCGCTCATGGTGAGGTCGGAAGGGTTCACGGCACTCATGTCGCCGTTTCCGTTTGAGAAGTCACCGCCGAACTGATGGGACATTCCGTAACCACCGTTTCGGTTGAAGGAAAACTCCTCGGGTTCTTCTTTGATGAATGTCGCTGGTGATCCTGTCATTCCTCAAGACGATGTGAAGATTCTGTGAAGGTAATGATGCTGGTGAAATATGGGACAGGGAAGTTCCGCACTGCAGAGTCTGAGCGCCAACTACTTATACCATACCACAGGCCGTCCTAGGGTCTCTGAGGTTATGAAGGAGCGCCCTGCAGACTTACAGATGCAAGAACGGCACAACACTTGACTTCAACCGAGGGTATGCGAACCACACAGTGCAGCGATCGGCGTGAAACAATCCTTCTTTTCGGAAAGACTTCCGGTCTCTTCTTGGAGAGTTTTGGAGTTGCGCGAATGAGCAAGCAGGCCAAAAACCTAGTTATGCAGAGGAGCAATTCGAGGGCAAACGTGACATGGATCGCAGGTTGGTATGCGGGGAGGGAGGGGCCAAGTCCACAAAGTTTGCGGCTTGCAGCTGAAAAATTGTATGTTAGCCCGCCTCGTCCAGGTTCAACCAGGGCTGAGGAAGTAGGGAAGTATAAAAGAGGAGAGGGATCGCCGCTAGAACAGTCCTTTTAATTGCAGGGACGGCTTAATTGGGCTCTTGATTAGGAAATGGATATGCCAAGGGTTCGAGATAATAGCTTATTTGGGCATGAGGAGCAGAAAGAGAAGAAGCGCCATTCAGAGAAGCGAATCAAGAAAACAAGAAGAACAAGAAGTAGTGCCGGCTTGAGAGGCAAAACTGAACTGACCTGGGATAAGGCTGCACCGACTTGTCTTGCCTAACTTGACACTTCCACCAGTTGCAGATGTAGATATGATGCAGGTGGCAAATCGACTGTTGCAACGCCGGACTAGTGCCAATCGACGTTGGCGATGGAGAAGGGAGGTGCTTTAGAGGTATAGCTGAGATGATGTAACCTGTAGATGCTGTTAGTAGGTGCTGCTAAATGTAGACTATGTGCGCCTAGACATCGACCGCAGCCTCGAACGAGTCGCATGAAATCGGCGCATGAAATCGATGGCGACGGCAAAGCCAAAGCCAGGAACACCAAGCCGGTGAGGGATGGTGCCGCAGCTGATGACAGCGGCTTGGGCGCTTCGGTTACACCGACCAAACTGCTTTAGCAGACGCGGAGCACGCCACACGCAGCTTGTATGTGGTATACATGAACGCAGCAGAATTCACAAGGCGAACTCGCACTGTGTCGAAAGTTGCTGCCTCAATCTGGAGAGATTTCGCTTACCTCGAGGGATTTTCAGGCAGGACCGCTATACGGACGCAGGTATGCGCGAGACTCCGACGAGGAGGGTGTGATGCGGGTATGATTGGCACCGCGAGCGGCCGTCGGCTAATTGCTTTGATTGAGGTTGTAAAGAACAAACGGTTGCGCTGGTTCTGGGACGGGGACCGGCGGTTGAGTGGGCGAGCGGGTTGCGCGAGTGAGTAATTCGCACGGTGAGGCGATGTTGTTCGATTGCGGTGTGGAAGGTGGGGGTGGGCGAGGCGAAGTCAAACTGCCTAGCGCAATGGGGGAGTGGGGTTCGGGGAGGAGAATTGTGGGTGCCGCGGTGGAGAAAGTGGGGACGGTGGATGCGGTATATTGTGTTTCCACGATGGTACCGCAATGGAGGGGTTGAAGATTTGTGCGACAGGGCTTTCTTTTTCCAAATGCCTTTGGAGAGGAAGCGGGGGGTCCGTTGCGCGAGGGGGTGGGATGTTGCAATGCGAATGAGGGGGGGGTGTTGTGGGAGGGGGAGGTAGTTGTATTCAAGAGTGGTGAGTGGAGTGGGAAGGGTGGTGGAATGGATGGGTGAAGCTGGAGTGGCCAACGAGGATGAAGGAAGAGCCTGGGCTTAAACGGAGATCCTAGCGCGCGAAGAGGCACGGACCGCCTTAAGAGAGCGTCGCTAACTGTCGGGCTTTTTTGCAAGAGGCCGGCCAAGCGGTTTGTGAGTGTGCAAGGTGGCGGCTAAAACGGCCTGGGGTGAGTGTCCGGGGTTCTCCGTGGGGATATATTGGGTTAAGGCCTTGTTCTATTGTATCTTCGAGGGATGGTAGGGTTGATAAATGTCTAATGGTTGCAGCTTTGAAAGGAGCTTCGAAGAAGAGAGCGGGGGGGGGGGAGGCGAAGAGAAGGGAAGCGAGGCGGAGAAAGGACTCTAAGAGTCAAAGGTGAAGAAGCGCCCGAGAAAGCCTGGAAGCCAAAGTGAGAGAGGAGGGGTCGAATCGTGGGGTTGTGTCTCCTCTTTTTAGGCGCAAATAAAAGCGGAGGCAATCGGCCTAAAAGCGGCCAGTCGGCGGAAGTGGCGGCGAAGGAAGAGCGGAAAGAAGGAAATAATGCCTTCTTTTCCTCACTTCTTAAGACTGCGGGGGCGGGAGGAAGGGGGGGGACTTTGGACTTGAGCAAGCGAGAGAGTCAGAGCCGGAGCAAAGCGTTTAGTGAAAGGCAAAAGGCAAAAGGCAAAAGAGAACCAACCATCCAACAGCCAAAGGAAGTAGAGAGGCAAAGGCGCAACGGACACACACAAGCCAAGTCCAACTTGGGCAAAAACCTATCGAGGCTGCTTCAAGGCGGTGGGAAAGGAATGGATAGGAAGGGGAGGGGTATAGGCGTGCTTCAAGCCCTTCATCCAATGGACGTGCGAGAATGCACTGCCATCAGATGGATCGTGGCCCAAAGTGTCGCCTTTAGCAATTTGCCGGACCAGCAAGTTGCAGCGGAGAGACGCACTGTCGGCGCAACAGCCCGTCGGTCCTGCAGGTGTCGGATAGAAAAACAATGGGTAACGCTCTCGACTTGGACCCGATCAGAATCTTTCGAGTCGATCAAAGTCAAAGCTGACGAGAGATGGAAGTACAGCAGTATGATGGTCCAAAGAACTAACTTGACGAGGATAGGAAGTGGCGAATAAAACTGGGTAGACTCACCACCGTTCGGTAAGAAAGTGAGCAGAAGAAGGGCCTCAGATCAGGAAGAAAAATGATGAGGAGAGTCTTCTCAAGTTATCTGTGCGCTCCACGCATCGTCAGCTTATGGCCTTTTTGCCGCCAGGCCCGGCGATGATTGCGCAAATCGACTACCGCGATTGACACGACGGATTGGGAGACGAAGAAGGGGATTGCAAATGCCGTCGCAATAACCGCGATACGTATGGGAAGGGATTGCGCGGGTTATTGCGGACAGGGCCTTTGGGAGAGAGAGGGAAGGGGGAGGGGTGTAGGGGAAAGGAAGGGGTAGGGGGATTGAGGATGGGCAGGACGAGGGGGGTTAGAGAGAGAGCCCAGGTGAGAGAGACTATCGTGAAATAATGAAAGCGAGAGAGGGAGTGGATGGGTCGGGGGTGGGGGGTGCAGAGAGTGAATGGATGGAAGCGAAAGGCTGCATGCCCTCCGAATAATGCCCCATCCCACACCCCTCACACTATCTTTTCTCTTTACCTTTCTCCTAAAACTCTTGCCGTTGTTGAACCAGTCTCGACTCTCTCTCTCTCCGATGCTCCACCAAACGCACAAATCAAACCTCAGCCACCAGTACCCCGCAAATGGCTTCTGCGCCGAACCCGGCTTGCGCAATATGGCCGAACGCGTGGAGACGCGAGCAAGCCTGCTCGAGTCCCCCCCGCAGTAGCAATATCGCGAAAGTGCCTGGGATCCGGGCTAGAACCAGGAGAGGATATGGCGGCAAAGGTAAAATAATCCCAGACCGGGGTGCGGGGGGTTGGAGGGGAGAAGCTGAGCGATACGCGGAGAAAGGCGCGATACGCTAAGCTGAAAGGAAAGATGAAGAAAGAAGCTGATGTTGCTTACCGGCTGGATAGTTGCAGCAGGCGAACTTTGGGGGCTGCCTCCGGTGCGCTTATATTGTCGACAGAAGAAAGATGGTTGGATCGTTTGTCGGAAAGCTACCGCGCGAGACGATTCGGCGCTGGTTGACTGCAGCTGGACCTTCTTCGGGTGCAAGTGGCTGCGCGAATCAGATCGCTGCACACGCGCGGAAGGCAAGGAAAGGCTGAGAGTGAGGGACGGACGTGTATATGGCAAGGCTAAGTGGACGGGAGCTCGCGCAGCTTGCCGGGCGGTCCGAGCAATATATATAGCTAACCGGGAGGTCTTCCAACCCTCCTTGACAATCATCACACCCTCTCTCGCTCTGAAATATTACCCACAAAGTTGGCCAAACGGTGGGCCGACAGGGTAGGCGGGCGGGAGGCAGCGGGCACTTCTACTGTGGCTTGGCCCTACGCCGCAAGCCTGAGTGAGCACTAGATACGGTTACGAAGACTGCGATGAGGAACTGTCTAATGGAGGAGAGGGGGGAGGGGGAGGGGGAGGGGGAGGGGGGGGTGGGTGATTATGGAGAACATTAGGTCGTGGGGTGTACGGTAGGGGTGGGGTTGTGTAGGTGGATGTCTATGTGTGCATACGAAGAGGGTGGACGTGAGAACAGGTCTGAGACTTGAAAGGCACACGCGTCACCAAAGTCGTAACTTGCCTTGCGCTCCCATGCGATGCGGCGTAAACTCCCATAATGACTCATCTGCTCATTCGCCGACTACCTATTGATACTTGATTCACATTGGGTGAGGCTGCGCAGGTCCGGCGCCGCTACAGAGGATTGCTATTGCCAGGTCCGGGCGGTGGCAGTGGCTTTAAGGTAGGGGTGTGGGTTGATGGTGTACTACTACGCAGCCGACTACTCGAGGATAAATGCGAAAGAAGGAGGGATGTGGAAAGGCAGAGAGCTGGTTGGAATGGCCCTGCAGAAGCGCAGCGGTGGCAGCCGCACGGCCGCATCAAAGGACGATGAACATGGTGGGGGATGGAGATGTTGGGGATCTCCCCAGTGATTGTATTGGACAGCCTTGTGGTCGCGAAGCGACGACATTGATTAGCTCTACTGCATGGAGGTTGCGAGTGTGGAACTGTGGGAGGTGAGGGATTACGCGATAGCGGGAGGATACTGACAACAAGATTAGGAGTGCCGTTGGCTGAGATGGCTATTGTGAATATCTAGGAGTAGTCCTCGGTAGTGAGTACAAGCAGATAGATCACAGAGCAGCTTGTAGTACGTTAGGAGTAGCTGAGTAGCTGAGTAGGGTAGAGTAGGTAGCGGGTGTGGGGATACATTGCATAGAATCTGGGGATGTCGTTGGCTGGTGGTGGAAGAGCCCGTTGTCGGCTGCTATTCAATAGGCCCCTCTAGCGGCTCCCCGCCCCCCCAGGCAGGCCCTAAGGAAAGCATCCGATGAGCAGGCATCAGCCGAATCTCCAAACAAAGATCAGCCCAAACCACCAAAAGCCGACTTCCTATCACCGGCACCCCCTTCACCATCACCTTTCATCGCATCTGCCATCCCACACCCCCATCATCTCCATAATCCCATCACTTGCCCTTCACACCATCAACCCCCCAGTATCCCTTCTTGGCCCATCGACACCCCCCCCCTCGACAGTCCAACCCAGCCAGATAGTACCCAGTCACTACCCGAGACGACTGCACTCCTACCTACTTCGCGACTCCGAACTCGGCTTGCGCTCAACGTCACGTCTCCTTCTTTCAACTAACGTCGCGTTGATAGAGCGTTTTCACCAATTCCCCATTGCCGAATCCTCTCGCCGCTGAGCCACTGAGACTCTCTTCGAAGTGCCCGTGCCCTCGCCGCCGCCTTCTCCGAGAGCCTCCCGCACCCTACTACTGCCTACACACACCCCTCTCCGCCATCCATCACAAGCCACCACCGCCTCCTCCTCCCTGTCTCACGTCTCGTCTGAGCCCCCATCATTGGACTCTCCAGATCCAAAACCTGCTGTCCTCTGCGCCGATCATCTGCACCCTTATTTTCCGTGCTCGCCCTGCAGTCACGACCTTTCGAGATACCCACACCGTTTGCGCCAGTCCTTCAAGGGACTTGACCTTACGCTTCTACACACCACCTACCTTGTCAACCCGTTGCGCCGGGCTTTGTCTACCCTAGTCCACCGAGGTCACGCCTTGCCGATCAAGTACAGAACCGGGCAGCTCAGGTCACAATCGGGCCTCGTCCTAGCTTTGACAGCAGCTACTATCGCCCGCAGGCGACCACACCTCACACCAAGATAATGGCATCCACGTCGTTCCGGGACTCGATGAACTCTTTGGGATGGAGCAGGCGAGACCCCGATCTGCCTGTCAACACGTCTTCGACGCCTATGCTCTCCAGGCTACAATCGTTGAATCCTTTTGGCAATGGGGGCTATGTTAGGCTACCTACCACCGAAGTCCCAGGTGCGCCGCTTCCCGCGCCCACGCGCCGGGAGGAAGAGGAAGGATGGTTCGCATGTAAGTTGCATTTCTAGCATCTCCTAGGATTCCAGGGATTCTCCGATGAGTGGGTCGGGGGGCATCAGCTGCGCAAACTGTGCGAGATCAATGGTGTCTGTTTTGTGACAAGACACCAGTTCCTGCATTCTCCTCTCCATGCATAACACCTGCATTGCCCTGTCCTTACCTTGAATGTGGACGGTTTGGACATTGACTGATACTGCTTGCTTTACACAGTGACCCGATGGGACCGTCTCCTCCTCTTCGGCGGCCTCAACCTCGCCGCAGCGGTCATGTTTGTCATTTGCTTCGCATTGATGCCTACTGGCGTTTTTATCCTGAAACCGCGCAAATTCGCTATCCTGTGAGTGCCTCGAGTCTTTTCTGGCGCGCAAACAAGCTTGGTGGAGCGAGGCCCTGTGCCCCATCCCCCCCCCAACCCTTCCCCAGCGACACGCCTCCCTTCTTCCCCTACCAGTCCTCTCAATAGCCACGTTCTGGCCGAGACCAGCAGCTGGTCAAACTGAGATCATGAGGCTTCGATGCCGTCTAGCGCCGGAAAGCTGCAGGACAGGCTGAGCTAACCCTCATCATGTCCCTCTTGTTCTTTGTCCTCAACTGCAGCTTTCATCTGTCTGGGGGGATGTTGCTAACCACTCTCTTACGTTTCTAGTTGGACGATGGGATCTGTATTATTTCTCGCATCCTGGGCGGTCATGCTCGGGCCAATCCAATACGGTAAGCAGCCCTGTCCGGTCGTGGCCAGCTGATTCGCGGTCTGTGCTTGTCGCTGGTAAGCCATGCCTTGATTGACGCACTAACGTTCTTCAGTCCAACATCTATCATCTGGTCCCCGGCTGCCCTTCACGGCCGCATACTTGGGCTCTATCTTCTTCACCCTCTTCTTTGCGCTTAAAGTAAGTGCATGCCCTTCCCTCCCCAGACTTTCCAAATCGGCCCCTTGCGCGCATCGAGCCGGGTACAGCAGCGAGCGAATCAGTTTGCGCACCGTTGGATTCCCTGCGTCAATGATTGCAGTATTTGGACTAATGATTGCCTCCGCGTGATCTGTGACTGTAGGTGCACTCCACTATCCTTACTCTCATCGCCGCCGCCATCCAAATGGTTTGCTTGATCTGGTATCTCGTCAGCTACTTTCCCATGGGCTCGACAGGGCTGCGCTTCGCGGCGCGCGTTGGCGGCAACCGCGTCACAGCGTGGATGAACGACTAAATGCGCGCGGCGCGGGCGCGGTACGGGTGCGGTGCGGTGCGGTGCGGTGCGGGTGCAGTAGCGCAAGCAGAGGTGCGGACTGGGGTTAGCAGGTCGGGGTTGATTGGCATGTGACGGTCTCAGCGGGGGGTATCTGGGGGAGGGGGGGGGTGCAGCGCAGTGCCCTCGGGCTTCCGACCGGGGGTTCGCCTGGGATGCGGCGGTGCTTTCGGCGGTGGTGAGTACGCAACAGACGCGTCCCGACCTTACCCTCCCCACACCCTCCTTTTTCCGCGTCGGGGTCATTTTGCTCCACCTGCCTCCTGTCGCGCAGGGATGGCGGGCCCCCTCCGCCCCCCACCTCCTGTTCTTCCCGAACTGCCTTAAGCCAGTATAATGTCATATACCCGTTGCCACTTGCGGTCTTGCAGGCTGAGTGCTTTGTCACCTTTCTTCCCGCTATCGTCGCCCCTAGCTCCATTTTGTCTTGCCCTCTTCTGGCGGCCTTGCTGAGCCTCCGTCCATCTGGCCCGCCCGTGCGGGAGGCGCAACGCCCGGGCCCGCGCGGGAGCGGGGTCAGCCGATGCCGTTGAAGGCGGCTGGTAGCGGGCCGACTACGTTCGATGGGCCGTTTGGGGCAGTGGTCGCTGATCCCTGGGGTGATATTTGAATGTAAGCGCCGTACGCGGGCGACGCGTTGTGGGCGTTAATGGGAGGGATGATGAATAGGGTCATTTTGGGCGGATGGGCGCGGGCTTCTTGGTGGGTTAGGCTGGGGACGATGGGATGGAGGGAGGGGGGGCCTGCGGGGGCATGCGCAGGGTGGATGGGTCATTGGCGGCCCCCTGCAGGTGTGCCTGTGTTGCTTTGGACGCTGCGATGGGAGTGGGCAATGGCGATACGGGGTCGAGGAGTTAGTTGGTATGTCCGGTTTGAGCCGGTTTTGTGTTGTTGAGGTTGAGATGGGGTGGGGTGGTGAGGATGGGGGTATGTTTCTGACATGTTGCGTTTCATGGGAGGGGACGGAGCGGGTGGGGCCGCTGTGCTACGGGGCTAAGGACACGCAGCTGGGCACGATGGGAAAGTGGCGTGGTAGTGGGTGAGGAAAGGCTATGCGCGAGAGGCATCGCGAGAGAGGTTTTTGAACGGGTCTTACCGGAATCGAGCGAGTGCGGGGGAGACGGGGTGGGCGGTGCGACGGGTGGTGGTCTGGGCTATCAGATTGCGAATGGGGATGGGGAGAGAATGGGGAAAGGCTGGGCTGCGAGCTCTTGCGCGTCGTGGGGTTGCCGTCGCATGGTTTATCCCTGGGAAGGTGCATTGGCGGGTTAGGGTGTGGTGTGCGGGCCTGCCGCATATCACTTGCATGCGGAGCCATCATGCCCAGATACTTCGCATCCCCCATCGCCCAGTGTGCGTTGGGGAGTGGGTCTTTGATAGTGTTGGGGCGGCGCGCGGGGCGATGTCGGTTGAGAATGTGGATGGGCTAGTGGGGGGGGGTATGCAGTCTGCAGCCTTACCTATATTGCACCGCAGCTGTTCGCAGCTACTCGTATCGCGTCCGGAGGCCGATTAGCTGATTAGCGAAACACCGTTCGAGCGTAGTTCTAGTTGGTCTAGGGAAAGCAAGTTTCGCAAGATGGTGTGGAGGCTCCACTCCCCGCCCCCCCCCCCTCCCCCTCAGCGCCGCCCCGTCCTCAAGTACGGATGTAGACGTTCGGGCGATATGTGCAGTGCAGAAAAACACGCCACTCCTCCCTCCAGATTGGCATCTCCTCCCGAAGCTCTCAGACCTCCTCTCCCATCGCCATCCACTCACGCCCCCTTTACACCGTTATGCCCAGCCACCGCCAACCCCATGGCGTTTTTTGCGCCGCGATGCGCATCGCGATGCCCAAAAGCAATATTTTGCGGGGGTGGCGGCGGTACCGGCCGCGCGGCTGGGCGGGCGTGTGGACTGTGTGGCCGCTAGCTAGATCCGGCCGCGCTAGGACTATCGATAGCGGGGGTAGGCGCATGGTCTGTGCGGTGTGGATGCACGGGGACGACGAGGGTGGAGGGGGGAGTGTATGATGTGGTGATGGAGGGAGAGGATGCATGTAGGTGTGGTAGAGGTACGCAGTGCTACAGGTAGAGGTACTCGGTGCTACGGCTGGCGACTTAACCTTAGGCGAGTGGTGGCTTTGTGCGTTTGCCCGCGAGGCTGGCCTGGCCTCCTGCCTTGAGGGGCGCATTGCGCAGAGTCGCGCGTCTATGCGCGGCGCATAAATGCGGGTTGGAACATACGGTACGGGATGGGGCATGCGTGTTTGCTCCTTCCCGCATCCCCGCTGTTCCTGCAAAATACGACGGGGGAAGGCGAGAAAGGGAAGGACGGATTACGATGCCCTCCGCGATGGGGTGCGGTCGAGCGAGGGTGTGGCGCGTGCGGAATTGCAGGGCTGAGTGAGACGGTAGGGCTGCAGCGTGGTGTGGATGGGGGTGATTGGCGATGGGGCAATGGAGACATATGCGTTCGCTTGGGGTGTTTGAATTGGATGACTATGCATTCGTATCTGCTTTCAAGGCATCATTTCTGTCTTTCGAGCAGCCTTTCGTGCTTCGTGATGCGCATGTCGTCCTCATCGCCTCAGACGGCTACCCCGCCTCTAGCCTTCTCCGCGCAAACGCCCACCGACGCCGCGGCCGAGTCCTCGGGTCTGCTCGCGGAGTCGCGCAGGTCGCGCAGCAGACGCGGTGCAGCCGGGGAAGTGCCAACTTTCTGCCCCGGCGGGGAAGTGTGGGTTTGGTGTGGAGGGCTGAAGAAAGGGAAGCGGGGCGACGGTTCAGCTCGCTTCTTGCACGTCCCGCAGACGCCTTCTCCTGCTTTCCTATTCTGCTCCTGCGGTATGGCGATGCGGATGCGGATGTGTGGTGTGGTAGCCGCGTTCTCGGCCCACCGCCACTGGAACTAAAGCCGCGAAAGGAAAGACTGTTCTGCATGCCCGCTAAAGCGCCGCACCTCATGCGCGACGACCCCCCAGACGACGCCGCTGCTCCTTCAAGCCTTCTTACCTAACACGCTTGCATGCTTCGCGGCGGCGCGGCGGCAGGCAGCGAAGAACGGAGAGGCCAGCTAACCCGTTCGACCCGGTATAGGGTAGGCAGGAGTCAAGGCGAGCGCGCCTCGCGGGCACCAGGGAGCCTTGCCCTTACCACAGTCGGACCAACCCCTTCGACAGGCGATGTAAGACATCTAATACACAAGCAACATGCCCACCCAACTCAGCACCCAAACCCCCCTCAAACAGGCGCAAGAATCCACCATCTCTGCCTTGCTCAAATCCAAACCCCCCCACCACATGCCGTCTTACCCCCTCCCCGGCGAACCCGCTTACATCCTTCCTGCCGCCTACCGCCTACCGCACAGTAGAGAGAGACAGGAATAGCACCGGGCCCTCCCGCCGCGCTCGCAACCGCAACAGTCCTTCCTCAACCCTCGCCCTCCCCCCGACCCCTCCCTCCCATCCCCCGCGGACTCACAAGCGGCTCGCGCGTGCGGTCGCACCGCATCTGACCTGCGTCCGGGTTCTGCCCTTCACACCCCGTTCACCCCATATCCTCTCGGCCACAGCCTCGCAGCCGAACACCCACGGACGGAGGTATGACGTCGACGCGCATCTGACCCCGCGATGGGGGGGGGGGGGGGGCGGGGGGCAGTCATGACGCGCACACGCGCACGCGTCAATACAAGTAGGAAGCATAGCCACTCCACGTGCGTGCGGCTCCTCGCCACGCACGCTCTGCCTGAGTATTGGATGCCGCTCTGCCTGAGTATTGGATGCAGAAGCGAAACGAGCGGGAAGGCATGCATTCTGCATGCGCGCGCGGGAGGCCCGCCGATGAACGTTGCTTTTTGCCTACGCAGCCAATCCGTGCGGAGATCGGAGCATGGACCGAGTGGATACGGCTGGCACGGGCTGGCTCGATCGCGTTTCGCCATCGGCCGCGCATAGGCTTGCGTTCTCACGCACGTCACTTCGTTCCAGAAGGCGCTGACATGAGTGGACCGGAGTGCTGACTGCCGGATTAGTTAACAATGTAAGCCCGACGGATGGTGACTGGTGGGAAAGCGCCAGAATCGGGCGGGTTTACTGTGTCGATGGCTTCTATCTGACGTATCTAAAAATGGTCGATGTGGTGTGCAGCCCTACCCGCGAAGTACGTACTGCCGTAACGCATGGCTGGCCGTTTTGGGTCCGATGTGCTTACGCCATCGGCACAACCGTCGCTTATTCTACTACAAATTCCAGGTTTTGACGCGCAGTCACACCGTTTAGGGTGACTGCCCGTTCCGAATAACCTCGTCAATCCAAATCCACGCGCCCATATGATCGCCGGAAGCGTGCACTCCCGAGCTTTTCACACCTCATCCATCAGCGCCGCAACGCTTAGGACAACCCAAATGAGCCGATGATGCGCAAGCCAGCGTGCCCCTCGCCAAACGCGTACGCGAGGCTGTAGTCCTTCGGGCTCCACTGAACAACCGGCGCAGGCAGCGCGAAGTCGACACGATGGACGTAGTCTCCCGATTCGGCGTGCACGATTTCGATGCCGGAGCCCTCGTCGCTGCCACCCACGATGTACGCTCCGTCGCAGCTGAAGCTGATGCTCCGCACCGGGCCCGTCATGTGGTCCAGCGTGCGCTGGCAGACCCAGTTCGTCGTGTCCCAGAGTGTAATGAGGGCGTCTGATCCCCCGACTGCGAGGTGGGTTGCGGGCGCGTTCATCTCGATGGCGTAGCATGAGGAGGTGTGTGCATTGATGGTGTAGAGATGGTTCATACTCGGGTAGTCAAGGACTTTGACTGAGCCGTCACCCGTCGTGAGGAACAGCTCCTTGCCGCTCCAGGAGAAGGCAGTCTGGTTGGTCTGCACAGGTTGCCGGTACGAATCCACCTGCGCAAGCTTCCCACGGTCAATCCGAATCAGAGTATCGTCCTGCAAACAATCAGCATCATCCCCCATCCCCAATCGCTACAAAGCACCAACCTTACGGCCCACAACAACCTCCTCCCCATCCGGCTTCCAAGCCAACGTAAAGCACTCCCCCCCAACCTTAACCTCCCCAATCGAGCCCTTACTCCTCACATCCCAAAACCGCACCATCCCATCCGGCGAACAACTCGCCAACTCCGCCTCCCTCGCCGGATTCCACGCAACCCGCTCAATCCCCTGCCCATGCGCGCGCACCATCTCCGTCGAATGCCTAATATTCGGTTTCTCAGGATTCCACACCCGTAGCGTCGTCCCCGACCCCGTAGCCAACAAATTACCCAACGGACTCCACGCCAGCGTCCTCACACTCAGTGTCGCAGGCCCACTATTCGCAGTGACCGCCGCACTCGGCCCCGCGCGCGTCGCCCCCAATGTGTCCGGGTAAACAGTCGTGCGCTGGCGGGCGAAGTGGGAGGAGAAGAGGGCCTTGGGCGGCGCGCGGAAGCGCGTCGAGGTCGTGGCCGTCATGGCGGAGGGCGAGTCGGGCGTTTCCTGCGCATTGGTTGCGAACGGAGGGGAGAGGGTCATGTCCAGCTTGAAGGGGGACAAGAAGCACGGCTTCGGGCCGGGGGTTGATGCGGGGTTGGCACGGGCGGCGGGCCTGAACTCGTCGAACATGATCGCGTCGATCATGCGGGGAGTTCTCGGCGATGGAGTATGCTGGGGGCGCTCGGGAGAGTTTTGCTTCATTTTTACTGCAAGATTGAATTGGTCAATGTCAAGTGGTGAAGATTGAGAAACTGTTGTTTGAGAAAGCCCACGAAGTTTGGGTCCTTTTCGCAGACAAAATTTGGACCATCCGGCTGCCAAGAAGTATCTGGCGGGCCACTGCACTGTACGTCCGCTCTGGTGTCAACAAGTTGCTAAGACAGGAAGTGCACCTCATATCTCATGTCTTTGAATCCCAAACTGTGAATTGCATATCTAGCTTCGACAATTGAACATGACACCGACCGATCAGCTCTTCGCCGCACCCGCCTTGATGAGCATGATATCACCATCTTCGACGATGTATTCCTTGCCCTTCGTCATGATCTTGCCCTTGGCCTTGACCCCCGCTTCATCACCCTCCTCCTGCAGCGACTTATAGTTGTACACAATGGCCTGGATAAAGGTCTTCTCAAAATCTACGCAGCGTTAGCAGCCGGAGCAGGGAGAGCACGAGAACGTTACCTGTGTGGATCACACCAGCCGCCTGGGGTGCCTTAGTGTTAACACGGATGGTCCACTGCCGCACCTCGTCCGTGCCCGTCGTAAAGAAGCTGATGAGACCCAGTACCTTGCGCATGGTCAGGATGACCTTGGGCAGCGCCGACTTCGTATTCAGCTTCTTGCACTCCTCGGCAGCCTCGGCTTCGGACTCGAAGCGGGTGAGGCGCTCTTCGAAGCAGACAGAGATGGGGATGATGGGGTCGCCCTCCGCATGTTCCTTGACCCACGCAGCAATCTTCGGCAGGTGCTTGTTCTTTTGCCGGAGGTAGTCCTTTTCGCTGAGATTGACGAGGAAGACGACGGGCTTCGCGGTAAGAAGGAAGAGCGGATTGATGATTTCGACCTGCAGACTGTCAGCCGCCGCGATATAACAGACTGATAACAATGCGTTAAGTATCAAATCAGAGTTGGACTTCTTCTCATTATTGCCTCTTGTGAGATTGGCGAGACATTCGAAGAGCTGGGATTATAGAGCAATCGCTCTTGTTCATCATAAAAGGGGTGGAATAGTAGCGCAATGTATCTTACCTCCTTCGGCGACCAGTCGCCCTTGCGAACGTCCTTGCCGTCCTTCAGCCACTGAAGAATCTTTTCCACAGTTGCCTGTTCCTCCTTGAGTTTCTTCATCTCCAAGCTCTGGCCGCCACGCTTCGTCAGCTTCGAGACGGCATCAAGCGCCTTCTCGACAAACTCAATGTCCTTGATGCGCAGCTCCTCGCTGATGATGTCCAAGTCGCGGACGGGATCGACATCGCCCTCGACGTGGATGATCTCAGCATCGTCGAAGCAGCGCACCACCTGGAAGATGGCATCGACGGCGCGGATGTGCGACAAGAAAGCATTGCCCAGGCCCGCTCCGGTCGAAGCGCCACGGGTGAGACCGGCAATGTCGTAGACCGTCAAGTTAGCCGGAACCTCCGACTTGGGCTTGTAGTGCTGGCACAGCCAGTCGAACCGCTCATCCGGCACGATGACGCGTGCCTCCTCGGGGTCGATAGTGGCATAGGGGAAGTTCTAGGGTCATCAGCGGTGCTCAAGTCCATCTCAATAGCGGACGTACGGCAGGGTTGCCTAGAGTAGATTTCGTAATGGCCTGGAAGAGCGTCGATTTACCGACGTTGGCGAGACCAACCTGATGGCGGAATCAGTTTAGTGCGGGAGCAACCAAGGCGCAAGGCTGCCTACATACGATGCCGCTCTTCAGGTTATTCCCCGGCCGACCCAGAAGGATCTTTTCCTCCTTGACTTGCTTCTTGGGAGGCATTCTCTTTTTCTTTGCGTACGCGCGGCTGAAGCTGAGTGGGGTGCAGGAAGAGGGGAAGACGCGGGTGCGGGGAAGCACAAAAAGTGCTTCAACGAGCAAAGCAGGACCTGCTGCAAGCGATTTCAGACGTGATGCCGAAGAGGAGAATAGGAGGCAGAAGATGGGAGAGGGAATTTTGAAGGAAGTGACGTAAGGGAGAGCGCAAAGAACAGCGTCTACCCCTCTCTCTCTTGTTCTTGTTGGAATATGAAGAAATAGACTTTCTGACAAGAACTCTCTTCCACCACCCCACCCACCCAAACCCTGCACAGTGCAAATGCTCAACTTTGCATCAAACGGTCCGACTGTTGTTCCATGATACCAAGCGATCGGAGGCAATGACTCGCCAAGCGCCTTTGACGCTCCGTCACTTGTCAGTTTCCATTTTAGCCGCTGCTGGGCGTCTCGGCGTCTGGCGTCAATAGTGTGTGGAGTGCGAAGTGTGATGAACTTGTACGGTGCGGCAGAGCGAGCTTGACACGCCTGGCGTCGAGGTCTCGTGTCTCATCCATATCTTCTCCAACATTCAACTGCTTCTTCTCTTTCTTCATTGCTGTTCATCCATCCTCATCTATGCCTCGTAATACCCATTGATCCTCACTAAACCTTCCCCCATCTTTCCCCGCCAACCTCTACGGCTGGCCCGCTAATTGAGCCTCAACCACCAACATGCGCCCCTCCTCGTCCTCTTCACGCCCGACGCCTTCACGTCCTTCGTCCTCTACGCGCTCCAACCGCCCCAAGAATCTCTCGAGAACCTCATCGCATCGGTCTACGATTTCCGCGCAAAAGATAGACATTCGCATCAATGTCTACGATCTGCTTCCGGTACGTCGGAGTTGTGGGCGCCGTTTGTCACGAAGTGCGCTAATCGCATCATCGTGTATCAATTAGCCCGGCAAGCTCTCCAGCGTCCTCTGGGCCATTGGCGGATCGCTTCTACACTCGGGTGTCGTGATCAGAGACAAGGAGTATGCGTATGGCGGCCACGACAGGCGGGGCGTAACGGGCGTGTACCACACGAGGTAATTGTTTTGCGCTGAGCTACATGTACACCGACCCTAACTCAATGAGACCTCGCCTAGAGCCTCCTGGCGGCACGTTTCGTATAGAGATCCTTCACGGATTCGTCTTCCACACCGACGAGGAAATTGAAGATATCATAAAAGAAGCTTCGCGTCGCTTCCAAGGCACCTCGTACAACCTTCTGACGAACAACTGCAACCATTTCACATCGTACCTCTGCGAGCAGCTCACATCGCGACCTGCGCCGAAGTGGATTAACCGCGCCGCCAGCATCGGAGTCGCGCTGCCATGCGTGGTGCCACGTGACTGGATAGCACCGCCCGATGTCGACACGGCTGACGGGGAGCTTGTTGAAGAAGACGATGACAGCTATGACGAGAGGACCCGAATGCTTCGCAAGAAGCAAATGCGCAAGCTGCGGGTGTCACAGGAAGAGCAAAGCCAATGGAATAGCGAAATGGACCGTATTGGCGAAGGACATATCATGAAATACGGAACGGCAACTTACGAGGCGCCCCGAATTGTCTCCCTTCGCGACAGCAGCGGTCGCGGACTCCCCAACAGTGAGCGAGCTCCATTACCCAAACGGCACAGCTCGTATACCATGTAACATTGGCTGGCTGGACCACTGCGTGTAATGATTGATAGGCGTTCATGAGCGTTTCTGGCGAGTTGGATGCTTTACGTCTTCAGGTTCGCGGGGTCGGTATGGGGATCTAAGCCTCTTGTAATCTACATGCATAGCTGGGGTTATTGCCCCATTGATTCGTTGAGAGCAATTGAGCGTGACAAGCTTTATTGCGCTTGTGATATCCCCGTTTCCCTCACTCCAGTACTCAGCCCAATGCGCCCGTCCAGCAACCGAAGATGCGCCCCACGATTACAGTCGTCTCGGATTCTGCGCACGCGTCCCGCCAATCTTCAACCTCGTGGAATCCGACACCCTGATCACACGGTTCCGCAGGTTCCGCCCCTCATTCCCCAGCAGCGCCTTTTGAATCGCCTCCCTTCCCTGGCCGAACCCGCGAAATATCACCTCCAGCTTCTCAATCCGCGGCTCCCGCGTGCCCGTCCCCGTTCCCAGCAGTCCCCGATCCTGAATCGACTTCATAAAGTATGCTGCCAGCTGGAACCCAGCGTCGTACTTGCCGCGCTGGCCTTTGCGGAAGCCGAGGTTGCCGGACGACATGGACATGATGCTCTCGTTGTTGGGTCGCGTAAGGGTGATATGGGTGTTATGTCTGGTGGAGTAGACGTGAAGGTGATGCGGCTCGTCGAAGGTGGACGTCTTGAAGGAACTCGGGGTGCTGGGTTTCCCCATCAGTTCGCTGAGCGCGTCGGACACTGAGGGACCGGTGGAGGTGCCGCTGTGAGGCGTAAACCTGTCCAGGCTGTCGGCCAGATTCCGCAGCGAGCCTCTTTTGGTGCTGACATCGCGCGCTGCTGCCGGGGGTTCGAAGGGAGTAGTAGCACCGTCATCGGCAGCGGTGCGAGGCGTAGAGGAGAATGCGCGCCGCCATATCGTGTTCTGAGGGGTTCGGGAGCGGCACGCCGTGCAGGTCGAACTCTCGAGTAACCTGCCGAAGCTTGCCCGAGCCATTGCGGTTGGTGTGGTTGGTCGAGAGGGACGATGGACGTTCCACCTGGAGCACGGGATGTGAAGTTTCTCGGCCGGCCGGGGCTCGGATTTTCGCCGCAACAACTTTTCTGCCCAACAAGCAGTCCCGAAAACTCGCACTCCCGTAACAACCCACTCTCCCCACCACATTCCACCCCTCACTTTTCTAGACATTCTCCACATTCGCGCTTGCACATTTATAGTGTTCGAGAACAATAGCATGAGAAGCCTTACACATGGTGCTGGGCTCGTGCGGGCGCGGACGCCCACGGCTCGCCAATTCCCCTCACAGTCGCAGTTTGGCTATGGCCGGACCGCTGCGTACAGAAGGTTAATAGCGGATGTCGCGGGTCTGCAGAGCCTACGCGCAAAGTCTCATATCAGCCTTGTTGATTCAGTTTCCCCGACTCAGCTTCTCCTCCGATCGCTGGTGCGCCCGCAACATTTCATCACAACGACCTCCGCCTCAAACACCCGCACTTTCCACTCCGATCCTCGGTTATTCCAAGAAGCGAAAGAGAAGAAGAACAAGGCGGAAGCGGTCTCAAAGGAATCTTTAAAGGACGAGGCAACTCAGACTGAAGATGCCGAGGGATCTGTCAAAGCCAAAAAGTCCGAAGGCGAAGAGTCCACCGAGTCCAAATCCGACGAGGCCGAGGGCGAGAAGAAGGATGGTGACAAGGGGGGAGAGAAGGACAAGAAGGACGATGCCACCCCGCCTCCGCCGCACGGCGACAAGACCCCGTGGCAGGTGTTCACCGAGACGCTGAAGACCGAGTTCAAGGCCTCTAAGGAGTGGAACGAGTCCACCAAGGCGCTTGCCTCCGGATACAGCGAACTTGCGCAGAGCGAAGCCATCCGCAAGGCCCGCGAGGCCTATGTACAGGCCTCTGGCGCGGCGGCGTCTACTACAGGCGCTGCGCTGAAGAAGACCGGGCACGTGGTTGGCAAGAGTGCGACCTACGTCTGGGAGACGCCCGTGGCGAAGGTTGTGCGCAAGGGGGCCACGGTTGCCGGACACGGGATTGAGAAGGCTACGCGGCCCATCCGCGAGACTGAAGCGTTTAAGAGCGTCACGGAGGTCATTGACGATGGCAGCTCGTCCCGGTACGGCGGGTGGGTGGAGAAGGAGGAGCGTCGGCGCAGGCGAGAGCTACGGGAGGCGCAGATGGCGAAGAACGGAGGGATTCCGACTGGTCCCATGGAGGAGGATCCTAAGTGAGTGGCACGATGCGCTATTTCTTAACTCGATCTAATGATTCAGCGCCGGGACCAACGTCACAGTGCACAAAGATGCCGCGTGGAAGGAGCAGTGGAGGGATTTCCGCGACACGTCTAAGCTGATGCAGTCGCTCTTTTCCCTCAAGTCTACCTACAAAGAGTCGGAGAACCCTCTCGTCAGCACAATGCGCAGCATATCCGACGGCGTCGCGGGCTTCTTTGCCGAAAACGAAACGGCCATGGTAATCAAGAAGTTCCGCGAGATGGACCCTAACTTCCAACTCGAGCCCTTCCTGACGGAAATGCGCGAATACATCCTTCCTGAGGTGCTTGACGCGTACGTCAAGGGCGACGTCGAGACCCTCAAGCTGTGGCTCTCAGCGCCCCAGTATCAGGTCTACGCCGCCCTGATGGCGCAGTATACGACGGCCGGTCTCAAGTCTGACGGTACCATCCTGGACATCCGCAACGTCGATATCCTATCGGCTAAGATCCTGGATCCGGGTGACATTCCCGTATTCATCGTGACGTGCCGCACGAACGAGGTGCATGTGTACCGCAGCATTAAGACGGGCGATCTGGCTGCCGGCGTGGACGACAAGGTGCAACAGGTTACATATGCCATTGGCATCACTCGCATCCCCGAGGAGGTCAGCAATCCCGAGACGCGCGGATGGCGCTTGATCGAGCTGCAGAAGAGCGCGAGGGACTACATCTAAGCTTTGATTTCGTCACTTCTTGCTCTACAACAGCGTCTTTGGGCATATTTCTGATGCATCTCCCATTTTTACGCTGGCCTTCTTGAATCCCAGAGCATCCCCTTTTCGGGGCATCATTTTTGCATCACAGCGGCGCTTGCAGCACGTTACCCACCTCGGTCGCTCTTTCCAGCTTTGCTTCGCTTCCCCGGCCGAGCGCCTGTTTAGAATTATACCGGAGCATGCATTCTGCTCCGGAGGTTGTCATTTGCGACGGTGTGGACGCGTTTAACGATGTTCATGCCGATAAAATCTTCTCTCCTGTACGATCAATGGCGTGGTGGGCATGTGGCGGGCGGAAACTATGGATACTGTAGTGTAGGGTTTAAACATGTACAGATTACTGTACCTCGTTGATGCATGATACTCTCAAAAGCTCGCTCGGCTGTGTAAGATGGGTAAGGTGGCTTCCTCTCCAATGTATCACATACGTCATCCCTCCAGCCTTGAGATGTTCGGGAAGGAGCGGATGGCGATGTGATATAAACCGTCAATCTTTTACCCTCTGCACCTAACTTCAAGAGCATGCTGTATCATCATCCATTATGTACCGACCCATGTATTCATCAAAGGGCACTGTCCGATTTCAAGTCCGTAGACTCGCCTACGCATCACCAACGTAGAAACACCACGGCATCTTTCCAGAAAGCGAAACGTAGCTATGTGCTTATGGATTAAACAGTAAGTACCCAATAAACCCGAATTTTACCCTCTCTCCAAACGCCTCCCCATGAGTATACGGCGCCCCAGCCCAAGACGAATGCTAGATGCAATGATAGCTCAATTGCGCCTTCAAACAGCCTCCACCTTCCGCCCCTCATCCTCCATACTTCCCACAATCCCACTCCCAAGAACATCACCCCCAGTCCTATTCCCATGTTCTCCCACTCCCTCCTCATCTCCCGCACTCCCCCACCCCTCCGGCCCAACATACCCCCCAACCCCAACCCCAATCCCAAACGCCCTTGCCCTACTCCTCGCACCCCAGGCCCACCCCGCGCCGCGCCTGATCGGGAGATGATACCAGCGGAACGCAAACCACGCCGACGCACACCCGATGATCGTCCCGGCGAGCAGGTCTACCCCCGCGTGGTAGAACTCAAAGTACCGCGTGAAGGTAATATACGCCGCGACGCAGAGCGGCGTAAACGCAAGCGCGAGAAGCGAAGTCGGCGGCGCAGCGGCGCGGTTCCACAGGGGAAGGGCGGGTGATCCGTCGGCCTGTGTTGGGGTGCGCGCGTCGGACGCAAGGAAGGGGATTGCGATGGAGAACTTGGAGCAGAGGAAGAGGGTGAGGTAGAGCAGGCCCGCCCAGGACGTCGACGCGTGCCCGCTCGGGAAGCTCTTGAACCCGTCATCCAACACGCCTTTGTCCGGTTGCCTGCATATGTCTGAGTTGACGAGCGTCCATTCTGGGTTAAACCCCGTGGCGTACCCGCCGATGCGGTGCGCGGCGATGGAGCCCACGTCGGGCTGGCAGCGAGCGAGCAGGCTGGGCCGTGGCTTGCCGGCTAGGTTCTTCATCCCCTGGGTGAAGAAGTATGCGCATGCGGAGGCGAGCGCCAGACCCATCCACCCCGTGTTCCATTCCCAGAACTTGCGGCGCCAGAGGAGGGACCTGGGTGTCGTGCGCGAGCTGACGGTGGGTCCCGGGACGAGGATCATGCTTACGAGGAAGACTATGATGGCGGGCGCGATGATGGAGGCAAGCATGAGGAGCCAGGTTGGGATCTTTTCGTGCGGGATGTAGGGGAAGGAGATGCTGAGGTCGGTGAGGGAGAAGGGGCGGTGGTAGGGGCTGGAGATGCTGAAGAGGCGGCCGACGACCGCGATGAGGCTGGTGGGGTCAGTGGGTGGGGAAGGGTAGTGATGTGGGGTGCTTACATTATGCATATCCAGTCGAAGATGTACGAGGCGATGAGCCTCTTGGAGGGGATGTGGATTCCCATGACGCGCATGACGGCGAGCTCCTCTCGAGGATGTGCGGAGAAAAGGAGAAGATGTGAGGGAGGTTTGCCTCAGATTTAAAGAATCGCTAACGGATGCGGCTCTGAAACTTGGAGAAACCAGGCCAGTGATGCCAGAATGACGATGGTTAGATTAGACGGTTTCGATGCGACCAGCTAACAGACCATTCCCCAGATCTGTGCCACCGAAACAAAGGAAGCGCTAAAGCAAACAAGTGGAATGGAACAGTTGGTATTTGTTGTCTCCCGCAGAACCGCCAGAACACGAAAACGCAGCGGCAAAGGACGCGCAACGTTGTCGTCGGATTAGGCTTTAAGCTGCAGATAGTAAGACCGAAGGAAAACCCGACGCGGCTGCTTCGCATTACGGTATTGAGCTGAGCCACAAGGCTGACCTGCCAAATTGCCACCCTCGTGTTCCCAACGCCTCCAACACGCGACCAATCTCCTCCTTCGTGTGCGTCGCATTGCGCCACGCAAAGAACCCCCAAGTCCGATCCAATCCACTCAGCACCGCGCCATTAAACAGCCCCCATTACCTAATCCCGACACGCTAGCCCGACGTGGAAGCCGATCAAATCGATCCCCGCAAGACGGGAAGAGATCCTGCAGCCACAACACTCATCCCGCCTCTCCTCCAACGTCTACTCTTATCCCACACGCTCGCCCTGCTTACGACTTGCCGACCACGCAAGCGAAGTTCCACGATGCCGCGCGGCAAAATCGATGTCCTGCTCAACCTCGTCCCCGATGCCCCGTCCTCTGTTCTCGAACACCTCGCTTCGGACCCCGCGCTCGCCACCGCGCAAGACGCGCATGGATACTCCCTCCTCCACGCGGCGGCGTCGTACGGACATGAAGACCTGGTCCGCACACTCGTGAACACGTATGCCGTCCCTGTAGACATCGTCGACGAGGACCGCGAGACCCCCCTCTTTGCCGTGGAGACGGTGGACATGGCACGGGCGCTGCTTGCGCTAGGCGCTGATACCGAATGGCGGAATGCGGAGGGCTTGACGGCGGAGGAGAAGATTGAGGGGGAGGGGGAGTGGCCGCTTGTTGCTGCGTTTTTGAGGAGTCGGAGGGAGGAGAGGGATGGGGAGGCGCCGGAGGGGGTGAAGGTTGATGTTAGGACGGTGGAGGAGCAGAGTATGGGGGAGGGAGAGGTGGATCCGGAGTTTCGGAGGAGGATTGAGGAGCTTGCTGCGAGAGAGGACTTTCAGAGTGAGGATGGGCAGAGGCAGTTGAGGGAGTTGATTACGGATGCGGTTATGGGACTGAGGAGTGAGGGGGCTGATGCCGATCGCGAGGTTAGGAGACGGGTTGAGTAGTGCGGGGAAGTGACGGGATGTCTGCCTAAGTGGAGGGGTAGACAGAGAGAATACCAAAAGTACCGGGCTTAGGTGCCGAAGCATCAATCCTAACTTTAAAGCCATGTTAACCGTAAGTATCTGCCTATCCTCACTCTCCAACATAAGTCATTGAGCACTGGTCTAATCCTCTATAGATATTCGACATAATGTGGAAAACAGTTCATGGCAAATAATTCAGTGTTGGTTGCGTGCCAGTGATACGACACCTCGATGGTTCTCTGTCAGGTCCATTCGTGTTGGGTCAATATCGTTCCCTCGGGATCGCTCCTTTTGTTGTACCAAGGCCACACAGTCGTGCTGCGTCCCTCTTGCCGTTTTGGGAAACAACACAAAACCGTGCCTGCTTTCTGGCAAGAACATCAAGGCCGCTCCCAAAAGCACGGTGCTGTGGTGCTGTGGTGTTGCGGTCTTGGCCGCAACTCCAGCTACATAAATATCGCGATTTTGGCAGCAACATCGATTCCTCTCCAACACAACCACATCTCCTATCTCGAGCTCCCCCCATCTTTTCGAACGCTCCCACAACCTTGACGTTCAGTCTCCTCAATTCCTAAGGAACTACTTGTCTCACTCCGTTGCGACCACTTACTTCAAGGTATGTTCCCCTATTCATTCCCACAAACAAAGCTGACAGATCAGATGGTTTCTTTCAAGAACGTTGTCGTGGCCGCGGTCTACGGCATCACCGTCGTTGGAGCCCTGGCCGTTCCTGTCACCCCTACCAACATGGACAAGCGCGCTGTCCTCGACAATCAGATCTCGGAAAACATCGACAAGAAGAAGCCTCATCCGGCCGTGGCTCCGCTCCAGTGCCCGGCTGAGTGCGGCTGCGACTCCCCCTTCCCGGCCTGCGACATCACGGAGTGTCGCAAGTGCTGCTCCGAGATGTGTTAGGATGGATCTTCAGTGCGGGATCTTAATGGACGGTTGTTGTGATGGATTGTTATCGGACACGGAGTGCACTTTCTGCGCTCTAGTTAGAATAGTTCTATGGCTTTTTCTGCTTGAGTTCTGCGTTGACACCTCCTTTATGGGAGTGGAGTCGACCGTCTCGGAGCAGCTATACGGCTAGTTCTTTTCGGATTTGTTTGATAGCTACGCCATCTTCTGTCATGTTAGCGCCTAATACCAACCACTGTGCGCTTACTCTTGATACGTGATATGTGCATTCGACTTTGCTAGACTTACACTGGAGTCGAGTCAAGCGAAGTCCAAATTATGTGAACATCATTTCGCGAGGTCTAGCAGTACGAACAATTCCCTCCAAGTAAGATAAGACAGACTTGACTTTTTAGCATGCCACAAGCATGAGCATGAGCCTGGCTATTCTATATAACCGCTAATTAGTACATACTCTTTCCATGTACCTGCTAACAAGTCCATACTCTTTCCATGTACCTGCTAACAAGTCCATACTCTTTCCATGTACCTGCTAACAAGTCCATACTCTATGTAACTGCTAGGAAGTACTTACATTTTCTATGAAACTGGAAGTGAGTACATACATTTCTATGTAACAGTAAGTGAGTACATACATTTCTATGTAACTGTAAGTAAGTGCATACATTATCTATATAAATCTCCTCAATTTTAGACCTTGAGGTATGCACCGAATCCATGCTCTGTCGTCATATACCGAATGCCCGCTTCAAACTGAAGGGATGAGTTCCAGGGGAACGGGAAGAGGATAGAGCTGAGAGATTGGAGTCAGACTACCATCATTCAGACACTGGCCGTTACTGGTTATACTAGCTTCACATTGCCGACCAAAGTACAAGATGTCATCTTATTGTGAGAATATGTGACACTATCTACTTGATTATGATTATGTGCTCCAGCATCGCTCACCACCTGTTCACCTGGCACATGTCCCCTATCAGCCCCACAGGGTATCGACCCAGACGTAAAGTTTCCGCCCCCACCGCCCCCAAAACAGCCACAACACCTCCAATGCAACCGCCGGGAGCCTGGCGGTTAAAGAAAAGAAAGGCCATCTCCAGAGTAATGCATTCAACCACTGTCTATATTCAGACCACCCAAAGCACTCCCCTCGCGGGGCCCAGCTCTTTACCAACACCTCCCCAACATGCCTAACCGAACGACTGCAACTTCTCCTGTTCGGCGGGCGAGAGCGCATTGAAAATATCGCCAAAGCCCGGCTTCGCCGCCGCATTGCGGAAGAACTGCATGAGGTAGGCCTGCGTCTCGTCGTCGGGCTGGCGGTTCGCAAAAGGTGTCTCCTCGGCGAAGGCCATAAGCTCTGCGTGCGAAGGACTTAAGATTCCGTTCCTCCAGTGCGCTACGCTGGATGCCTGGAACTTACCTTGCTTCGTGGTACCTAGACCAAGATCGAGGACGTCGTCATCGTCCTCCCATTCCTCATTCTCGTCGCTGCCTTCTGAGACCGCATCTGCGGTATTGAAGTCACGCCGAGAACCACTCGCGTGCAAGAGCTCTTCCACCAGTACCTTGATGATCTTGATGTTTGCAGGAACAATGGTAAAGTGATCCGGATCTGCACGCGTTAGTAGGGCTCAGTATACAGCGGGGAACTACGAGTTCAACGCACTCCGACGCGCTTGGGACCGAGTTACGATCCTACCTGAGTCATTGATAACGAGGTCACCCTTGACCTGAATCTGAGACAGACGGGGATCATCGAGGTCATAGAGCTTGGACAGAGCAATCACGCTGGAAAGTTAGTGAAGGCTAAGACATATCAGGGAACGAAAGACATACTTCTGACGGATCTCGTCATAGCCAACGAAATTGACCGAGTTCTCAAGCCATTTGCTCATCACAACCTGCAGCCCGTTCTGGTCGCCCACCTGAACACCCGCAAGGAAGTCGAGGACTTCGCGGGCGCTAACGAGAGAAAGACGGGCAAACACAAGGATCAAGCTCTGGATAAACTGCGCCTGAGTCGCAGTGCCGAGCCGGAAAGCAACCGCCCTTAGCAGCTGCTCGAGATATGGCCCGAGCCGCTCAGCACCAGCCTTCTCCACAACTTCAGCTGCGAGACCACCAACCTCAGCGGCAGAGTTGTCGTCTACACTGGGACCGAGCAGCCGGTCGATGATAACGAGCGCAATCTCGAGTCCACCCTTGCCTTGCTCATTGCGCCACTCGAAGAACTGCTTGTAATCATGTACAAGGATGTTCCGAACGCACGAAGTCGCGGCCTTGAGTAGCTCGTCGTCCGTCGCCTCCATCAGAATACGGTTCAGCTTTGGCATAACCGTAGCCACAAACCCGTTTGGCAGCGGCTCTTGTCCATGCTTGGAGAGCTTTGAAAGAAGCGTGGCGGCAAGGTTTGTGAGTGCATTCTCCTCCGTGAGCGTACCCATGTCGAAGACGCCCATCAGGGACGGCAGGACCTTAGCACAGAGCTGAGTATAAGCATCGGGGCCAGCCTTCGAAAGATCCTCAGCTACCTCCTCAAAAGTCTCGTCGACTAGGCAGGAGATGTTAAAGTTGTTCGCGCTCTGGCTTGCGATGGTGAACAAAAGATCCAGCCCGGATCCCGTGAGGCAAACCTGCTTGTCGAGGAGGATGGCATCACGGAGCGTCTCAACCATAGTAACCAGAAGGTCCTCAGATTCCGCGAGGTCGGCAAAATCCTGGGCTCCGATATAGTTGGACAGCGCTTGGATAACAGCGGCTTGGAGAGAAAGGGTGATTTCCGACCGCACGGCTTGTAGGTAAAACTGAAGTGTGCGGATGCAAGAAACTTGGACCACCTCGGAGGAATCCTCGTTGATGGCCTGGAGGCTCGTCTGCATGAAGGTGCTGGAGACTTGGCCAACCGCCGCAGGGCATGCCATCGTCAAGCTGCCAGCAAGTATGTGGCCGCGAGCACGCAGGAACTCATCGTCCTGCTGGATTGCGTACTGAGCAAACTCAAGACAGGCCGCCGCAGCCTCGTTGGTGAAGTGCTGCTGGATGTGCTCGTAGTCCCCGAGCAGCTGGCTTAAAATGTACAACGCAGCCTCTTTTGCCTTCCAGTTGTCTGGGGTCGAATACAACTGGCGCGTGTAGGTCAACAGGGCCTCGATTGTCGGCACCGAAAGCCACTCTCCGAGCTTAATCACTAGATCGCCGCAGGCCGTACGGGGAGTAAAGTTGGCGGTCACGCTCGTCTCTTCAGAGAGGAAAACGTTGATGTCGATGTTCCAAAGACCTTCTTCCTCCGTAGTGATCTGCGAATATCCGACAACAAGCTTCATTACCTCGACAATCCAGTTTGACCCGGTGCCCTGGGACTGTTGCAATTGATTCTCAAGCTCCTTACGCACAGGGGCTGCCCGAAGGCAAGACTGCATGAAGTCAAGCTCCTCGAGAACCAGAAAGTCCAAAGAGAACGGCAAACCATCATTATCAACAAGACGACCCTGTCCCTGGGCTTCAATGAAAAGTCGATTATATGCAGCCTGGAGTGATGACAGCTCCTCCCAAATCGAGGAGAAGAGCACGGGGCTCTGTGGAGCAAGAATAGAGGGAAAGAGGGTCCGTATCCGCATGAGTACCTACTGAAATGAGTTGATGCCGGGCAACACTTGTATTAACTGACCTTGATAACCTGCAGTTTCAGCGCAACGAGTCCCCTGTACGTTTGGGCCGTCTCGCTCCGGGAGTTCTCCTCCTCCTCGGACGGCGGAGGCGGCAGCTGCGTCTTGATCACCTCCATGAAGAAGGGCATCCAGGCACTCAAGGCCTCATCGGCAAAGACCTTGACCGTATCCTTATTGTCTGCCATGATCATCTCAAGAATATCGAAGCACACTCGGAAGACATTAACCGCCAAAGCCCGATGAATGGGTTTCCTGTTGTTGTTGACTGCAA
Organism: Trichodelitschia bisporula; assembly: GCA_010356995.1. NCBI lineage: Eukaryota > Fungi > Ascomycota > Dothideomycetes > Phaeotrichales > Phaeotrichaceae > Trichodelitschia > Trichodelitschia bisporula. Next base: position 501,539 of record ML996693.1, read on the forward strand.
CGTCATACACCGTCTTGACGAGGTCCCGTGCGTAGCGAAAGAATTGCACATCGTTGAGGCATTCGTCGACTAAGTCACCCAGCACTTTCAGAGCTCCGTGCAGCTGGTCCTCGGCGCCTGTCTGAATGACCTGCAGTATGGTTCCCAGCAAATCCGGCCAGTCTTCCGGAAAATCAGCATTGGCGATCTTACTCACCACGTAGCTGGCGGCACCCTTGACCTTGCGGTCCTGGGTTCCGCTAACAGCAAGCGTGAGAAGCATCTGGCGAATCCGTAGCTTTTCGTCATCAGGTACCAGCACTTGTCCTTTGAACTCATCGAATTGGGGGCTCCACGCTTCAAGAACAAATATCTTCAGGCTGAGAAGTGCCGATTGGCGGATGTTTACGGGTACGGAGTCGTGCGAACCGATGGACGTCAGAGCAAGAGCAAAACCAGGTGCGGCGTAGAGGGAACGCAGCTGCTGCTCGGCATGCTTCCGCGGCCCCTCGGCAGGCAGCTGGGTGTTCGCCAGCAGGTGGATTAACTGGTCTTCCATTGTAAACCCGAGGTAGATGTCGTTTCCATGCACGGAAGGACGCTTCTGTAGGGGGACGGTTGGGTTGAAGCGGGGTGGGAGGAGGGGTTGTGTACACAAAATTTGCTAAGACTGGTGAGCTCTGGAGATGGGGTGGATTCCTGAAGTTGTGAATAGGATGGAGAAGTGGGGTGTGGGATTGGTAGTACGTTAGTGGGACTTCAAATGTGGGGGGGGTTGTCTAAGGACAGTTGAGGATGGCGGGAGAGTTTCTAGGCACTGACGTGCAGTTGTCAGTGGAGCGCGTCTCGTGGAGAAGCTATCGATAAACTGCTTGGCATGGCAGAATCTCAAGGGTCCGACAACCGCCTTTGACGCGTCCTCGTCACGCTAAGACCAGCTGGTGCTACACCACTTCGAAGATATATCAGAGCAGTGCGGGGTGCCATTCTGCGCGTTCTATTCTCACGATCATTCAGCAACGACGTTGACCATGACTGAGCCTATTACTTATACTTCGCTGGTGTCAACATTTGCCGACTTTCTCATCGCCGCCATCCACACGATTCTCTACGAGCGACAAATATACCCGCGCACTTCCTTTCTCTCCGCGCGCAAATACAACTTCCCGGTGCGGCAGTCTAGGCATCCGAAGGTGTGCACATGGATCGCCGATGCCGTGGCCGCTGTTGAGGCAGAGATGCTCGACTGTGCCGTAGAGCGCGTCGCTGTGGTCATCTTCTCGCAGCAATCCCAGCCACTCGAGCGCTTTATGTTTGATATGAGCCGATTCCCAGTCGTCGGCAAGGAGGACATCACCACACCGATCGAGAATGCTGTGTCGATTGTCAATCTGGAGGAACAGTTTCGCGCAGTCATGTCCAAGCTCAGCGTGTGCGGTTCTTCCCTCAAACCTCTACCAGAGGGATGCTCCTTCACCGTAGCCATTGAGTTGAAGGATGAAGCCGATGCGCCAATTGGCCACCCGCAGCCCTGGATTCCTACGCAGCCATCGCTGCAGCGGGAAATTTGCCAGCGCGATACGGTGGACACGCAGGTCAGGCGAGGCAAGGATCTCGGGGGTGTCAGGACGACGCCTTTGCGGGCCGTCGACGCGGGGGATGTGGTTTTTGAGATGTGGATCGAAGAAGGGCAAGCAAAGGCCACTTGAGCAGCGGCGTTGCATTGAAAGCAAACGTCCCTGGTCTTGCTGATGTGGTGAATTGGGTGGTACAACAGCGGTCAGATGGTCGGGGCATTTCACGGATTGTGGGACTTTTGCTCATCAGAGACCGATCTCACGCTACTCTCCCCACGAGGCTGAGCTAGCCCGCGACACCGAATTCGCAGCATCGGATGGCAACAAAGCACCCAAACGTCCGGCGCAGGGTCAGAGACATTGGGGGCTGGTTACGGTACTTTGACTCTGGCTTATCGATGCGCTACCATTGTAATTGGTGCTGGTGGATGATAGCCGCCGGCGACAGTTCGATGTTGTGATACTTGGCGGACGCCCCGATAATCGCGTCGTCTCTCATTCGGAGGATCGGATAGCCTTAGCCAACCTCCCGGGAGCTTTGGCTTCAGCGGGGAATCGAGTACGCACTATCGCGACGCCATGGTTGCAGGCCCCATTCCACAGGCCCTGAAACACATCTTCCGGCCATGCATTAGCTGCGTCACGGGTCACCGTTCCGCCAGCCATTGCCCACAGTGCATCGAGTACACATCTGCAGTGCAATAGCGCCGGCGCCGAGGTTCGCTTTTCCGATCCATACCCCCGATGCGCGGACATGACAATGCAGCAGCTCTGCAGCAACGAGGCACGGCAGGATGGCTTCGGCGTCTGGCGGCGGCATTGACATGAGACGTGGACGAACAATATTCTCCGCTGCCAGGATCAGCATGCTGGCTCAATCAAGCGGCATGAAACTCATATAAATCTCTTTAGCCCGCATTTCCATCCTCCACATGGCGGCAGGGTGGATCCCGAGGAAGCGGGCCGATTGTTATTTGGGAGTTCGGCACACAAAGGCCAAATTTGGATGTTGGAACAACAAATCACCGGAACTGGCATCAACACAGCGCGAGGCTAAAATTGCTTGCGAGCAGCCGACCAGGTCTTCAAATAAATCAGATTGTTCTTGTTTCACATTCAAATTCAAATTCGTCAACTAGAAGAGGTGCGGTCCGTCTCGCAATTTTTTCTCGGGAGTTGATCAGTCGCTTTTGCTGTTGTTGGAGTGACCGGGGCACCCCGGCAGCCACAGTCAATCCGCATGAGCCTGGAGAGACAAGAATTGGCGTAGTCTCGGTTCTTGTGTGTGCGTCTCGCTAGAGAGCTGGGACGACATGGCGGTCAGCGGTAGCTGGTATCAGAATACATGGGAGCTCAAGGTGTCTCAACTTGCATGGCTGGCACGACCGTATTACCCGGCTCATCGTGGGGCCACAGTGTCGGTGGAAACAGACAATGGAGTGCCTCGGAGGCGAATAGGTCGCGGTGCGAGGCTCGTACTGTTGAGCAAAAGCTAGCATGTGCGAAGTTGACGTGTCGGTCCTAGGCCTAACATGCTGGTCCAATGTGCGACAGCATGATTACTCGACGCGAATCTATTTGATTTAGCCATCTGATTTTGAGCATCAAGGCTGACCACCGTAAGCCTAGTCCATCATCAGCCGAACAACCGCGCGGATATCGGCGCGCCTTGCACGGATAAAGATAGGGCCGAAACAAGGCTGCGACTTGACCTCAGGCGCGTTGGGCTGCAACTCAAGACGCCAGAGAAACCGAGTCGAAACGTCATGAAGGATTTCGAGATGAAATATTGGGAGGCCTTCCGCTATGCGGGGCGTAACTCGGATCGACGCCGCTGCCGAATGGCATATGCTGCCGAGCCAGGCCCGACGATACACAACACGCCGTTGTCTGCACGGCGCCCAGAGTGTTTACATCCCGTCAAATGAGATGGTGCAGAATAACTGACAACCCCGCGAAGTTTCTTCTTCTCATCACTCGCAGCCGCCATGAAGGAGGCCGTACACCCATCTTACGACATAAGGCTGTCGCCAGCACATCTCGTTCGCCGACGTCGAAAGAGGCTCAGCGAGGCAGCGTTGCTGCCCAAAGAGTGATGCAATCCTGCTGCAGTTCAGGTCAACGCAGGTCTGATGTGAGTCACGAAGTTTTACGCGTCGGTCAACGCCCGTTCACAGCCTCGATGAACAAGCGCTGCCTGCGCATCTTTTGGTACCCCTTTTTGGGTATTTCTCTCCAATACATCCGTACTGTGTCAGCATGGCGGCGACACTGCCCGGCCCCAGGTCAACAGGCAGACGGATATGAACCTCTCAAGAGGCGGCTTTTGAACCCTCATTTCAAAGGTCTCCCAGTACTGCCCTCTACGCGACACTGCCCGATATCAGGTGCGCGAGTCCTTACCATGTGATAGTATCCCAAACCAAATCGCGGCCTCAATCTGGTAAGCTCGATCGTCCATTCGCACGCAGGGTTCGGAAAATTGATTGCTTATTGGGACGCGGGGCCCAGACCGAGGGGCGATGACGTCCGGCCGGTTGCCTCCCGCCGTCGCGTCTCGCATCTCGCTTGAGCTGCTCGAATCTTGCTGCTTGCGGCTTGGTGCATTCTTCCATCGCCTTATGGCTTCGCAGCCACCGAGCCAAGTGTGGCGCACGCTCTCTTCAGCTTTCCATGTGCTTCCGCCACCGTGGGACACCCCTGCTCGCGATGTCCGTGGGCCCAATCGGAGTGCAAGGGCTGCACCGCCACAGAAAACGGCATCGCACACCCCTGTCGAATCGGTGACTCAGTGTGCGGCCTCTGTCAGCGAGTGGAATGGCTGGCGATTCATCCAAGGGGAGTGGCCGGTCGGGATGCCGAAACGGGTGGAGTGGAAGGAGAGGAGACGACCAAGCGGAGGAGGGAAGAGGCCTGTCTCTGCTGGCCTTGTCTGCCTCCTTCCACCACCCGCTCCCTTGCTCTCCCCCTCGACCCGCGGCACGGCCGATCTCAGCTCTGTTTCCGGCGCACCTTCTCCTCACGTTCCAAACGTTAATTTGACTTCCTGCGACCCATATGCCGTGTGTGGTCCAAGAGCATCCGCTGCGTCGTCACCTCGCCTTTTGCCTGAAGAGCTGAGCCGCTAGAAGTTCACAACCACTGGTCGGCCCTCAGCCAGGCAACCCAAGCTAGTTAGCAGACAGCCAGCAATTTAGACGCAAGCGCGGGCAAATCGCAACCCACGGACGTTGGCGCTCCCTACGCTCCAAAAAGTGGTACGTACCGTCCCTATCCAGTGGACCGTTCCAAGGCCGCAAGGGGGATCGCGCTCGGGCTCACTCCCGGTTGCCGTCCGGCGCGCTGCAAGCCAGCCAGCAGGTGGGTTGTTAGCAGAGCCAGCGCACGGCAAAACAGCGGCCCATCCCAAGCCACGCCGGCCCGCCGCCAGAAAGCGCGAACAGCCTCGACGGTACCCACAACAAAAACTGTTGGAATCCCAGCAACGGTGCGCATAGCGGGCGTTTTGCTTTGAAGAGCCAAGATCTTGTTGCTGCTTGATCAAAACATACGGTGAGCGCGCGCTGCTCGACGACTGGCTCGCGATGCGCGCGACGGACGACGCCCCGCCTACAGAACTGTGGATGCCTGCCGCGCTGATGAGCTGGCGGGAGGGATGCGAGGCTGGGAGAGGTCAGCCCGCTGCAGAAGCGGTAAGGACGCATCGCATGTTCAACCCTACAACCCTACGACGGGCGTGTTGTCGGCGCACGTTAAGGCGCTGCCGGGGGGACGGGATGCAAAGACGAGCGCCACATTCTCGAAGGCCAACAATTGCGCTTCTCTTGATCGCTTTCTCATTTCCTCACGGTCTTCTCCCGCGACAAGGCGCTTCCCGGCCGTCGTTCCGGCTTCCCCTCCCAAACCGTAAGTGGCCTAGGGTGTAGGCGGTGCACCCAAGCCACGGTTCCCGTATTATGGCAGCAAGAAGGAAAGCACCCGCGCTGCCAGTTACAATTTTTGCGATGTTGTGTGCGCCGAGTTCACTAGGGGATGGTGAGAGTTGTGTGGTCGGAACGATAGGCTTGCCCCGTCTCCGGGCCTTCTCTTGCATCCGCTGCAGGTTTGGGCTCCACGAGCCGGCACTCCCTGCAACACCGTGCCTTTGAGGAGCGTTTCACCGAATCACGAAAAGAGCATTAAAAGAAGTTGCATGGGGAACGCCAGGCTGGCTGCTCCTGGGGGTAGATTGGGTGGGGGGTAAAAGTTGGAGTGGACAATTTTTTGATTGTTTTTCTTTTTGGTTTCGGCACACAGTGAAAATTTTTCTCTCCCTCTCTCGTGTGGGAAATTGGACGTCGTGTCGTGGGACTGATGCACGGAGCGTGGAGGAGCTCAAGCCACCTTCATCGTTTGCGGCGTCTCTTTACTTTGTCCGCGCGCCGAGGGAAGGGGAGGGGGTGTGCGGCCGACGGACGGGGGGCGGGAAGGGCAGATCCTGAGAGGACGTTCAGGGCGCGGGAGGCTGGGCGAACACGGCGGGACGTGATACCGAGACACCACAGACTTATCACCTTTTAAGGAAGAGGAGGGGAGGGGACGTACCACCCAATTCCTGCGCGCCGAGGGAGGGAGGAAGGATTGGATGAAGGGCTACGGTGCGGGAGGTAGGAGTGGAGAATGCGGAGGTTCGAGCAGCAGACTACGGGAGGAGGCGGAGTCGCTTTACCTTTAGCTAACGAGCAGCGGCCGAGCCGAGAAAGAGAGAGATGCTGACGTCGGAGCAGAGACCTGGACTGACGACTGACGCGACAGCTTTGGACGACTGCGACCTTTTTTGCGGGACCGGTACGTCTTCGTTGGTCCTTGGAGAGAGGCTCAGGCGGGCCCGGGCGGCGGGTGCATGCGGGATTGGGGCGTTGAACGAGGTCAAGGAACGAATTGTAAGGTAAGACGAACTGCAGCGCGGGCCTTTCTTCCTTGCTCGCTTCGGGATGCGCAGAGCAACAATGACTGGATATATAAAGCAAACGAGTCATCTTGCGCGCGTGTGCGAAGGCAGTACGGTGAAGGCGGACGAACTGGAGCGGTCGGAGGCTTCGGCGTGATTGATTTCCCCATTTCTCAACTTCATGACTCCAAGCCGAGGGAGAGGCTGTGATGGCTAGCAGGCGGCCTTTTGGTGGAGAATTGAGGGAGGCGGTAATGTGATGTATTGCTATCCTCGAATAGAATATTGAACGATGAATCGACGAGCTGTACGGAGGTATGGTGATGAGTGATGAGTGTTGAGTGACCAACCTTCGGCGAGAGATGGGGTACGTACTGGTTCGATGGTGGAGCAAGATGAGGGGTAGGAGGTGGATAGTTTTACCCGGCGCTGCGCTTGTGGATTTCCTGTGCATGGTAGAGCAGCCGCGTGCTGCAGCGATCAAGCCAATTTGCCATATATTCGCACCGTTGATTTTTTGTCTTTCCACTTAGCTCACTTGCAGCGTTGAAGCAAGCGACAGGTTAGCAAGCCATGTGGGAAGGCTTGAGACTCACAAAGGATTAGGAAGCACAACAAAGAGAGAGAGAGAGAAGCTTCAAACATCTACTAGAAGTTACCATGGAATAAAATCCGATGTGATGGATTACAGAGCATGTCCGAAGAGGACAGTGCCGAGCGGCCATCCCGGCCCAGAGCAAAGTCCAGAGATGGAGATGGAGGAATGGGAGACGCCATTCTCCGCGTGTGTGATGATGTTTAAGGACTGCTTATCATGCTGTTTACGGAGTTCCTATCACGGCTAGTCAACCCCCAAAGACGTGAAAAATCCTTGATCCTTGCTCATTTATCTCCTCTTTTCAGCCATCCCTCCCCCTCCCCTAGCGCCTCTTGCAGGGATCGCAGTGGGCGAGAAATGGCCACAGCCAACCTTTCTCATCCCTGTCCTGCCTCCTCTCTTGATGTAGCTCTCCTAATCGCCACCCCCCCCAACTCTTAAACATACCTCACACACAGAGGCTCACTGCGAGCACTCCCTTCCCACCCCCCCAACACTCCCCCGAACAGCCCGAAATGTCACTTCGCCCACCTGTTACTTAAGCGATCCCCGGCCCATTTTTCTCACTCTTCTAGCAATTTTGCACCTTCATCCCTCTGTGTTAACAGATCTACGGCTTTCCATCTCGCTTAGCAATCATCTGGCACGCAGCTCAAATCGTTACCGAATTCTAAATGCCAGCTAACAGGCAACGGACTCTCTCCTCATCCTCTACATATTCAGAACCTTCATCTCAGGACAACTCAAGACAGCCTCCGCCTTGACAGGATTGCTACAGCATAAAGTACCAGGAAAGCCACTCCTCCCTCCCCTCCTCCATCTCACCCCGTCGCCACTCTGGTGTCTCCGGCATCCGGACACCATCCTTCACAAATGTACGCTCAACAACAATATCCGCCGGGCGCTGTCCCCTCCGGCTTCCCTCACGACTTCCGTGGTGTGCCCATGTCTCCTCCTCCTGGCACCCACTCCTTCGCCTCGCCCATCTATCGCGTCGCGACGGCAACACCCTCTCCTCGCGGCTCTCCAAAGACGCATTCGCGGCGTGCTAGCCATGCGCCGCCCGGCTACACCTCGCAGTCGCGCGTCCCGCCGCACTTCTACGCCGAATCAGGCTCATCGCCTCGCTACTACACGCCGAACTCTTCGACTCCGCTGCGAAATCAAACCGAAAATGTAAGTGGTTTCGATTACGCACGGGAACAGACTCGAAGTCAACGAGCGCCCGGTGGTTCAACGCACAAGAAAAATCCCTTCCGAGACGACGACAAGCGACGGTCAGCCTCATGGCAGTACGTTTTTGTCGACGGCGAGAACCCAAAATACCGCACTCCACCGCCGCCGTACAAAATGTATGAGGCTTACGCTGATCACCCTTCTTTTCACGCTCAGGCTAGCCCCAGATACTCTGCAGAGCCTGAAGCAACACCTGAGCCTTACTCGACGCCTCTGAAGGCGAACTCGACGCGCCCGCGCCGCGCCTCGCACTCGAGTCGCCCGAACCCTCCGAAGCCCAAGTCGGCATCAGCGAAGAAGGAGACTCGCAAAGCGACTGAGGAGGACGCGCGCCGCGCCGGCATTCCCGCCGGCTACTCCTACAAGAACTGGGACCCCAGCGAAGAGCCCATCACGCTGCTTGGCAGCGTCTTCGATGCCAACTCGCTCGGTCGTTGGATCTACGACTGGACCGTCTTCTCCTACGGTCCCGCCACCCCCATGTCAGATGTCGCGGGCGACCTCTGGCTGCTCCTCATTCAACTCGCGGGCAAGGTCAAGCGCGCTGACGAAGGCATCGAGAAGATTCGTCAGGAAGAGAACCGGGAACTTGTCGAGGACTTTTTGGAGAGTGGCGAGCGTCTGTGGGTGCGGTTCAAGAAGCTCCTCAAGATTTGCGAGGACTACATGTGGAAGGCGGCGCAGCGCGACAGTGGCGAGAAGCGTCCCATGGCTATGGGCAAGAACAGCGGCTGCGAGTTCGTCGACTCCATCTTCGGTCGCGACCGCGAGCTTGACAAGACGGAGAAGCTCATGAGCGCCATCCGCCTGTGGTCTATGCGCTTCGACGCCAACTGCGACGAGATCCTGCGCAACCCTACCGTTTAGATACCCGATGTTTTCAACAACACCACTCTTGGATACGGTTCGACTTGCTTTGCCAGAGTTGATCTTGGGCAAGGCCTCATTACTTTTCCGACCCTTCTGGGTCTCTATTTTAACACACGAATGTTGCGGAGGTTGGGTGGTCTGGAGTTTTTCTTTGGTCTGGTTTCTCTTTTATGATACCCCGGTGTCGCCACTTTTTTCTAATGCATTTTCAACGGGGATTGTTTCGCGACGGGTCTCTTTCCTACGATGTACCAACACTCTACGGGGCGGAGCATTGCATAGGGCGGACTGCTTTCCGGCTTGGGTCACGATTCAAGGTCCCTTCTCTCTGAGTCACGTTCAAGCGTCCATTTATGCGGCTTTATTCTGGGAATCGGGTTCTACAAAAAGTTTGATATCCCTCGTGCGCGGTTTCTGTGCTTTTGGTTGTTTTGTCTTGTTTTTGGTTAAGGGAGCAAATGTCTTTCAGGGATCGGCTGGTGGTGATGGTTGTATCTTGTGTTGGGGTCTGGGAAAAATCACTTCTCTTCACCGGAACTGTTATCTTTTTTTGGCTGGGACAGGGAAAGAACGGGTTGGATTCGCTTCTAGACACTTGTGGTATTAATCACTGGCTTTGGGGAATCGCAACGGGCTCGCGCAAGCGATGCAATTGCGACGGCGCTGGCTTGTCATTTTTTTCCACAATCCCCTCCATACTTCATCAATACCCTCAACTACACCATCAATCTACACTTATGATTTATCTTCAATTGTCCTGCCCTCATGATCCATGACTGCTGTAGTGAACTCGAACAACCTGATACACATTGTCTTTGATGCCAGCCCCCCCTCCACCACGATCCCAGCGACCAGCCTCATGAAACGCTGCCCTCTGACTCGTCCCCTCCACACCCCCGGCCCGGCACGGCGGCTGGATGCGCGCGACCCCGCCTTGCCAGCGTGCGACCCCGCTCGACGTCGCCAGGCTTGAAGGCATTTGAGTTTTTCACCTTGCCTCGCGCGAAGCGAGGAGCGAGTAAGTCATGCGGCGAGGGCTGGAAGAGCTAGGCTTCTTGGGTTTGCATTCCTGCGCGTTGAGGGCGCCGCGCTAGATGCCCGACATGCGTTGCGTTGCGTGCTTGCTTGCTGTCCGCGGGCGTGGGCTGCAGGGCAGTGATGTCAGAGGGGGTTGGGCGTGCGAACAGGCTGCGCTGTGGAAAGCCTTGCTCTCGCTCGCTGGCGTTCGGCGGGGAGTCAAAGGTGGTTTGATAATGGCTGGGATGGCGGACGCACACCGGTGAGGCACTCGGTGTGGTTGGACGCTGGAGGTGATGCGCGCGATAGGCGCCGTGTTGTCCTCAGCCTTACCCTGTGCGCGGCCTCGTGGGCATGCGAAGAGCGCTGTCAAGGAGGGGGAAGCATTTACCCTCCGCGACGCGCGGGTCTTCCTCTCCCAGCAGCAGAGCTGGAGGGGAGGGTGGGATGGCGGGGGCGGGACACGAGGAAGGATTGTTTACCGTATCGGTGTTGGTTTAGTGCAGCCCTACCGTATGTTGGAGGCTTCTATGTACAGAACTCTCCGAGAATATTCCAACACGACGATAAACGCTGCTGCGCCCCCGATGCTGCTTACGCGCATACCGCTCGATGGCAGTTTGTATTGGGGTCGGGTTGGTGAGGGAGCGGCGGGCGGGTGTTGCTCGCTCACCGCGCCGTCCCGAACGCATGTCATCACGCCCGTTCCCGGACCGGCGACCTGCAGGGCTATTTTTGGCGTGGGCTGAGCGGGGAATTTCGTGCAGCGGGAGGGTACAACGTCGATAGATATTGACATTGTACGCTCTGCGGAATGCAAAAATGCATTGGAGTATTGAGTGGAATAATGGTTTGCATAATTCATTGTTGGTCTGCGGCTGCGATGTTACGCCCGTCTGCCTGCCCGGTAGTGTTGCGCTCGGAGGCCCCGGAGGCGGGGATGACGTCGTTCGACGCGGGACAGGTTTTCTGAGCTAAGCACGGCAATGGGGATTGATGCGCGCCGGCCGGACGCGGGGAATGACTGCATCTTCCTCCGGGACGTGATATGCGAACTTGAGCCTCGAGCTTCAAGGTCGATGCTTGATACTGAGCGCTCACTCAGCCTCATCATCCATGGCCACCATCGGGATGCACCTCCCGATGCAAACAACCTCCCAGCGACACCAACCTAACGCTGATATCCCGACTGCAATAGCGAGTACTGTGGATATTCGAGCTTCCGCGCTTGGGAGACTTCAAATATCCGAATCCATAGGACGAATAGACTTACGGATATTCCTCCATGCGGATTGGTCCCGAAATTGTGTTTCGGACCCGCGATCACACGCGCGCCGCCTACCCCATTCTGCCTTTCCGATATTACAGTCCCCAGATCATGGCCGCGTCTCGCTCCCCACATCCGCCCTCTCCGCAATCCCACCTTCCGGGGAGGAACTCTCCACACAACCGGCACGCGGACGAAGAGTAGTCCGAAGTGACTAGCACGAAAGTTTCGCCGCCTCCATCCCGTCTCCCAGCAGGCAACCAAAAAAGGTAAATGAAGTCGGCGGCTCGCCATCCCCGATCGCCGCCCCAGACTCATCTACCCCCCGCCTGCAACTTGAGCCCCATAACAGCAGGTCGTATAGGCCGGGGATTACGGGCCCGGGTCCGAGGCGCGTGAGCTGCGCTGCGCCGGGGGGGATATTAAAGAGCTGGGGGAAGGAGAGATTTGAAGAGCCGCAATGCGGGACGTTTTGAGCTGTCCAGGGGGGGTTAATATATGTTGGTCTGGGCTGGGGCAGTTTGGGGAGGTGAGTTTAGCGGAGGACCGGGGCTGGCAAGGCAAGGTCCGAATGGTGGTCGCGGGGTTTGAAACATCGATCTGGCATACCGGCCGAGGCTCGCGAGTGTGGGATGTGTTTGATGCGGCGCAAAAACGTGCGGTGTCGAGACATTCTGCGGCACTGGCTCCAAGAGGCGGGGTGCATGGGTTCGGCGTTATGGCATGCCGCTGCCTTGCTTTGCATCCTGGTTTTTGGCTGTGAGGGATGGCGGATGTGAGCTGGATCCTCGCTGATGGGCCTTGGTTGCTTGGTTTGATATGATGACTGGTGTGCGGCGCGGCTGGGCTGGGGATGGAGGCTGGTACGTACTATCGGCGAGGCAGGCAGCAGAGAGACGCGGCGCGTGTTCGTCGCTTCTCTCGTCTGGGTGAATGTCAGCCACGGATCGCGATAACTTCCATCACGAGCACATCGACATCGCGATTGCACCCGCGCAAAATCCACACCAAAAACCCCACCCAATAAGCAATTCCTCGTCCGCGATAGGCCCACGCCGCAGCCCTATCACCGCCCACCCCACCCCCACCAGCCGCGACATCATCCCGCATATCACCGCTGAGCTCAGCAATCAGCGCTCGGCGACGCCCACCCTCTCGCCCGCCCAGCCCAAGGCCTGTCGAAGAAGACGTCTCAGAACAGGCCCGAGAACAACACCCCGGAGCCTGCCAACCACTCAGCGCGCAGGCCGCGCAAGGGGATCCCGGTTCGGGTCTCCCACGTTGCACAGCGGAGCACCGCCTTGGCCCTTGGCCCGCCCGGCCCTCCTCGTCTTCGCTACACTTTTGCGCCGCGGCGCTCGCACGGGCTTTTTTCAAGGCCGGAGGGGTTGTGCCCGGCCGCCCGTTGTCGTTGCGGGCCGAGGTGGTGCTCGGGGACGGGGCACGGTATGAGGGCCGACTGCGAGTTGTGTGCGAGGGCTTCGTTTAGGGTAACGAAGCGGACTTTGGGTTCTCGGTGTTGGAAACTCTGGGGAGTGTGGAGGCTCCGGAACGACGCTGTCCGCTCGAGACGCGACGCTTGGTTTCCGCGATTCTTCGTGACGATCGGGCTACGGAAGGAGGGCACGGACCCCACCCTCCCTTTCCTTGGGCAGCGCCTCCACGTGCGGGTCGCAGAAGCGGCCACCGGCGGAGGCGCTAAGCGCCGCAAGGAAGTTGTCCCGCGGCCGGTATTGGCCCGCGATGCGCCGCGGATGGTGATGGGCAGGCAGCAGCGTTGCACGTTTCGGGAAACACAAAACCATGAGGGTGTGAGAAAATATTGGCGATTGCAATCGCGATCTGACTGTCCTGTTAGACGCGAGAGCTCTGATATCATGTCACAAAGATGATGGGCAAAAGGCCACGATTCGCGGCTGCGCTTGTGGGAAGCCGCCGAGTCAGCTGCACGCCCTCATTCCCACCCGCGCGCCACAGCTTCTAGCGCGGAATGGTGCGGGGAGCCGGATTCCGGCGCGGGATTCAAGCAAGGGATAAGTAGCGCATGCCGGGACGGTAGGGCGGATAGCCGAAGTGCATGACCGCTGTGCATAGCCGTGCCTTTGTTTGTGGAACGCGTTTGGACCGTTTTCACGGTTGGGGGTTGGGGCTGCGCAGAAGTGTCGCGATAACAACGCGCGGGGACCCACTTTACCGGTCAACGTCAACGACACCGTAGCAAGCCCGAGCCGCGCGCCCAGCGCGTCTACGCCGCTGGTATGACTCTCAACGGGGCCATGAAATGAGGTCTCAGCCAGATGGTAGAACCCGCACCTCGCCGGCAGCACGCCGAAGCCACAACGAAGCCTGCGCACGGGTGCGGGAGCGCTGCCGGCCGTAATGCAGGCGGCGCGTGGGGAGGCGTCCAGTGGGAGAGGGGGAGTGTTTCATGCTTCGTTGGAGGTTTTCAGGGAGGTGATAAGAGAGGAGGGATTAGGGGAGGGGGGATAAGGGAGGTTGAGGAAGGGGGATTAGGGGAATCAGGTTGAGCCGCTGCCGCGCGGGTTGGTTGGTGGGGGCTGTGAAGACGGTAGGGAGAGGAGGGGTGATGTTGGCGTTTGCTGGGAGCATGGCTCCTTTTTCCGCGCCCAGTATCGAATTTCGACACCGTTGCTTGATGGGGAAAGTGATTCAATGGGTCGGCGGTGGGAGATGCCTACTGACGATTCAAACGGACCTTATTCACCGTCGTCCATTCAGTCGCTCCATCGCAACACCTCGAGCGGTGACGGTGATGATGCAGCCCTCTCACATACCACGCTCTCTTCATTCCATTCACACCCACCGCCAAACCCCAGCGGTGTGCCGCCGCCCAGCCCTGCCCTCCTTACGGTACAGATTCCCAGTTCACATCTGTCACCTGCAGCGATCGCCATCACCCGCCCTGCATTAGCTCCTAAGGCACCGTTTTTAGCGCCGGCGATCGGGCACCCATGCTCTGTCTCACCCACGGGACACCATTGACCGGGATGCCGTTTTGGAGCTTCTTCCCACCACACATGACCTCTGTCCGCATATCAATGTCTCGAATGCGCTGGGCGGTATGCCAAAGGTGCCGAGTACGGATGTACGGCGCAACCCGACTAAATCGTGCATTACCGTAGTTGCTTTGTCTAGGATCTGTCAATTCCAGATTGTCGGTTTTTAAGGAGGGGGATCTGGCCTGGGAAGAGACACACGTGATGCGAGGATGTGTTTGGGGTTGAGGACGTTAGTGGGTTGGAAATGTCACCGGACGACACGGAGATGCGGCTAGCATGTTTTGTGCGCAGACGATGAATCATGCTTGAGGCCGCGAGGGTGAACATGTGTAGGGTGCTGTGCACGAACTCGATATCAGACTCATTGTTGGTATGGAGCAACTAGGACGATGAGTCCGGCCGATTCCTTTGCTACAAGGCAGACATGATATAACTAGTCTAGTGTCTACGAAACTACCAGGTACAGTATCAATAGATTATTCCATTAGGCCATCGTCACTCGACTCTGACTCTACGCAACAGCAATGACCCCGTCACAACGCCGACTCATAGCGAGCGCCAGGGCCTGAGGACGTGATGTATTCAGCTCCAAACGCTCATTGCGAGCGTAGAGACCTCACCTGAACCTATCGAACCGAGGATCGAACCGACGATGGCGGTTGGCAACCGGCGGGAACTGGCGGAACGGCGGTATATGTCTATCGAACTCATCGCCCTCAATAGGCATGCCAGGATGCCAGAGATTGCCGCGTGCCTCCGCATCCGCACGCCGGAGGCGCCGCTGGTCGTCCTCCTTGACGCGTGCCGACATCTCAATCTTGAGATCTTCATCCGTGATCTCTGGATGTTCGGCCTTCATCTTGGCCGTGGCCTTCTCCACGGCTTGCTTGACCTCTTCGTTGTGCCGCTCCTCCGTATTTTCGAATAATTTGCACCGGGTGTTCCCGAAGTGGTCGTAGCTGATGCCGGACTTGCCGCATACGTAGCATTGGGTATTCTGGCAGGAGGGGCATTGCATCTTGTTGCAACCCTCATCCTTCATGAACTTAGATTGACAATGCGCGCAGGTGCGAAGAATCGCCTCTGTCATGGCCTCTTCGACGAGGTGACGAATGTCCACCTTCTTCCCCTTCTGATGATCCTTGCAGTTGCCAGCGTGCGCAGCGAGTTTGCATTTTCGACAGGTGACCTTCTCGCACTCCGGGTTCTGGCAATGAAAATTCGGTTCCTTTGCGATGGGCGGATAGCTGACCCGGAAGCCGCATACTGGACACTCGGTCATGTCCTTAATCCCAGCCTTGCGTACCGCATCTTCGGCCTCAAGTCGTTCCATGCGCTTCAGCACATTCTCGTCGATGATCTCGACAAGCGTCGCAGGGCGATAGACCCCTTTACACCGTGGCGACACCATGCACGCTGGCTTGTAGCGGTTCTGGCCGATGATGGTATCGATTTGCTTTTTGATGCAAGCGTGGCAGTGTGTGTGGGTGACGTCACCGGTGCAAGAGCCCATATTCTTCTTGGAGCAAGACTCCATGCAGATTTCGCTAGATTCCTTAGCAAACGTAAGGTTTGGAGGGTTGGACAACTTACCAGGTCTCCGTCAGGACATCGCCGTTTCCCTTACGACGAAAGCGCTGCGGTTTAGGAGCTATGGAGTGGATGTTTAACAGAAGAAACTGGGATGGGCATCAAACTTACCGGCATCTTTGAGGCGTTTGGTGCGCGCGGCCTCAAGTTCTCGGTTGAGGTCTCCAGGAGCCCCACTCATTGCGGTCAGTTCGTGACGGTTGACGGAATATGGTAATGAGTGTAATGAAGAGCAAGAATGGAGAAGACGTTTGATAGTATGAATGATGGGAGCGCGGCGATTAGGAGGGGATCTTGGACGGGGAGGAGGGGGGGGGAGGAACCTTCCGTTCTGGTTCTTATCGACGGGGAGGAAGGTGACATGGTGATGATTGTGACGGTCCATGACTGAAACAGACAGTGATTCTGACGATTGCTACAGCAATCCAGTGTCAGAAATGAAGACCGCGACCGTTCACGCCGGAGAAGCTGTCATCAATATCTGAGGTGCTAGGCCAGACAGAGGAGTGGTACCATATGCCAAATATAGAGTTGAAGACAAAGAGGGCCGTGACAACCACTTTGTGAATTCGTTGAGAAGTACTTGTGTATGCCTTCAAGATCTGAGAAGCACGAAGAATTTATCGAGAGAGGTGTCCTAATGCATGGTAGGGCACCGCTTAAATAGTACGTCTTCGGCCCCGCACCCGGACGGGGTGGGGTAGTGGGCCCGCTGAACAACTGTCATCTGGTATTAAACCCTTAACGGATACAAAAAGTCCGGTGGTGGTGGTTTTGAGATAGATCCGAGCAGCTGGGTGCTGTGAGAGAGTTATATTGACGGCTTCCTTCTATAATTTGAGAGATTCACTATGTCAAAGGCGACGGTGTAGAGCATGCGGTTTCCTGTAAACGTATCTACCCGGTGGCTGGACCCTGGGCGTTCCATGAGATGCTAAGCGGTGCGGAGCCGGAGGCTGCTGTACGGTAGTGAAGACGCGTTGGCGGTACGTAGTAGGCTCTGGCGGACGTCAACCTCGAGGATTGGGCAAGGAGTCACAAAACGTGGGGAACCTTCAACCCGACAATGGCCCTGTGGTGTATCTCATACCGACTTCATACCCGGGCCAATGTCATCGGGCTGCTGTGGAATTGCGGGCATCTGAATGTCCACTGCCATCTAGTCAGCAAGATGTGAACCTGAGGATAGGGGAATGGGAACGGTGAATGGTAAGAGGTCGGGCAGAGAAACATGCACTGGATCCGCCTGAGATGCTATGATGAACTTTCAAAGCCTCCATGAGCATACGCTTGGTTAGTCCAGCATTCACCAGTGCACATTCAGTGTAGAATCGGATCACAATATGGAGGAAAGCGAAGTGAAGTTGCGACTTCCTTGAGCTTGCCTGCCCCGCTTGGTCCAAGCTCAGCTTCAGCTGCCAGACTGTGGGGCGCAATTCACCATGATGTATTGCTGCAGATGGGGATTCCCCCTTTTCTCATAAAGAGAAGGTATTGTAATTGATATGACCTGTGTCCAATTGCCGCATTGTACGAGGGGAGCCGATCATAAGGAAAAAGTACAGCGTTTAGGAGAGCTGAAGCAGAGAGACGGCCACCGCGTAGCGGTTCGATCTGGATGTACTGGTAAACCAAAGTGCCCACGAGACTGCCCTTTCTCGCTAGTTTTACTGTAGTACGGTAGTAGCAGTTGTGATAGAGCTGTCGAGGCATTGTGGGCGGCTCTTCAAGGCGAGAGGGGGTGAGGTGTAGTGTTGGCATCAGCCTGTCCGCAGTTGTCAAACTTGCTCAGCCACCACCAATCGTCGCATCCCCAGATATCAGCCAAGACGACTGCGCCGCGACCACGATTCGCTCAAGCTCACGACCGTCGCAGCCTTAAACCTCGCGCTCAGCTCCCCCTCTCTTCGTGTTTGCTTGCTCTTCTTGTGCATGCTTCCATATCACATATCTAGCGACTCGGCAGCATATGTCAGCAAGCGATCTCCGTTGGCATGGTTCGTAAGCAGCAGAAGCGCATTTCCTATGGTCAGTTGCTGCATCTCATCATTCTAAAGCCAGCGCTCATCGTAATGGTGCCGTAGTCTTACCCCTTGCGAATTCCACCGTAGGCCATCGCCTCGGCGTGAATGGCTTGGCCGTGGATTCTTACGGCTCCATCCTGTACGTAGACCCCGTCCTCCCCCCCCAAAAGACCGCAACTGAATGCGACAGCTACTCCGGCGGACGAGACGGCGTCATTTGCGCATGGGACTTGAATCTCGATCTCAACCCTTCCGACGGCCGCAGCCGCCATTCATCACTGACCGGCGATGAGCTCGCGAAGAATCCACCGCCAACGGCACTGAAGCAGCAGGTCCAGGCGCACACACATTGGATAAACGACATTGTCCTCGTAAAATCGAATGAGGCACTCGTGTCGGCATCGTCGGACATCACGGTCAAGCTCTGGCGACCGGCGGCGCATGACGTGCAGCGGCCGCAGACCATCGGACTACATGGAGACTACGTCAAGTGTCTAGCCTCGTCAGGCCTACAGAATTGGGTAGCATCCGGGGGCTTGGACAGGAAGATATGTCTTTGGGATCTGAATGGTGCGGGGCAGCAGCTGCAGATCAATGTTGGCGAGGACGAGAACACGGCCAAGGGCTCCGTGTACGCGCTTGCGGCTACACCTACAATGATTGCGAGCGGGGGTCCGGAGAGCATCGTGAGAATTTGGGATCCTCGTTCTGGAAAGCGCATTACGAAGTTTGTTGGACATACGGATAATATTCGCGATGTACTCATTGCGCAGGACGGGGACACGGTAATGACGGCTTCGTCTGATCAGACAGTCAAAGTTTGGTCGATGACGGCTGGCCGTTGCATGTATACGCTGACCATGCACAATGACAGCGTCTGGTCGCTGTACTCGGACCACCCGCAATTGTCAGTCTTTTATTCGAGCGACCGCTCGGGGTTGGTCGCGAAGACGGACACCAGAGGCTGCTCGGAGATGGACGAAGGTCTGTCGGTCGCCATCTGTCAAGAGCACGAGGGCGTCAACAGGGTGGTCAACGCGGCAGACTACATTTGGACTGCCACATCCAGTTCCAGCATCAATCGGTGGAGAGACGTCGATACGGATGCCGAAGTCACGGTCCCTGATTCGTACACCTTTCGACGTATTAGCGTCGCGACGACGAAGTCTCGAATACCATCACCACCAAACTACTACAGCCCAACACCACCGCGGGGTCAAAAGCAGATTCCATTCAAGTATACGCTCAGACTATCAAATACCGCGCCGTTCCCGGTTCACCGCCTCCGGGAAGAAACGGCGACCATCTATTCTGGGACGAGTATGAGAAAGGCATCTGAAGGTATTACAAGTGACGATATGTCTCAAGGAGTGCCGATACACAGCCTGCCTGAGTATACCATCGAGGGACAGCACGGGCTGATCAAGCACGTCATGCTCAACGACCGAAGACGAGTATTGACTGTAGATACCGCAGGGGAGGTTACTATGTGGGATCTGATAAAGGTAAGTCTCCCCGTTATTGAAGGCACCTCTGACGTCCAAAGTGTATTCCTGTGAAATCTTTTGGCAAGCGCCACTTGGATGCCGTGTTCGCCCAGGTCAATACCGCCGAGACCATTGCGCATTGGTGCGCCGTAGATACCCGCACTGGGAGCTTGACCTGTACTCTGGAAGAGAACAACTGCTTCGATGCCGAGATGTACGCAGATGACGCGGAATTAGAGGAGAATGCCGAATTCAGGGAAGATCAGCGCAGTAAGTAGGTCCGTCGATTTTCCACTTGTACTAACTGTGCAGTCAACATTGGAGCTTGGATACTGCGATATCTATTTGCAAACTTAATCGATGAAGAGATCCGGCGCGATGAGATATACCGGCGCGAGCTTTTGGATGCTAAGAAAAAGGTGTTGGAACGCGCAAAAGCTCCTACCAACATCATAATCCCACCCTCAGATCTTACCAGCTGGGGCGATGCTTCCGGCCCTGCGTCGGCTTCAACACTTAGGCCGAACGGTCTCAATTTCCTCACTCCGGGCATAGGAATTGGGCTTGCGACTCCTGGACCGCCGCAGCTGCAAACGCCGGGATTGCCGCCCGGTACTCCCGGGGAAGGCGAAGAGAGACATGCTCGGACATCAGGAGACAAGGCACGGTTCGGTGGTGACTACTTCACGTCTCAACAGGGCGCGAATGCGGCACATCCGGGCGCGACGCAGGCCGGTACGACACAGGCAGGTTCGGCAGCAGCGCCACCTCCGACCCCTGGGGGTGACGGCACAGGGCAGACATTCCTTGTACCACCAACACCATCTGAGCCAGCGGTGCAGTCTTTAGATCCTGAAAAAGAGGGCCAAGAGAAAGGCAGGTTCGGAATGTCGAGGCTCCGCATGAATTTTGGCATGAAGAGCCTCAAAAAGACACAGACTTCAGACTCTACCAAGCCCGTAGTGGCAGAGGCACCGTCCGAGGATTCCGATTCGCGGTCATCGAAGACTGAGGAGGTCGTCATCGAGCCGAACTTCCTTGGCACCATCCAGCGCATCCGCCAAAGGTACGAGCAGGACTTGAACGCTCAAGTAAATGACGATGTAGAGACTCCGGAACTGGAGTCTCACATTACGCCCAGCTTGCCGAACGAGACGCCGGTTCTCAAGCCGCCGCCGAACACGACAATTTTGATCCAGGAGGATCGCATCGACTCCGGCGGAGTCGCGGACTTGTTCGAAGGCACTGTCGGCAACGTCGGACAGCACGCCGATTTGGTCGAAAAAGTGGCTCCAACGTGGCTCGGAGACCTCCTGCTTAGGGTAAGTGCTGTTCTTCCCCCTAGTTCTTCCCTAACCTTTGACAGAACGAGAGGGTCCCCAAGGATATTGTTAAAATCTCCTTCGTCCTCGAACCTATCCAGGGCCTGCTCCCGGATGTGTCCAACGAGAAGTGAGTTTTCATCTTCCGTCTTTGTTTCGTACTCATCTCATGTCGTAGCAACCCCCGCCTCAACGCGACCCGCATGCTTCGCGCGCGCAAGGTCCTCGCCTACATCGCCGAACGCATCGAGCCGGTCCCCGAAACTCCTGATCCTAACGCGTTGAAGCCGGAGCAGTATCTCGAACTGTACTGTCAGAACCAGGTTCGATCTTCGACTCTCTCCGTCTGTTTAGCTGCTAACCACGCCCAGCTGATACCCCCGACCATGACGCTCGCGACCATCCGCGCCCACGTTTGGCGCGGCGGCGGCGACATTATCCTGTCGTACAAGGCCAATGGCCGCAAGGAGATCCAGCACGCTCCGCTGGCAGCTGCGCAGATTGCCTTCCAGGAAACTCCCGCCAAGGGTACCGCCAGCTTTACGGGCAGCCACCGGAGCCAGCGCAGTCAGGGCAGCCAGGATCAGTACTGGACCGGTGAGGACCGACGGGCAGCGGGCGAGCGCGAGAAGGGACGGTACTAGTGCTTTGTCGTTAGGTTCTTTGGCGCGGAGTAATGAGTACATGAGTGTATGATACATGTTGGCCTACATGCGTGACCGATCTATAGCGGCTTCACCACCTCGCCGCTGAGCTTATTGCTCGCCCACTGGTAGCTCCCTAGGAAAATCGCCCCCCCGCCCGATATCCACAGCACCCGCGGCCCGATCCCCGCAAACAGCGCCCGCGCCCCACTCTCCTTGACTATCCGCGCCAGCATCTCCGCCGCCCCAACCCTTTCCCTCGATAGCATCAACCGCGTCTTAAGCACATCAAGCGGCGTCGTAACCCCCGCCGCCACCGCGCCGCTCACACTCCCATACAACGCCGATTCCGCCGCGCCCACATCCCCCGCCCGCCCACTTCGCCGCAGCGACCACGCCTTCAGGCCCTCCCAGAGCGGGAACTGGATCACTGTGAACGGGACCTCGCGCATGATCGTCACGCCCCACCCGCGGTACAGCTCGCGCCACACCCCCGCGATGCCCGCCGTCCCGTACCGGCCCAGGATGTCGCGCAGCGCAGCCGCGCTGCTAGGGAACTGCACCGCCTGCGCGCGCTGCTTGACCACCTCTGTCGGCACACGCACAGCGCACGCCGCGATCTCACCTGCCGTGGCCGCAGCCATGTGGATCAGTGGCTCTGCCGCTGGACTCGGGGGCGCGGCATAGGGGGTGCCGGTGGCAGTGTATGCGGGCTTGGGTCGGGCGAGAGCGCGCTTGGTGGTGTCGTAGGTGACGAAGAAGAGGGCGGCTCCGGGGGCGGAGCCGACGACTGCGGACCCGATGCCCCGGTATATGCCGGTGAAGCCGCCGGAGGGGAAGAAGCCGGCGCTGGATTGGAGGCGGGTTTTTAGGGTGTCGATGGGGTAGAGGGAGAGGTCGACTGTTGTGCCTGCTAGGGCGCCGGCCTTTGGGGGGGAGGTTAGGATTTTGGGCTGGGGAGGGGGATGGGAAGGGACATACCAGGAGCGAGCGGAGGAAGGGTGACTCAGCCCATTGTTTTGGTGGGCTGGACATGCTGGTGTTATGAGCAATGCATTATGGTGAGCTCTGAGCTGCGCACGCGGAGGTGAAGCGGGACCTCAAAAAGTTGAGTTACACGTGACTGATAGCTCTCCCGATGTGTTTAACGTCATGTCATTCACCTCATGCCATACAAGCGTAAAATTCAGCGGATGAACGACAATTCCTCCTTCGGTCGATATATCGTCGCCAACCGCCCGTTTCTGTCAAGACAGACCGTGTGGCAATCTACAGCATATGCTGGCGTTCCTTGTCAGGACGGCTGGACAACGACTCTGAAATTCCTCGCCGATTGAGGACTTCCTGTCTTTACTGTTCCTGGCTAGCAGCATTGTGGCATTGTATACTTTATCAGCTGCTTTGGTCTGAAGAACTTACTCACGTCACATCCACAGCAATTTCCTCAAGCTCAAAGCACATTCACGCGAACCTGGGACCTAACGGCAGTCCAATGATCGCGAACGTCTCAACTCCCGGGAAGCCAGAGTCTCAAACGCATCGTTCTCCTCTTTGAACTTCTTTCACGAAGATATTTAGGCATCGTTTCTTCTCTTGCCAGTGAATGGCTCTTGACTCTTTAAAGCCGCTTGAATCCCGCCCATTTGATGCCAAGCCATGCCTCTCGCCATGTCGTCTTGTCTCTCTCCTACGCAATACTTCAGAGTCGCTGCCTGAGAGAAGAAGAAGAAGGTAGCCATCGAAGGGTAGAAGAGTTAGGGAAGCCACAAGGAAGCATCTTGGTTAGCAGTTTCCCCCACCTCCAGGCCCGATACTGCATCACGTGTTGTCGCGTTTGCTCGACCATTTTTACTTCTCGAGACAGCAACGCGTTCATCACGTCTACATATCAACTTCTGCATCTTTAACTCAGCTTTTGGATGCATCCGTCGGACTCCACCACTACCTTCACTCTAGGGCTTATCACCGCCCTTCTCGTAAGTCATCCATAGATCATTCCTCACGGAACACCGATTCGCTTCCATAATTGATGATTACTTCTCTGACAAAACCTGTGCCAGTGAATAAAGGCTGGCATGATAGAGACCAAGGTCATTTAACCGTCAATCAATTAAGATTCAATCATGAGCTTCGATCTCTCATTATCTGCCGCGGAGGCGTTCCTGCCCGAAGCGCCGCCATCCAATCCAGCCTTTTATGGCTCTACCCACGCGCGGTCACGCGATTCTGTTCGCTGGTACGTTATTGTAGATGCATGCCACTCTCGTACTCAATTTCTGCAGGACCCCGACCAACCATATCCTCTCGACAACCGCGCATAATGAGATTCGACTCCTTGGTCCGTAAGTTGAGAACTCGCTAGAGCTTGAAGATCGTCTGCTTATATTTGCAGATCTGGAGACATCGGTGAACTTAAGGATGTCTCGGAGATTCGGAGTAGTGAACCCATCTACGCATGTGAGCCTTGTCCAATCTTAACAGAGTACGAAAATGCTGTGTTCCTATACTCCGCTAGAGAGCACCACATTCAACTGAGGAATGCGTACGATCCTGAAATGGGGCTTGTAGCCAGTTATCGCTACACCAACCCGACCACGGAGGCGTTCATGAGCCCGAGAAGTCTTTGCTTTACTCCAGACGGCTTTCACTTTCTCGCCGGGGCAAAAAACGAGATCGCACTCTTCGACCTCAAGGACCAATTCAATCCCGTTAGCACCTACGTTACGGGTGGACGGAACAGATCCATGCATATGGGTGGACTTCCAACCGGTGTACGTGGACTGGTTACGGCAATCGCCTGCCAGGAACAGACTTTCGCCATCGGAACTTTCGAACGTCACGTCGGCCTGTACGACATGCGGAGTATGGGACCGATTGTCAACTTCACCTTAGATGTTCCCAGCCGGCAGGAGACGAATGGACGTGGCGTATCCCAAATCAAATGGAGCCCGTGCGGGAATTTTCTCTACCTGGCTGAGCGCTGTAGCGACGGTATCTGCGTGATGGACGTTCGTTCCGGCGGTCAGTTGATTAGCTGGCTGGCAGGGCGGCGTGCAGGGACCATGATGCGTCTGGAGTTCGACGTTGTTCCCACCAGCGATGGCCATGAAGTCTGGGCTGGCGGTGTTGATGGGAAGCTGAGGGTGTGGTCAAATCCCCATCGCGGCACCGGTAGCCAGACGTTTTCATCCACGTGCCAGATGTTTGAAGACAACGGTAAGATTCTTCCAATGGGTTGCAGACAGCACTGACAGTTTGTAGTCCCGGTTTCATCTGTGGCATTCGACAACGGCGAGACACTGATGGCGGTGACTCGGGGGGTTGACCCATTCAATACGTTTGCGCAGTACGTAAACCGAAGACCGTGCCAGTTCTCATCTCACATTTTGACAGGGATTCAGATAAAGACAGTTCATCCGACGCTGGTTATCCAGCTGCCTCTACCGAACCGACTTTCACTCGTCGTACTGGGCCCCCAGGCGACGAGCTGCTTGAAAACCTAACTGCAGGATTTGGGAGCTTGAACTTACCATCTGGAGGCGCACTGTGCCGACCCAACTCTCGGGTCAACGTTTGTGAGGTGCAGCGGCAGCTGTAGGGTACTTGTGTCACATTGGACATTCGTTGCATGGGGCGGCGTTACTGACAAGCGGTGATGGTATCTGTTCGATCCCAGTAGTCACAATCGGCGTTATGTAAGCTGACAGCTTTACCTGAGAGACGCTTCAGTCTAGTTCTAGAATCCGTGAATATGCTCAAATAGCCATGATTCGTGGTATGAATCATGAATCGAACGTCTATAGTCAGGCCCCAAGGCCAAGAACAAGGCATCCACTTGTAGGAACGACGTCTCTCGAGGCGCAACTCCAACATCTTCCCTAACCTCACATCAGTGCCATGTAGACCAGTGGTAGCTTCTTCTTAACTCCAAAAGTTGAAACGCACCGCTCCCATCTTAAACTGATTGGACAGTGCGCCCTCTAATCCAACCACCAGCGCTTGTATGCGGGGTTGCGGTTGTTGATCTCCGCCCGCCTCCGCACTTGACGAACATTAAACCTTGCTCCGCCTCGTCTTACACCGAGATCCCCACGACCAACGTCGGCACTTACCTCGGCCGCGGGCCAGCCCGCAAGCCATAATGGACGTACCACCGGCCAACCGAGCGACATCAAGCACACCAAGCCCATCTCCATCGTAGCTCCATCCATCACTATGGCACCCTCAGCACGTCCCATCCGTATCGCCGGCTGCTCCGGCTCAACCTCCGACCGCCGCCACGCAATGCGAGTCTTCGCGAAAAACCACCCGCAGGACCCAATCGACGTCATCATCGGCGACTGGATGTCAGAAGCCAACATGACCGCGCGGGCTGTCGCTAAGGTCGACGGCGCAGGCGAGGCTTACGAGCCTACCTTCCTCGAGGCCCTGGAGCCTGCATTGCCGGACCTGGCACGGTATGGCATCAAGGTTGCGGTTAATGCGGGCGCGTCGGATGCAAGGGGCTTGTGTGAGGTGGTGAGGAAGATGGTGCATGCGAAGGGATTGAAGCTGAGTGTGGCATGGGTGGAGGGGGATGAGGTTCTTGATGCGGTGAGGGCGGCGCAGAAGAGCGGCGAAGTGGCCTTTGAGAATGTGTGTACGGGCGAAGTGCTGCGCGATTGGGGCTTTGAGCCCGTGTACGCGCAGGCGTATCTGGGTGGGCTGGGGATCGCGGCGGCGCTGGCTCGGGGGGCGGATATCGTCGTTTGTGGGCGCGTGTCGGATGCGTCGCCTGTGATCGGGGCGGCGGTATGGTGGCACGGATGGAAGAGCGGGGATCTGGATCAGCTCGCGAATGCGTTTGTTGCGGGGCATTTGATCGAGTGCTCGAACTACGTGTGCGGGGGCAATTTCAGCGGGTTTAAGGCGCTGGAGGGCCGCGGGTGGGATGATATCGGGTATCCGATTGCGGAGATTGGAGCCGATGGCCAGATTATCATCACGATGCAGAAGGGCGGCGGAGGCGAGGTCTCGGTTGATACATGCACCTCGCAGCTGCTCTACGAGATCCAGGGCCCATGGTACTTCAACTCCGACGTTACGGCAATCCTCGACGAGCTCTGGTTCGAACAGCTCAGTACCAACCGCGTCGCACTGCACGGCGTCAAGTCCGGGCCTCCGCCGCCTACAACTAAAGTTGGCCTTACCGCAAGGGGCGGCTTCCAAGCCGAAGTTCACTGGTTTATGGTCGGGCTGGACATCGACGCCAAAGCCCGGATGGTCGAATCTCAAATCCGGAAAGAGCTCGCGCCGTACTCCTCGCGCTTCACCAAGCTCACCTTCACGCAGAACGGCACATCGCCCCCTAATCCGACGAATCAAAACGCCGCCACTGTCGACTTCCGTATCTTCGCCCAGGCACCCACGGCTGCTGATCTGGCGCCTACGCGCTTCTTCCGCCACTGTATCGATCCTATCATGGAGGGGTACCCTGGGGCGACGCCGCATCTTGATTATAGGCAGGGGTTTCCGAAGGTTGTGCATGAGTATTTTGTCACGCTGCTCCCGCAGAAGGCAGTGCAGCATTGCGTGCACCTTGAGGGCGGTGAGAGAATTGAGATTCCGCCGCCGGAGGTGACGCGTGTGTGGCCGCGGCGGCAGCCGAGTGCTCCGGTAACGGCGCTCCCGGCTGACCTTGCGAGCTTCGGGCCGACGGAGCGGGGTCCGCTGGGGTGGGTGGTGCACGCACGGAGCGGGGACAAGGGCAGCGACTGTAATGTGGGTTTCTGGGTACGGCGGGCGGATGAGTGGGATTGGTTACGGACGGTGCTGAGCGTGGAGAAGATGAAGGAGTTGCTGGCGGAGGAGTATGAGGGGAAGGAAATTGTAAGTTTCTGGATTGGGGGTGATGGGACAGGGACTCACTTTCACAGGACCGTTTTGAGCTGCCGAATGCGAGGGCGGTGCACTTTTTGCTTCGTGATCATCTGGATCGCGGTGTGAGCTGCTCTAGCTCGTTGGACTTTTTGGGGAAGAATTGTGCGGAGTTTTTGAGGGCGAGGCATGTTGATATTCCGGTTAAGTTTCTGGCGAGGGGCAAGATCTGATCTCGAGGCATGGATCTGTGTCCGTTTCACTGAAGAGCATCTGGAGCGCTAACGAAGAGGTGTGAATTTACATCGTTGCTGAATGCCGGGTAACGGGTTTTCTGTCACACCTTGAACACAACATCCTGGTTGAGGGTGATATCTTGCAGTTGCTTGGTCCCAACGCTGACCGCAAATAGCTATCATCAGTGAATGAGCTTTACTGAACTTCTAACTCCACTCACCAAACTCATAGTTCAGCCATTACCTGGCTGACTGCATACCGAGCT
The DNA here is from genome assembly GCA_010356995.1 of Trichodelitschia bisporula. Lineage (NCBI taxonomy): Eukaryota > Fungi > Ascomycota > Dothideomycetes > Phaeotrichales > Phaeotrichaceae > Trichodelitschia > Trichodelitschia bisporula. Next base: position 529,458 of record ML996693.1, read on the forward strand.
CCTCCATGCATGTCGGGCCTGTGACGTGCGTGAATCGTAGGTAAAGAGCACACTCTGGCTGATACACTAGTTCCCGACATACCCGTCTCATTTATGGCAGGGGTCCAAACAAGAAGTTGGCGAAGCTTCAGCTGAACAGCGGCTTAACCTATTTTACCATAGGCCGACCAATGAAACTATGTGTGGAAATGGGGTTGCAGATCTGACCTGCACGATGTTCAGCCCCACCATTCCTTTGACAGCGCAGCTGAACCTGATGGTGGAGTTATCTGGCATTGTGACCGTCCTCGATACGCGCTAATTATGTTTTTCCAAGCTGAACGTCACTAGCTAGCGCTCAGAATAGCAGAGTATGCATCGATTTCTGGCTCTCATTGGCGTAACGTGCCGTAACTTATGCTTTTCATCCTGTCCTCGTGAACCGCGCTCAGCTTGACCTCACGGAGGTCGCTCAGCTCGACGCCAATGCCCCGCTTCAGAACGTCGTAAGTGGTATATATCAACCCCATCACTCCAGTGTCGAGCCAAATCGTATCCCCCTCAAACCCCAATCTCAACACCGATTCCTCGTCAGACTCCAATTTCAAGATATCACAAATTCCGCCTCGCATCTCTCAGCATGACGGTCCCCACCACCCCCGCCTTCATCGTCCCTAACGCCACAGACTGGAAGGACCTCATCGCGCATCCCGTCATGGCGTGGATGCAAGAGTACACGCGTCGCTTCGACAAGGGCGAGATCCAAGGACTTGACTTCAACACCTTCTGTACCTCGGACCTCAAATATGAGAAGATGGACGGGACGATCTGGACCGGAGGTGAGAGGGCCTGGGACGCCGTACTCGAAACCTACGCGCCCTTCAAGGAGACGAAGCACGCGCCATCTGGCACTGTAGTTGTGTGGGAGACGGAGAAGGGCTGGGAGATGATGGGTCAGGTTACCCTCTGGGGCGACCTTAAACTCCCGGGCGACTCGCTTGTGGTCGACTCTGAGGGCCGCGCTTGGGATACTGCCGGGCCGGCTATGTTCCACTTCAAGTATGTGAAGGACCCGGAGGCGCCCCATGGCGGACTGCGCATCAGTGAATGCAAGGTGTGTGCGGATCGGGCAGGGACGTACCAGGAGATGATGAAGCGTGGAATGGTGTAGATGTAGGGGCTGGGGAATGTTTTCTTCAGCTGTAGGGAGCTGCTACCTTCCTAGTTGAGCAAACGAAGTCGCCTTTTACTTCGCGAATTTCATAGTCGTTGTGACTTGCTTTAAATGATAGTAGCCGTTGCCGAGATGACTGCTTTCTAAGCTGTACTACATATGTTGTCCCCAATGATAGCCCACTCCATCAAGATAAAGGTCGGCAAAGCTTCAGCAGAATGGTCGCTCAACATGCTTAACTACAGCTCAACCAAATATTTCGAGGCGAGGGCGGCGAGTTGCTGATTTCACCGTCACATTCTTTAGCTCTACCCAGCTACGTGATGCCTTGACAGCGAGCTGAACCTAATGGTGGGATTATCTGGCTTTGTAGCTCTGCTGAAATATGATTAGCGTTAACGTGCCGTAGCATCTGCTTTCAGTCCCCCCTCGCTTCACCTTTGCGCCAAAATCTCGGCCCTTCAGATCCCAATATCAATCCCGAATCCTCTAATCCTCATCGGCGTTGACGTGCCGAAGAGTACGCTTTCAGACCTCCCTTGCTTCAGCTTTGTATCTCGTCCCTTAAAATACCAATCTCAACCCCGATTTCTCCTGATTGCCATTTCAACACATCCCAAAGTCTGCCTCACATGACTACTCAACATGACGTTCCCCACCACCCCCACCTTCATTGTCGCCGATGCCAAAGGCTGGAAGGACCTCGTCGCGCACCCTGTTATGGCCTGGACGCAAGAGTACGTGCGGCTCTTTGATGAGGAAAATAAGCTAGACGACTACACCCCCTATCGCACCTCGAACTTCAAATACTGGGATATGGACGGAAAAATGATCAGCGGGAACAGGGCCTGGAACTACTTAATCGCGTTCTACATGCATTTCAAAGATACCACCAAGCACGAGCCCTCCGGGCCTGTGGTGGTCTGGGAGACGGAGAAGAGCTGGGAAATGATGGGCCAGTTCGTCTTCTCGGCCACCATTTGGAACCCGGCAAAGGGAGTGCGATCGATTCCGAGGGCCGTACGTGGGATGTCAGCGAACCGGCGATGCTCCACATCAAGTACGTCAAGGATCCGGAGGCCCGGCATGGTGGACTGCGCATCGATGAGCGGAGGATGTATGTGGATCGGGCGAGAGTCTACGGGGAGATGATCAAGCAGAACATGCGCACTGCCTGGGGCCGAGAACTAGCAGAGCTCTATGGGTATTGGTTCTACGCTCCCAGGCCTGATATGGGTGAAGTGCCAAGTTCCCCTCCAGAAAACTGATGACCTCCCATCCCTGGTTCACTGGCCGTATGCCTCATCAAAAGTCGCGGGGCGGCCGGGGGGTTTATCACTTATCCGGTGCGTCCTTGGACGCCTAACATTCATTTGAGATTGTAGTAGACGTACCCAATATCTTTTGCTAGGAGCAGTTGCTTCCAAACTTGAACAAATCAAATTGTCTTTTACCCCGCGAATGTCAGCTAATCGCCTGTGGCTTGCCTATCCGGGACTACTGCCGTTGTGCTACAGTACCGTAGAAGGCAGTTAAGGCACAGCCTTGCCACGCATGCCGCGGTGCATGCAAGGGCTGGGCACTACCCCGCAGCCCCGCAATTCAAGCTTCCCCCAGGCACCTCTCGTAACTCCCAACAACAACTCACTGTTGCTACATCCCCCACATCACCGCAATCATGGCCATCGACGAAGAATCCCTCAAGCACTACCTCGCTGACAGCCCGCCCACTGTTGTGCCGCTGGGCATCAAGCCACACTTCGAGGCCCTCAGCGAGGAGGAGAAGCTCTATGCTCACTACATCTCCGTGTAGGCTGATCCGTTGCCTGTCTTACACCGCTAATAGCTCCCCAGCGCCTGCTTCGCTGGCACCCGCATCGTGCTGCGCCAGGTGAGTCCTGAGGCGGAGTCGATCTACGACTTCATCATCACACTGCACAACGAGTTCAACGGAGACTGGGAGGAAGTCAAGAAGAAGGCGAGCGTGTCGGACGAGGACATCAAGGATTTCCTCGATTACGCGGCGCAGTTCTTGGGCAACACGGGCAACTACAAGTCCTTTGGGGACAGCAAGTTCGTGCCGCGCATCGGGGTCATTGCGCTCAAGGCCATTGCGTCCGCCACGCCCAAGACAATCCAGCTGTGGGAGCAGATCAAGGATGGCGTCTTTGCCAGCCGCGATATTGGGCTTATGCACCTCGGGTATCCCGATGCCGGCCATCTCAGCACCTATTACCCAGATAGTCCGGATATTACGAAGGAGGAAATCACGCTGCTGAGCGACTTCCTCGAGGCCAAGAAGCTGCTACCGGCGAACACACGGCTGCGCAAGACACCCGCGGGCTACGAGGTGCTCATTGCATCGGCGGAGAAGGCGCCCGCGGAGAGCGAGCGCGACATCCCGGTCAAGGAATGGGACTTGGAGGGTGCGCTGCGCGGCAAGAAGCTGTTCCTGACGTTCGGTGATTACAGCGCCGAAATGGCGAAGATTGCCGATGCACTCGAGGAGGCGGGCAAGCATGCGGGGAATGAGACGGAGAAGCAGATGATGGAGGCGTATGTGAAGTCTTTCCGCACCGGTTCGCTTGAGGCCTACAAGCAGAGCCAGCGGTTCTGGATCCGTGACAAGGGGCCCATGGTTGAGAGCGATATTGGCTTCGTCGAGACGTACCGTGATCCGCATGGCATTCGTGGTGAGTGGGAGGGCTTCGTGGCGATGGTGAATAAGGAGCGGACGCGCGCTTTTGGCAATCTGGTTGAGGCGGCGCCGTCGCTGATTCCTAAGTTGCCCTGGGATAAGGAATTTGAGAAGGACAAGTTCTTGAGCCCGGACTTTACGTCGCTGGAGGTGTTGACCTTTGCGGGAAGCGGGTATGTTTGGTTTTCCTGGTAGCTGCGTGACTGACTCCTTCGCAGCATCCCCGCTGGCATCAACATCCCCAACTACGATGATATCCGCCAGACGGAGGGCTTCAAGAATGTGTCGCTGGGGAATGTGCTCAGCGCGAAGGCGCCCAATGAGCCAGTGCCCTTTATCAAGTCTTCCGATCTGGAAGTCTACAACAAGAACCGCGACGTGGCGTTCGAAGTACAAGTCGGGCTCCACGAGCTCCTCGGCCACGGCTGCGGCAAGCTTCTCCAAGAAACCGCGCCGGGCCAGTACAACTTCGACCACGAGCACCCACCCACCAACCCACTCACAGGGAAGCCCGTGACGTCATGGTACAAGCCGGGCCAGACCTGGGGCAGCGTCTTCGGCCCCGTAGCCGCGAGCTACGAAGAGTGCCGCGCCGAATGCGTCGCCATGGCGCTCAGCTGCGACTTCAGCGTCCTGCAGATCTTCGGGCTCGGCGATGGGACTGAGGATATCAACGGCCCGGCCGGCGACGTGCTGTACGCGAGCTACCTCAGCATGGCGCGGGCCGGCATCGCAGCGCTCGAGTTCTGGGACCCGAAGAGTCGGAAGTGGGGCCAGGCGCACATGCAGGCGCGCTACAGCATCTTGCGCACGTTCCTTGCTGCTGGGCCGGAGTTTGCGAGTCTGGATTTTGAGAAGAGTGATTTGAGTGATTTGACGGTGCGGATTGAGCGCGGGAAGATTTTGGAGCTGGGGAGACCGGCGGTCGAGAAGTATCTCCAGCAGTTGCATGTGCTTAAGGCGACGGCGGATGTGGTGGAGGGGGCGAGAGTGTATAATCAGATTACGGGCGTGGATGAATTTTTTGCGGAGAAGGTGAGGCCGGCGGTGCTGGCGAAGAAGATCCCGAGGAAGGTTTTTGTGCAGGCGAATACGGTGGTTGAGGATGGGAAGGTGGGCCTGCGTGAGTATGAGGCGACGCCGCAGGGGATGATTCGCAGCTATGCGGAGAGGACGTATATCTGATTTGTCTGGCCGAGATTGGAGGCATACTTCCGTATTTTGCAAGTAAAAGAGAGAGTTCTGAGCCTAAAACGTCAGTGCTGACATGACATCATGAGCCGCGAGCATCCGCAGTGAAGGGTAATTAACGCAAGGCTGGAATGCTATTTCGCATGCTGATGGACGGAGGGGAGGAAGAGAAGCCGAACACAATTCCCGCAACTCAGCAACAACAGCAACGCTGCAGTGTTCCTGCACATGCTCCCCCCACATCCGGCAAGTACCGGTCGCCACAAGGCCTCCCACTAGCGCCCGGCTTAGGTTCAATTGGCGCGCGGGGTCGCGCAAGGCCGCCCCTCCCCGCACGAGAAACCAGGCGTTCGGCGATCCATTCCCGGGTAATTTGCTCATTAAGCGAGGAGGGGGCGAACGGGGAAGCTGAGACATTACAGAGAAGTACAAATGAGCATTAATTCCCCGCTTGTTGGTCTTTGTTGTGACTTCTGCGATTTTTGTGCCTGTTCCTGAACCGAGTGTCGAGATCTCGTATCGAGCCTTGTATCCGATCTTGCGACCCTGCAAGGCTGAGAGCTAAGCTAGCATCGCGTTCGCGACGACGACACTCATGATGGCGGGAAGCAACACCACCAGCACTGCCATCCCGGCGTCAAGCAAGATGTCGTTCTCCGCTCCCAGCGCCCCCATCCTCATCTCCGCTCTCCTAGGCTACATCCTCCTCGTCCGGCTCCTGCGCTACCGCGCCCTCGCCGCCCTCCACCGCGACTACCCGTACAAGACACGCGCCTCGCTCGCCACCATGACCAACGCAGACGCAACCAAGATCCAAGCCACAGTCTTCGAAACCGAGTTTCCGTTCACAGCCGAGAAGGCGCTGCAGTTCGCGCTGTTTAAGACGTATGGCATACCGAGTATATCCAAGGTCCTGGTTAAGACGGGGCAGTTTGCGGGAAAGATGGCGAGTCGGCGGTTCGCGGATACGGAGGTCTTGATCAGCGAGTTTACGGCGTGGGCACCGGACTCGGACCGCGCGACGGAGGCGATTGCGCGGATGAATTACCTGCATAAGTACGTCCCCCAGTCGCCCGTGGGCATACCCGCTAATTCAGCGCAAGTTTGTACCGAAAATCCGGCCTCATCACCGACGACGACTTGCTGTACACCCTCGCGCTCTTCGCACTCGAGCCCAAGCGCTGGATCGCGCGCTACGAGTGGCGGAAAATGAGCGACATTGAGCTCGCGGCCTTGTACGTAGCGCCATCCACCCTGCCCCTCAAATTGAACCCTTGTTCCTAACCCCCCCTCCCCACAGCGGCACCTTCTGGCACGCCCTCGGCGTCGCCATGTCCATCCCCACCACCGCCCTCGGCCCCTTCGAAGACGGACTCTCCTACCTCGACGCCATCGAAAAATGGTCTGACGACTACGAAGCCCGCACGATGGTCCACCATCCCAACAACCAAATCGCAGGCGACGCGACCGCCGCGCTGCTTTTGTGGGATGTGCCGCACTTTCTGCACGGATTCGGGAGGCAGGTTGTTGCTGCGCTGATGGACGAGCGCTTGCGCCTGGCGATGGGGTTCGAGAAGCCCCCGCGCTGGGTGGCGGGGTTGGTGCATGGGGGGCTCCTGGTGCGGAAGTATGCGATAAGGTATTTGGCGTTGCCGAGGCCGTATGTGCTGCGGAGACGGACGGTGGAGGATGAACCGGGGAGGGATGGGAGATTGCATCGCGTGGCGTATGAGAGTGAGCCGTGGTATGTGGATGATGGGTTTGTGAGTCGGTGGGGGCCGCAGGCGTTGGTTAAGAGGCTTATGGGACGGCCGGTGCCGGGGAAGGAGTGGCAGCCGCAGGGGTATTTGCTGAGGGAGGTTGGGCCGGAGAAGTTGGTTGGGAAGGGGGTGAAGGAGGTTTTGAGTGAGAAGGAGAGGTTGATGAGGGCGGGGAGGGTGGGGTGTCCGTTCCGGTGAGGGGCTGAAGGTTGATAATAAGGTGTCCCGGGTAATATATCGGATAGACCCGTATGCCGTAGTTCTCGTGATTCGGCATACAGCGCTGGTTTACGCGCCGATATCCGGCCTTCCCGCACCGTTCTCGGCCCGGCTACCGAAACCACCAGTTGACCGAAGCATTAATCCCTTCCCCCACGCCCCGGACGCTATGCCACCACCCCAGTGGAATGTACAGCGCATCGCCGGCCTCAAGCTGTGCCTCGAACCCCTCAACCACCCCGTCCCATCCCCCGTCTCCCCCCTGCTCCTTCCACGCTCCCCAAATCCACCCCTCGACTCCTTCCCCCTCCTTCCCCTCCCCCATCAAGTTCCCCCGCACCCGTCCCCTCCCGCCAAACACAGCCGCATGCACCCAATCCCCAACATGCGGCGCCAACAAACGCACTACCTTCCTCCCTGCAATCTGTACCAAAAGATTCGGATTCGGATCGCGATGAAGCGGCGTCCGGGTGGGTGGGATGCCGAGCCACAGCGATGACCCATAGACATCGCCCTTCCCTACCTCAGACAACAGCGGCGGGGTCGGGATATCGGCAGCCAAGGACGGGGGGAGGGAAATAAGCGGCGTTTGCGCTATGTAGAGTTGGTCTTGGGAATTAGGGGGGGTGGAGGAGAGCGCGGCTGCAGCCCATGTATTGAAGAGACTGAAGGGGGCGAGGGCGCTGGTGAAGCCGCCTGGCGTGGTGCGCTCGAGGTTTACGGAGAAGGAGGCGTGGGAGGGGGAGGCGGTAAGGTAGGGGGAGAGTTGTAGGCCCAAGTGCGGGGGTTCGCGGGGGACGAACCATTTCTGGCTGAGAGGGAGGGGCGCGCAGAGTTGCGAGAGAGGGAAGAGGGTTGGTGTCCCGGGGGCGATATGTGCGGTGCGGAGGTGCGTGGGGGAGAGGGGGTGGAGGGTGCGGAGGGGGGTTATGCGGAGGGGGAGGGTGCGGAGGGGGAGGGGGAGCATGGTTGGGGAGTAGAGTTGGCGGGGAAGAGGGCGGAGCGGTGAGGATCGTCGTTTTTTGAGGGTGGTGGTCGAGTTAGGCGTTGAATTTGGGGTGCAGTGCGGGTGGAGGGATGCGGAGCGGATGCAGGTACCGCCGCGTGGGGTTGACTAGGGGTGGGAGACTAGTTTGATGTGGCTTCTGTTGGCGACATCGGGTTGAGGTTGGACAGATGTCGGGTTCTCCAGGATGAGGATGGGATGGTCGGTGCTGTGAAGAGAGATATCGCATGTCATGCTCGATCCGTTGTTGTACTGCGGGTTGCCGATACAAAGATTTTCGGGACAGGTGTTGTGGGGAAGGAGATATCAAATACATTTCTGGCTCAGCCGACTGGTTGACTTCACCATTTCCGAAACTGTTCCGGTTCGCAATCCAACGGCAGTCCGTCGGCTTAATTCTCTATGCCGACACGGAAGCCATCTTAACAAGCAGCCATCTCACACTCTAAAGTCCCCTCGGGCCACAAACCGCAGTCTGACCTCCTCTGTCCAACCGGCCCGACCGTTAGGCCTCCCGGGACGCCAGGACCGGCCCGCCCCACCGCTCTCTTCGGTCCCATAAAACAGCTTCCCGTCGCCAAGAGCAGGAGCTCCCGCGAGCTGGCAGCTCTCTTATTGCTCCGCAAAGTGTAACTCATGACGTGGGCGGATGCGACCGGAGGATGGGTGGGGCGGTGCATGCTGGGCTGGTGTTGGTGTTGGTGTTGGTGTTGGCGTGTTGCTAGTTCCAGTGTTGCTGCTGCCGCTGACTGCTTGCGATGCTTTCATGCGGTGGGATCGCTGCATACCCAGCTCAACGCTCCAGCGATAGATCCAAGGCGAGTTGCTGCGCCTGCACCTCGCCGCCTCTCCCGGCGTGGCTGAGACGAAGTGCAAAGCAAAGGCATTGGGGCGACTCGAAATGCGGACGGGAAACAAAGAACTCGAGTCGAGTCGGGTGGCCAACAGCACTCTAGCTGCGGACAGCAGATTAAGGACAGGGCGCGTGAGAGAGAAAAGGCCCAGAATACGTGTCTACTCTTCACGTTAGTAACCCGCTAGAATAGAAGGAGTAGTGAAGATGCGGCTCGTGAAGTTGGTTTGTACGTGACTTATTGCTTGTGGTACTGTACATAGCAACCCCCCTCCCCCCCGCCCCAAGCACAAGCCCGCACGCGTTCCAAACCTTCTTTCAGGCCACATTTCACCTCAACCTCCAGCTTGCCTACAACCCCACATACTTCACCACCCATACTTCACCAACCACATCACCTCGCTTCTTCTCCCCCGCTCTCCCCCGCGCTCTAAATACACCCATCGCCCTCATTCTCCTATACCTTCACCACAATGGCCCAAATACGGGGTACCGCCGGCTACCACCTGGGCAACCAGAGCCCCTTCGGTGGCCCCGGCATGAGCGAAGCTACGAACGATCCCAGTCCCCTCGATGCTATCCGCGAGCAGACGAGCAAGATTGAAGACTTTCTTGATACCGTGTCCGATCCCTTGAAGCCGTACGTCTCCTCTGCTGCTGTTCCCGTCTCGGGAGCCGAGTGGGGTTGTGAAAGCTGACAGCGGCTCGCGACCCAGTTACCTCCCCGCAATCGGACGTTTCCTCATTGTCGTAACCTTCCTCGAAGATGCACTCCGCATAGTGACTCAATGGAGCGATCAGCTCCTGTACCTGCACGACTACCGCCACAGTGAGTTTCACGCCGACCTCTAACTACAATCACTACGAAAGGACCCCGCTAACCGCCGCTCCAGTCCCCCGCGGCATCACGCACATCTTCCTCATTGTCAATGTCATCGTCATGACCGCCTCCTCCATCATGATCATCGGACGCAAACACTCCGAGTACGCCGTGAGCGGCCTCCTAGGCGTAGTGGTAACACAAGCACTGGGCTACGGTCTCATCTTCGACCTCAACTTCTTCCTGCGCAACCTGTCCGTCGTCGGCGGGCTGCTCATGGTGCTGTCGGACTCATGGGTGCGCAAGCGCTTCACCCCAGCTGGGCTGCCGCAGCTCGATGAGAAGGACCGCAAGATGTATATCCAGCTAGCCGGTCGCGTGCTCCTTATCTTCCTCTTCGTTGGCTTTGTCTTTGCTGGCGAGTGGAGCATCTGGCGCGTTGTGGTCTCGATGCTCGGCTTTGTGGCGTGTGTTATGGTAGTGGTTGGGTTTAAGGCCAAGTTCAGCGCTGTGATGCTTGTGTTGATTCTGAGCATTTTCAACCTGCTGGTTAACAACTTCTGGACAGTGAGTTTCCTTTGTGCTTGCTGGACGGCCCTTGCTGACGAGAGAAATAGCTTCACCCGCACCACCCGCACAAGGACTTCGCCAAGTACGACTTTTTCCAGATCCTATCTATTGTGTATGCGCTCCCTTTCGCTGTCAACCTGGACTCTTTACTAACCTTCTCCCAGTGGCGGCCTCCTCCTCTTGGTCAACATGGGCCCCGGCACGATCAGCGTGGACGAGAAGAAGAAGGTGTATTAAGCTGGTGGAAAGGCGACGGGGGAGTTGGTGTGCAAGCAGACCACGACCACAGGATGATGGATGCGGTAGCGAAATAGGAGGGGGGGGCGGGGCATTTACGTCAAAAATCAATCTCACACCTACACACACACACACACACACGAGTTTCATGGAGTTTTTCACGCGGGAATCTGCTCGGGGCGCCTCTTGTACATTATCAAAAGGCAATTCTTTTTGACTACTTATGGCCCGATGAATGCTTGCTTTTTTTTATGGTGACCGGTGTGCACGTGGGTTAGGGACCAGATATCTGGGCGCGGGGTCGTGACGTCTGGTGCTCAACTACAGCTCTTGGGATCTTTCATATCTATTTTCAAGTATGATTCAAGTGCGGACAGTCCATTGCAACCTGCTAACAATGTTGTAGTCCCTGATACTCGCCGCGAACATGGCCCGACATCGTGTCATTATCGACACTGATCCCGTAGGCCATCCTACCGTTTCTCTCAACTTGCTAACCCGATTAAGGGTGTCGACGATGTCCTCGCCCTGCTGCTGGCGCTGTCGGCACGCGCCGAGGACATCGAGGTGCTGCTCGTATCGGTGACGTTTGGCAACATCGACGTGCAGAGGTCCTTTCCCCCTCTATCATCTGCCTCCCCGAGCTAGTTCTAAACGCCCCCCAGCGCCCTCCGCAACGTCATCGCGACCTTCCATCTCGTCGGCCGCGAAATGGCCTGGCGTAAAGCCCAGGGACGCGAGGAGGGGTTCGGCGCCCTGAGGGCGTGCAAGCCGCTCGTCGCGGTCGGTGCGGACGCGCCGCTGGCCGATCCCCTTGTCATGGCGGTGCGTAGCGGGCCTCTCACGCGCGGCACGGCTCATGTCCCGGCAGGAGTATTTCCACGGCATCGATGGGCTGGGCGGCGTGCACACATCGGTGCGTTGCCGCGGGATGGGATGGGGGGCCGTGGCTGACTGAGTAGCACCCGCATCTTGCGCCGCCGAATGGCTGGCAGGCACGGTTTCCGCAGCTCCAAGTCCAGGAAGCGACGGACACTTTACCAGCAACCACCGAACCCGCAGGCTCCTCCCCGCCCGAGGAGCTCTATACGCCCTCGCCCCTCCCCGCCCACCGAGCTATCCTCGACATCCTGGCCGCCAACCCGCCCGGCACAATCACCATCCTCGCCCTCGCGCCGCAGACTACGCTCGCCAAAGCCGCGGCCGCTGATCCAACGACTTTCATGCGTGCGAAAGAGGTCGTGGCTATGGCGGGCGCGCTGGGCGTGCCGGGGAACGTGACGCCCGTGGCTGGTGTGTCCCCTGGCTTGTGGTAGTGAAGCGAGGGTCAGGTAGCTGATGTGGGCAGAGTTTAATGCTTTCGCTGATCCCGTGGCTGCGGCGCGGGTGCTCGCGCTTACGGCGCGCGATCCGGCGCGCACCATGCCGCCCGATGTGCCCGGCGGGCTGGGGCCGTATCAGGCGGGTTTGAAGGGGAGGCTGGATGTTGTGCTTTTCCCGCTTGGTGGGTGGTGGCACAATTCTCGACCTGCCGAGCTGACCGGGTAGATATAACCACGCCGCACGTCCTCCTCCCCACCACATTCTCGGCCCTAATCGCGCCGTCCGTAGCCGCCGGCTCGCCGCTCGCCACGTGGGTAGCCGCGTTTATGGTAGCGTTGTATAAGACGATTGCGAGGCTGGAGGGTGAGGGCGAGGGGTTAGGCCTGCATGATCCGCTTGTTGTGGGATACTTGCTCCCCGGGGTGGGGGAGGGGATTGAGGTTGGTCCCACGGATGTGAGGGTTGAGACGGGGGGGCAGTGGACGAGGGGGATGACGGTGTCGGATCGACGGCCGAGGGTTAGGGAGGAGGGGGGGGAGGTGGTGGGGGATGAGGGGGGGTGGCTTGGGGGATTGGGGAATCGGGTTAGGGTTGCGGTGGGGAGTGGGGTTGTGGAGAGTTTTGGGGAGGGGATGGTTAGAAGAATTTTGGGGATCGAAGGATGATGGGGTTGGGGGTGTTTCCATGGCACATGTTGTCGGGCGTAGTTCAAGGGATGTTGTTCATTCTCCTCTACCCACACCCTCGTGGGGAGGTCTATTCGTCAACTTCATGCCGCTAAATACCCGAAATCCCAGCCCCATGAACACCATGAAGCCCCCGAAAAAAATGCCGCTAAATGCAATATCAAACACCGCTCATAAAAATCCGCATCCTCACCCCGAAAACTCCCCCACCGGAATCGGCACCAGCGGCTGGGCTGTAAACTGCTGCATTACTCTCGGAAAGAACGCAAATCGAATCGCACGTGCCTCTGGCGTCATATCCTCGACTTCGCGCTTCATCTTCGCAATCTCGCGCAGCGTCTGCATGTGCACCGCGCAGAACTCACGCGCATCGTTGTACTCCTTCATCAAGACACGCATGTAAGCCATCCCACCCGCAGAAATCAGATGGTCGGTGATCGGCACCTCGCGGTCGCGCTTGTACCATCCCACCGCCGCCACAAGCGGGTCAGAATGGAAATCGAGTTCGAAGAGCGGTCGCGGACCGATAGTCTCAAAGTTTTCCAAGTCCGCCGGGCTCGGATCGTCGAAGCCGTCGGTGATGTCCCTATCGAGTTCCGGTCCCCATTGGGCGTCGGAATCGAGTTCCACGACCTTGAGCTTGAGGCATGGGTGCCAGGTGCGGATTTTGCGGACGACGGGTTGGAGGGTGCGGAAGGCGTTGAGCAGGCGCTGCACCGCGCCGATGTAGCTGATGGTCAGTTTTTTGAAGGGGTATTCGTGGAGGAGGGACCAGATCCAGGCGCGCAGGTCGGTAGCGTCGTCCTGGGTGAAGAGTTCCTGGTACTCGAGTTCGAAGTCAAGGTCTGAGGGTGGGGGGCCGAAGTGGCGTTCGCCGCGCATGGCGATGCTGAACGGGTCGACGAATTGGCCGTTGAGCAGCTGTGTCGAGACGCGGTCGATGAGAGGGAGGGAAATGTGGAAGTTTTGGATCATGGGGGGAACGGGACCGGTGCGTGATTCAGGGGGTAGAGTGCCATAGTGGTCGGTGTTCAGAAAAGCCGCTGTGACCTCCACCATTCGCTTTGCGTCGATGTTCTGAAAGCTGTCGTCGCCTTGCATGTTCATGTGAAAGGTGTTTTCCCGGTAGAACACCTCTGCGGCTTCGAGCGCGACGGGGCCAACGTGGTGCCAGCTCAAATACATCGCTTCATCCCGCGGCATGCATATGTGTATCTTGTTATCAATAATCCGGGGCCAGACTTTGATCTCCTCGGACTTGACGTAGAGGTTGCGGTATACCATGTCTCTCAGTTCCCGCGGGAACTTCTGCATAAACCGCTCGGCCTCTAACCGCATGACCCTGGCAACTTTGGCGTGTCTTTCGCGCATGTCCTTCAGCCTGCAACCCGGTCAATATGCGTAACACCGCGTCGAGGACTAGACTCACTTCTCTTCAACCATGCCTTGCTTCTTTGTGTTCCCAAGTCTATGGAATTGTGCTAATTGGGCTTCCAAAAAAGGGATTCTGATTACAAGTTAGGCTGCGCACGAGCGCATAAAGGCAACATTTACTTACTGCTCGTAGGAATAAAAGGTCACATCGATATGTTTAGAAGGAAATTCTGACGGATCAAGAGTGATTGCACCCAAGAGGGTTACAAACTCGCACTCTTCCGCCATCCTTCCAAAGCAGGACTCGGTGTGTGGGAAATGAATAGAAACGGAGAGTGATGAAGATGAGAATGAAGGGTAAGGTAGAGGGAATCAGGCTGAAGTTGAAGTTGGGGGTTAGGCACCAAGTGGCTTGGCACTCGAATTCACGAAGGAGTCCGGGTTAGTTAGACAAGGTGCGAATGAATGAAGCAGTGATGTCGAGGAGCAACGAAGCTTTTAATCCTCTCGGACTTGAGTGCTAAGAGGAGCTTTTATGACTGCAGCGCCCTGGGGGGAGAGTCCGGGCGTGGCGCATGCATGAGCCGAACATCCATAGGAAGCGATAGGCCAAGGCCATACCTGCTCACCTTCAAGCATGGGGGGGAGGGGGGGCCGCAAGCCTGCGTGGCTGGAGCACCGTGGGCGTGGGCGGAGCCAAAGCTGGGGGAGAAGAGTGGGGAGCGGCTCACGAGCCACTTGTTCGACGCCATCTTGCCGCCAACGGAGACTCCATCCCACTGTAATCACAGGCAGACACGGCGGTCATGGAGACACCTTGCATGCGGTGTCCACTCTCTGCCATCGCCGGCGAGCCTTAGCATACGCAATGTAGTGATGGATACTAGGTCACTAAGTAAAATGTCTCGTCATTCGCTGTGACTCAACGTCCGATGGAAGAGAGGAAAGCTGGGAGAGAACTCACCAAAAGACTCCCATGGGGGGGATTTGAAGCTGGGGGAGACCGGTCAACATCACCGCCTCCCAGGTTCGCCTCAGCCACAGTCAAAAAGGTCAGCGGCGGAATGCGATGCCTGCCTGGGCAACACGGCATTGGCCTAGCTTATCTTGCACAGGCAGAATCCCAAGCAGGATCGGTTCACCCCGTTCAGTGCTGAAATCCGGAGTCTGATGTGGAAAATGGACATGATCTGAGCAACATGTCGAACCAACCTCGAGGAAGTCGAGACGTCGACTACTTGTATTTCAGCCTCAGGCATCAACAACCCGGGACCGGATTATCTTTTGAAGATGCAAGGCCTTGACCCTGGTCCAAAAATTATTCGCGCCTGCAAAGAGCGGAGAAAGTCGATTGCACCGCGCTGTATCAACCCTCCCGTCTCTTTGCACCTCACCCCAATTCCACTACTCCAGCAACCATGGCTGGAATCAAGCGCAAGCAGTCGGGTACGGGCAAGAGCGATGCCGCCGCGAAGAGCAAAAAGCTGAAGCCGTCGCCGAACTCGAAGAGCTCCAAACCTTCGTCTAAGCACGCCGACAAATCAGCCTCCAAGTCCAAGTCGAAGCCATCCAAGAGTGATGCGCCTAAGAGCAAACCTCGTCGCGAACCCGAGCCCGATATTGTTGAATCTGATACGACGGAGGACGAGGCGGATGGCTTCGATGGCTTCTCCGAGGGCGGTGCCGACAGTTCTGATGAGGCTCCTCAGAGCAAGAAGCCCAGGGCTCAGGCGTCCGGTTCTGCAGGCGCTACTACTACTACGGCTAACGGAGGTATGTGTGTTGCTATACAGGAAAGAATACTGCTAACGTCGTCTAGGCTCGAAATCTCAAGAGTCCCATGCTAAGCAGAAAGTCCTTGTCAAAGAGCGCAAGGCACAGAAGCCTAATGCGGACGTGATCGCAAGAGCCAAACAGCTGTGGGAGCGCCTGCGCAGAAAATCGCATGTGCCGAAGGAGGAGCGGCAGCAATTGGTTGCCGAGCTATTCGAGATCGTCACTGGCAGAGTTAAGGACTTTGTCTTCAAGCATGACTCTGTCCGCACGGTGCAATGCGCGCTGAAGTATGCGACCATGCCTCAGCGCCTTGCCATTACCGAGGAGTTAAAGGGGGAGTTTAGGTCTCTGGCGGAAAGCAGATATGCCAAATTCTTGATCGGAAAGATGCTGGTTGAAGGGTGAGATACATCCTGACCTTCCCTACACCGCAGCTAACCAGTGACAGTGACGACAAGATTCGGGATATCATCGTGCCAGAGTTTTACGGCCACATCCGCCGCCTCATCAACCATCCCGAAGCCTCGTGGATTCTCGATGACATCTACCGCCAGAAAGCCAGCAAGGAGCAGAAGGCCATGATGCTCCGGGAGTGGTACGGGCCCGAGTTCGCCGTCTTCAAGGTCGCGGACAAGTCGAAGTTGACAGCCAACCTATCGGAAATCCTGAAGGAGAACCCCGAGAAGCGGAAGCCCATCATGGACTACCTGCACGGCATGATCAACCAGCTCATCCAAAAGAAGCTCACCGGCTTCACAATGCTCCACGACGCCATGCTCCAGTACTTCGAGAACCTAACCGAAGGCAGCGCCGAACTAGGCGACTACCTAAAACTCATCATCGGCGACACCAAAGAAGAAGAAATCGACCTCCTCAAAAACCTCGCCTTCACCAAATCCGGCGCACGCATCGTCTGTCTCACCCTCGCCCACTCCCCTTCCAAAGACCGCCGCGCCATCCTCAAGGCCTTCAAGGACGTAATCGAACTCATGGCCTACGACCAGTACGGCCACACTATCTTGCTAACCGCCTTCGACGTCGTCGACGACACCCGCGAAATCTCATCCCGTATTCTGTCCGAGCTGATTAAGCTGAGTAAGTCCGCTGACGCAGACGCCATCGCCGCGTCCGTCCTCGCCCTCGCAGACCACATCGTCGGCCGCATCCCGCTCCTGTACCCCTTCGCCGGCGCAGCGAAGTGGCTCATCCGCCCGGACACCGCACCGCTGATCGAGGAAGTCCACGCCCTGCGCGCCCAGACGAGCAAGAAGAACCCCGAGACGCGTCGCGCAGAGTTGATTGCCGCGCTGTCGCCCCCGCTGCTCGCGACCATCGCGGCACATGCGCGCGCGCTGTGCGCGACGCAGTTCGGCCCGTATCTGGTGACGGAGGTGCTCCTGCACGGCACGGGGGATAAGAATGCCGCTCTTGCGGCCGTGGCGGATTTGGCCGAGGGGGATCCGAGCGCTGAGGAGCATGTTGCGCAGAGCGCGGCTGTGCGGCGTATGCTGAAGACTTTGGTTGGAGGAGGGCCGTTCGATCCGGTGCAAAAGAAGGTCATCCCGGTTGACCCGCCGCTCGGGTTTCATAACCTCCTGCTGGAGCGTGTGCAGCCGTGGGTTGGGAAGTGGGCGGTTGGAGAGGGGGCGTTTGTTGTTGTGGGGTTATTGGAGGCGGAGGGGTTGGAGGGGCGGGAGGGGTTGATATCCGCGCTGCGTGAGGTGAAGGGAGAGCTGGAGGGTGTTGCTGGGGAGGTAGGGGAGAAGAATGGGGCGAAGAAAGCGAAGAAGGGTAAGGGGAAGAAGGAGGTGGTGGAGAAGGGGGAGGGCAAGAAGGGGAATCCCGGGGCACGGATCATTCTGGGTCTGTTGGATGCGTAGGACGTGTGGTTGAGCTAGTGGCGAGATATCAAAATGGAGGGTTAACTGAGTTGGTTATCCTGCGCCTTTTGTCGTGATGTTCTATGCCTCACTTCCCTCACAGCAGCAACAGCAACAGCAACAGCAATCCACATCCGACTTCAACTATCTGCATATACCGCACACCCTACGCGTACAAGTCAGCCGCCAACCTACATAAACGAGTGCAGCCAAAGCCGAGAACCCCCATCCACCCCATCAAGTCCAATGAAAACGACAGCCTCACCCACGAAACCTACAGCCATTCTTATCATTGTGCCCGTTCCCTTGCCCCGACTCCCTACTTCCTACACCATCCTCCACCATCCATCAGACAGCGCCAGAATGCCCTCCCTCTACTAAGCGAAGGTGTCCTCCAACAAGTCTCAAAGCGCCCAGTAAAAGCCAGCATTTTACTAAGAATATATCGTATGCGCCCGACCATTGTGCAAAGGGTGACAGCTAGTGTAAATGCCGAAGAACAACAACCGCATGAACGAAAGAGTCCCTGTGGAATACATCGGTTATGTTACGTGCAAGAATGAGAAAGAAGCAGCACCACCCCACAAAGCTAGAAAGCACGGTGCAGCTAAGGACACAACCCCCGGAGAGACAACATACAAAAACCACTAGCTCCGCTTTTCGCCCTAGATATGAGAAAAAGTACACAAGAGTAATATGAAAAGAGCTACGTCGAGGAATGGGAAACAAAGGCCCACCTCTTCCTCGGGTTCTCGAGGACGCTTGGTCCTCCATTATTAACGCAGTCCAATGACGCTCATCTCCAGCGTCCACACCCTCCTGGCCCACACCCTCACGCGGCCGAACCCCTCCAGTTCTAACGACACCTCCGATCCCTCCCACCAGCAACGCCGCGCCGGTTTCCGCCAGAAAAGCAGAAGCTTTTGCGCCATGCCGACTGCGTTGTTCGACAAGTCGTTACCGCGGATGTCCGTGCGGAGGCGGGCAAGGGCTATGCTGCAGATAACGGCCTTGTTGGGTTCGCTGGCACGATGGCCCCACCGGTCGTCATGGTTGAACCCACTTCGGAGGTTAGATGGAGACGGATAGAAATGAGAGGGAGCATACCCAGCTGTCAGCATCTCAATCAGATGCTGTTCCGTCGATCCGGGTTCGTCACTTTTCCGCAGACCCGAGAAGATGCCGTCCTGCTTCAGCAGCGCCTGTCCTGCCGCACGCTTCACCTGCGTCATCTCAAGCTGCTCGATATCACGCCGCGGAGGAATGACATAAAAGTCGAGATCCTCGCGCAGGACAATGATACCAGCGCGATCCTGCAGCATGTCACGTGCAGACCCTTGCATCGGCTCAATGGACACGGCTTCAGATTGCGGCTGTTGTTCGGTCGCTGTGGTCGGCGAAGGCGGCGATGCCGGTATCGTCTGCGCCACTTGGCGGAAGAAGTCGAGCATGTATTGCAGAGAATCTGGGTCATACTGGGAATGATAAGATATGTCAGATATGTATAATGAAGAGTTTGAGAGAGCAGAACGAAGGAATATCGCGGGGGCACGCAAAGAATTCTTGCGAGTGAGGGCTTTACTGACATCTACAGGGTATACGTCGCCATCGTGGTACGACGTCATGTGGGCGTCCGGCAGCAATCCGTTCGGGAACAACGAAAGGAGTACGAATTCGGGTAGGGTGAGCAGCTCATCGCGGGAGAGTGTGAATCGTTTGCCTCTGTGAAACCGATCAGCAATTGTTGTCTTACCTAGTGAAGGGGGGGCGGGGTTGCTTACCGCAGATCAAGGGTGATGTTTTCTTCCGAAGGGCCTGCACACACACGAAGATCAGCCTCCATATGTCGCATAGACATGCGAGCATGAGCACAGCATTCTAGTCTTACCTCCTAGGGCATTTATCGGTGGACCCCCTCCCTGCGAGACTTGAGTAATGATACTCGAAGGGCCGCCTGCTGTTGCCATGACGTATGTAAAAGACTGGATAGGACTGGAGCCCTCGCTGTACGGCGGTGGCGGTTCTCCGTCGTCGAGATCCTTACTCGACCCGTCCTTGGTATCGCGCGGAAGGGCAGCCTTGGTATCTGCGACAGCGGCGGCGACAGCAGCTGCGGCAGTGGATGATCCTTCCTGGCGAGGCGGGACAGCCGAGAACGCGGGAAGCGCTTCAGAGAATGCAGCCGAAGATGCCTCGGGTCCTGTTTTGTGCGCTTGCTGATTATCGTTGTCTGCGTCGTCAGACGGGAAGTAGAGCGAGGAAAAGGGGGGCGGGTAAGGAGAATCGGCCGTAGTAGGAGATGACGGGGC
Organism: Trichodelitschia bisporula; assembly: GCA_010356995.1. Classification (NCBI taxonomy): domain Eukaryota; kingdom Fungi; phylum Ascomycota; class Dothideomycetes; order Phaeotrichales; family Phaeotrichaceae; genus Trichodelitschia; species Trichodelitschia bisporula. The sequence continues at coordinate 549,313 of ML996693.1, forward strand.
GGAGAATATGGCACGATCGAGAATATCGGCGGTTGCGTCAATGTCTAGAGGTATTCGAGGATGAAGAGGTGTTCGAGATGGTGGTGGTGGGAGAGAGGGCGCGGCTTCTCCGCTGGGTGTTTCTTGCGTGGCCGTCAATTTGATGGACGATACGCCGTTTTGACAACGGGATAAGCGCTGGTAAAGCGTCGTGATAATTGCGCAAGAGAGCGAAAGCGATGGCTGCGGTTGTCGTCGTTGCGAAGCGCGAACGCGATGAGGTGAGACGGGGGTGGGTTTGGACTGGGAACAGAGGGATGCGGTTCTTGCGGCGGGCGGCTAGTTCTAGCTCATTTGCAACTGGTGCATGTGGATTAAGTAGGACTTGGACGAGGCGTCGTCAACATTGGGATATTGCTTCGAGACCAAAGATGCTCCGTTGGGACTTCTGGATGCTTATTGACTTTTGTGAGGGGTTGATTTTGCTGAAAGAAGTTTGGAAGTTTGTTGTGAGCTGAGGTTGCGTAGACTTGCAACTGTGCTTT